>JBCNJP010000008.1:67222273-67262163 GCA_039602395.1 Deinandra increscens subsp. villosa | reverse complement strand
TCTACGATATCCTGAGGAAAAATAAGAAATTCGAATGGACTTAGAAGCATGAAGAAGCCCTGAGATGCCTGAAAGACTACCTGTCAGCAGCCCCGTTATTGATGAAACCAGAAGATGGGGAGCCTCTATATTTATATCTCTCTGTTTCCGGAAGCTCAATTAGTGCAGTCCTGGTAAAAGACCATCAAGGTCAGCAGCATCCGGTATATTATGTAAGTAAAACTCTGCTAGACGCAGAATCCAGGTATTCTCACCTTGAAAAATTAATTCTAGCTCTTATAATGGCTTCCATTAAACTTAGACATTATTTTGAAACCCATACTATAATTGTGATGTCTAACTATCCTATCAAGGCAGTTCTCAGGAATCCGGAAATGTAAGGAAGGATGGCTAAGTGGGCAGTCAAGTTGAGTGCCTACGACATCAAATATGAACCAAGAACGGAAATCAAGTCCCAAGCATTAGCTAACTTTGTGGTGGATTTCAGCAGTGACATAGAACCAGAAGTTGAAAAGGAAGTCCAGCAGCTTGAGAAGCTCAAGGAAGACTGGATCCTCTATACTGACGGCTCCTCAAATATCAGAGGAACAGGGCTAGGAATCCTGCTAAAATCGCCACAGGGGGACATAATACCTCTATCCATATCCTGTGAATTTCAGGCTACCAACAATGAAGCTGAATATGAAGCTTTAATTGCTGGATTATAGCTAGCCAGGGATATGGGAATCCTATGCATACAAGTGTTTGTTGATTCTCTTTTATTGACTAACCAATTTAATGGCTTTTATGCAGTGAGAGGGGAGAATCTGATCAAATATCTTGAAATTGTTAAAAAATTGTCTCTATTTTTCAAAAATTTAAACATTTCGCAGGTACCAAGAGAAGATAATGCAGAAGCCGATGCCTTAGCAAACTTGGCTTCATCGCTCAGGATCCCTGAGTATGTCCACATTCCAATAACTCACGTCCTGACGCCAGCGATAGCTCTACAGGATGCTCAGGCTGTTGACAATAATGCAGGCGCAGATGTTGAGAATCCTGAAGATGTTCAGGAATCCTGGACTTACCCGATCAGGAAGTATCTCAAAGATGGGGAGATTCCCAAGGGCAAAAACCCCAGAGCTTTTCGCACAAAGGTAGTACCCTATACTATTATTAACAATATCCTATATAGAAGATCTCTTGCAAGTGTCTACTTAAGGTGCCTAGAGAAGTCAGAAGCTCTTAAGGTGCTTGAAGACATCCACAGTGGAGATTGTGGGAACCATACCGGGGGCAGGGCACTGTTCTCTAAAGTTCTCAGATTCGGATATTATTGGCCAACTATGAAGAAGGATGCCGCAAACTTCTCACAAAAATGCGATGCTTGTCAAAGGCATGGCAATATCCTCCACCAACCCGTTAAGCATTTGCATCCTATAGTATCCCCATGGCCATTCATGAAGTGGGGCATGGATATTGTGGGTAAGCTGCCAAAGGCTCCTGGAGGAAAGGTGTTTATGCTTGCCATGACAGATTACTTCTCCAAGTGGATTGAAGCAGAAGTGAAATTGCCTGAGCGTGTGGATCTTCTACTTAGTTGTATAGAAATCAATGTAATACGAGTGGAAACACAAAGAGTAAATACAACAGAGACTTGTATTAACCACAGAGACCACAGAGTACACTTAGAGAAAGTTATAACACGGAAGCTCTCTAATTCTATACAAGACAAACTTATTTATAGGCTGAAACCACGACTGGCCGAACCTCAGGTTCGGCCAAGGTTCGGCCAGACCTAAACTTGCACGTTCCGTCTTGTTCTCGATACTTCACATGACGATCAGGAACCATGTATTAATAAGAAGCCTATGTTCAAGTGAGAGAAAAAGAAGTGATATCCTTCATCAAAAGGAACATCCTCACCAGATTTGGGATTCCACCAGAGATCACATGCGACAATGGCTCCCAGTTTATAGGCAAAAGAACTACAAGCTTTTGTGAAAGCTGGGGTATCAAGATGATCACTTCAACACCTATCCACCCTCAGGCTAATGGGCAGGCAGAATCCAGCAATAAGATCATAATCAACAACCTCAAGAAGAAGTTGGGCTCCAAGAAAGGGAAATGGGCCGAGGAGCTACCATTTGTCCTTTGGGCGGATAGAACCACACCTAAAAATGCTACTGGCCAAACGCCATTCTCGTTAGTGTTTGGAGCAGAAGTTGTGATCCCTACAGAGATGGTACTCCCAACAGCCAGAGTCAACTGCCAGGATCCTAAAACCAACAGCCAGAATCTCCTTTAGGATCTCGAAACAGTCGAGGAGCTCAGAGATATGGCCAGAATCCGAATGGCGTCTTACCAGCAGCGGATAGCAAAATCCTACAACAAGAACACCAGGGTAAGAAGATTTCAAGTAGGTGACTTGGTCTTGAGGAAGGCTTTTCAGAATACTACCAATCCTGCTGATGGGAAGTTAGCACCCAAGTGGGAAGGACCTTACCTTATAGATTCTGAAGAAGGAAAGGGGGCATACCGTTTGGTAAATATGGAAGGAGAACCTCTGCCAAGAGCTTGGAATGCCATCCATCTTAAAACATATTTTATGTGAGAGTCCCATTGAGAATCTCAGGAAGAATCCCAAGGATCCTCACTGTCTAAATATTCCAAGGTACGTATACTAATCATATTTCAATTTATTCTTATTATTCCTATGACACATTATTGACTTAATCATCGGAGTGGTGTTAGCTAAGCTAACACCCACCCTTCACCAAGTGTTGAGTGTTTTGCATATTTTGAGAATCCTAGAGAATTTTGGGTATATCCCCAGTTAGAGGTTGGCCACCTTTCCTACGTCTAAGGTATCCCGCATACCTTCTAAGGTTTGAGAGGCTGACTCCTCTCCTAAGTTTGGGTAATCGCCAGTAGCGCACGACCCTCGCCTGTAGCGCACGTTGTCCACTAGTATGCTCAAGGTGGTCGGACCAGTCCACTCTAGGGGTGGCTGACAATCTTGTCACTGGAGGTTGCTGGGAGGATTCTCAAGGTTTATAACACTGACGTGTTATCTAAGGTTTTGGCATTTTTATGTCACATACGTATGGGCTTGACCCCAGTTTTGGCTTAGTCCCAAGTATATCGGGCTTGACCCCAGTTTTGGCTTAGTCCTAAGTTTATCGGGCTTGTACCCAGTTTTGGCTTAGTCCCAAGAATCCCGGGATTATCCTGAAAACACGAAGAGCTTCGGATCTAGTGATTTGTACACCGAATTTGGACCGAAACTTACCCCAAACTCAAGAACACAAAAATGTAAATATAACTCGGTTTATAGTACAAATTGATCAGAGATTACATGATATGAACTCATTGAATGATCCTAATCAATGATCTAAACACAAAACTCTCTGAAATTCACATTCAAAAACTCCCCCCTACAAAATAGCTTCGAGGAAACGGTTATCAAGAGATCTGTGGACCTCCGAACTCATAACACATATATATATAGGTAGGCACAGTTCGGATGGACATCGCTAGAAGGCAGGCACCGTTCGGATGGACTTCACTAGATGGCAGCTTCACTTTGTTTGAAGTCCACTTCAATCATATTTAATATACTTGATATATAATCAAGCCCTTCAAGTTTAATAGATTGACACAAACTACCTTTTAACTTGATTTAACTATTCTAACTATATCAACTAACGACACTAACTGGAATACACACATGTCACACATATTTTGCACCAACAAACTCCCCCTTGACGTGTGCTGTATCAGATCTTTAAACTCTTTGAATCTGTTGTTAGTTGATGTAGGGTAGGCATGGCAGGAACATGACTAAGTCAACTAAACCATTTCTGAAAGTGATAAAATCTTTGACAACTTTGCAACCATGCATGAAATCCATTCTGAGATCTTTATCTGAAAACTTTGATAACTTCAACCTGCAACCTTCAGAAGACAAAAGAGCGGTTTCTCTTTTCCAAACATAACTTTAATCTTGGAAACAAAACTTCTCCTTTGGAGAAACCAAGACATTTAGTTTTTGAAAATTTGTTGTATCTCGTGTCGATCAGATCAAAAACAAAGAAGAAAGAAAATCTTTTTGGATTTTACAAATTTTATATCAAAACACACTGAAAATCTTTTTGATTTTTCATAAACTGAAACATAAATGCAATATAGAATTAAACTCTATTTTTGTTTTTGGTGAGAAAGATCACAACATGAGATCATATCAGACATAACGCATACTAAGCATGCAAGCCAAGCTGACTGAGAATACAACCATTTGGTTTATTTCAGCTAAAGCAGGTCATTGTCTATAGCTTTTTGATATGAAATTAAGTGTATTTATAGAGCATTGATAACATGGTACCCACACAATCAGGAATACTGGCAATCCACTTATTTCATATCTTTGTATTTTTCACAGAATTTGAATTTCAACAGAGATTTATCGTCCATGGTGTTTCATGCAAAAATAAGCAGAACCCTAAACAAACAACAATCAGGTCGGCCGGTAGGCACGCAGAGAAAGTCCGATTGTTTAGGAAAATAAGAAATGTAAAATAAAGCAGAAGTTGTATAATCCAACAACAATTAGGTCGGTACTCACGTACACGCAGAGAAAGTCCGATGGATTATACGAAACACCAAAGAAAATAAAACAGAACGTCAAACGAACCACGATCAGGTCGATCTTTTGATACGTAGAGAAAGTTCGATCGTTTGACAAAATAAAGAAAATCAACCAAGTTGAAATTTTTCAAAATAAAGCAAGCATACACCAGAACATCTCTTTATTCTGTTTTTGGTATTTTCTCATTTTATTTTGCCAGGTATGCACAGTACCCATCATAATTTGTAACCACACTTATCAAGCAAGCATTATCTTTATATCATACTCGCATATATCAGACTACTCAGCACATTCAGTCAAGTCAAGCAAGTACCTACAGCCTTTCTTTCTACTTTATTCATGGCAGATAACGTATGTTGATGTACCATCATTTCTCACATGGTTGGATCAATTTCTCTTTTTGAGATTTTTCATTTTTTTTATCTTTTCTAGTTTTTCATTTTTTATATATTTTTCATAAAGGAAACAAACATCACACTATTTTTTTGGTTTTCAAATATTTCCCCCCTAAAATTCAACAAACTCTATTTTTTGAATTTTTCAAAATTTCTCCCCCTAAAGATATGAAAGAAAATAAAAGGAAAGAAAATAAAATTGATCGATTAACACGGATACCTCGGATTTTTAGATTTTGAAAAATCATTTTTCTCAAAAATGTTTGTGAAATATCAACTCTGTGAAACGCTAACTTAAGCAAAATGAGTCCACTATCAGCAACTTTGCAATCACTAATAGGTCTTCTTAAAGTACCTGCACACAACCTCAAACAATTTTTAGTTAAATACGGGAACCTAAACCGGCTTGGGTCGTCCCGTATCCTCAACAAAATCGTTTCCCGCTGAGGTTGCCATTTTCTGTTTCCAAGAACGAAATGGTTTAGACGATTTCGCCCGATGCGAATCAGAACCATTGACATGCCGTGACAAGTTGGAAACAATATCTATCAACTCACCAACTAACATTGTCTCAGATTTTGGATGACGTTGGTGATGTTTTCTAGGCCCATAGTAAGAAAGATCATTTGAGTAAGGCATTTTAAACTCAATTTGGAAAAATTGTTTTTGTTTTGAAAATTGTGGTGACCAATCATCATAATTTGAGGTATTACCAACAACCGGCTTCTTATAAGCTGGCTTTTGTTGGTTTTTCTGATTTTGTCTAACAGGTACCTCATTGAGAATCATTGAATCAGATGATGACGATCGATATGAACCACGTGAAAACCTTTTTCGAGTAGCACAATCACGAATCACATGTCCTGTCTTGTTGCAATAAAAGCAAGCTCTCACATCAGCCAACTTAGGAGATGACATGGATTATGTTGACATTGTAGAATGTTGAGAAGAATCACTCTCTTGACGCTCTAACTTAGAATTCGTTGACAGAAAATCAGCATTAGGTTCACACAAGATATGATTCTCAAGTGGAATCTCCTTTTCTTTGTAAACCTTGATATCCTCCATAATTTCTTCTATCTCAAGCACATCTTGGAAATCATTTCTAACATTCATGTTCTCTTCTTTGCTTTCATATCCCGGACCACCATTCTTTTTAGATTTATCTGGTACCGACTTAGGTTTCTCATGACCTTGTGAAGCAAGTCGAGAAAACTCATCCTTGATGGCATTCAAGTCGTCTTTATTGGAAAGCAAAGTTCATCAATCATAATCTCTGAAATTTTTTGAACTTTAACATGCCCTAGATTGCCTTCAAACACTTTTTCCTTATCGAGAAATGTAGACCTTGAGTCAAGCTTTGGTGCTTTTCTTGGATCAAGCTTTTCTTCATCCTTATTCTTCTGAAATTTCAACTTCTTCTTGTTTTCGGACTTTGTATCAGCAAACTTTGAATAATCATGAACTTCTTCCGTTTCTTTCAAAGTATTGATAGAACTTTCAATAACCACAGGAGGTGGAACACTTTTCAGAATATAATCACCGAAAATCTGTTGAAAATTCTCCTTTTTGCACAAAAAATTTGTGAAAGACGATGAATTATTGAGATTATGCAACTGTCTTTTGAAATCACGAACCTCAATCTTTATGTCTGCAATTTTCTTTTGTGATTCAGCCAACTCTTTTTGTGTTGCAATAAGTTCTTCTGTTGTTATATTCAGAGTAAACTTTTCTCTCCTCAACTGATCATGAGCATCATATGTTTCTTGAACAACCTTTTCCCATCTTTGTTTATTAATCTCAACATTCTGCTTCAAAAGCTTGTTTTCACGAAGCAATTTAGCTTTAGCATCTAACAGCTTCGTGTTGTCCTCTTGATGACTTAATTCTTTAGCAGTAAGATCAACAACTTCCTTTTCCAGACCTTCAAGTTTGATCTTTGATTTTGCAAACAAAACATCAAAAGCTGTCGCCATATCATTTGCTTCTTTCTTCCATTTGTCAACATCCTTCATCAAGTCATCATTTGTTTCAGTGAGCTTTGAGACTTTTGCAATCAACTCTGCATTCTCGTGTTGAAGCTTCAATTCATTCTCAACAGCTTCACATTTTGCAAACCCACCTTTATCAAACATCTCACAATTTGCAAAAGATGTAGATTCCTCGGTATCAACCTCCTTTCCATATGCATTTAATTCATCATATTTCTGAGCAAGAGCATCCCAAAACATTTTAGAATTCTTGCAAGTCTTGAATTGTGGTAGTAGCTCTTTTGACAATGCCATTGTGAGAATATCATAAGCTTTCAATTCTCTTTCATAACATTCCCTTTCCTCAAATGAAAGATCTCTTTGAAATTTAGGAACCCCATTAGAATAAGTTGGATAAATAAACTCTTTCTCAATTAGAATCCACAAATCTTCATCGGTACAATCAATATAGCCTTTAAACTTCCTTTTCCAATTGCAGTAATCTTCAAGTTTCAGCAACTTGGGTACTTCTGAGATCTCTTGCATCCCATTCATCTTGTTCAACTCAAATTCATCAACCAGTGAGATCAAATCGTTGATCTTTGAACCCTGTGGAATCATCGAACTTAAATCTCAAAGTAAAATTCTTCAAAATGAAAGTCCAATGAGTCAAACAATTCGAATTTTGAGTCCGATCAAGTTGCTACCAAATTTCTTAAAATTAGAACCAACACCAATATGTCACAATCTTTTGATGTGAAACCCTTTGTGTCAGAATCTTTGTGATGAAATAACCCGGATCCTTTTTAATAACCAAATGTCTTGATGAAGAAACCCAAGCCTTTGAGTCACCAAAATCTTCAAATCTCTCGTAGTATAATTCCGAACTCTTTGATTGATCAAATAATGAACCCAAAACTTTTTGAACCAAATCCCTTCAAAATATATCACCAACATGTCATAAACTCTTTGAATTATGAACCACACGTCAATGGGAATGAACAAAAATCTTCCATACGAATGAGTAGGTTCATCAAATAGGATTTATGGTATCCACGAATCAACAAGGTTTTAACTCACGAATGATTTTAAAATTTTGATACATGGATGGAAGAAGCTTCAAGATATGTGAATAATAAAAAAGTGTCTTACGAATGAAAGATGAGATAGAC
This sequence comes from Deinandra increscens subsp. villosa, assembly GCA_039602395.1. NCBI lineage: Eukaryota > Viridiplantae > Streptophyta > Magnoliopsida > Asterales > Asteraceae > Deinandra > Deinandra increscens. The sequence continues at coordinate 67,253,999 of JBCNJP010000008.1, read as the reverse complement.
AAACCAACGAATGAACTGGAGGGACTGAACTTATTATTCTGTTAAGTATGAGGACTTAAATGGTTAAATGGAAATGTTAAATAATCTGGTTCACCTAATATTCATCCGCCCGAATGAGAAAAATTAGTTATCCACCAAAATCTTCAATTAATTGTATCTTGTTCAAACCTGACCGAAACAGGAAATTGGAAGCACCGTTCTGATCAAAATTGAACAATGATTCCAACGAGATATGGTTTGATACACTTTGGTGACAATTTGAAAAATCGAAATCGAACACGGTATTGATGAAAAAGATGACTTTTTGCGATCTTTCAATCTGCTCAAAACACAATGAAAATTGAATTTGAATATATCATTAGAATCGAGATTAGAAACCGAACATAATGAACTCAAATTTGAGGTGATTCGGTGCTGACTTGAAGGATTGAGCAAGAACACAGAACAAGAAGATGAACGAAGATAATTTTAATTCTGAAGCAATCTAAGTCTGAGTCAGTGTATGGAAATTAAACGTATAACAAGGCTCAAACTAGAAAACCGATCAAGAGAGTCTCACAACAGATTCGATCTTTCAAATTTAAAGGCCAAAAGAGGAAATTTTGATTGTTTTTTTTTTAATTTCAGCCCACCAAATAACGACAAGATAGTCGTTCTTAGCCGGAGAACAGAAAAATCCGGTGAACTTTCCGGTGAATGTCCGGCAAACAAATCCCAACCTTCAAACTAACATATCTCACTCATTTTTGAACCAAAATCGATTCTGAAACTTGCGTTGAACTCGTATCGACGAACCGAATCAAACTAGTACCGTTGTTATACAGTTTTGATTTGATTTTCAGGCTTGAAATATGAACTCCGACAAACTCACGAATCTGACAATTGAAATCGGATCAATTCTTAATCAAATCTCGTTCCGATTATTACAGCGGATTCGTATGATCAAATAGAACTTGTAGGTACCAATATTATGTGAAACGATCAAGTATTTGGAAAATCACCATGGATGAAGCTCAAGAACACGTTAACGTCCCTGTGATTTTGCGACTTCAATCAAATCTCAACCAAAATTCATCTCGTTGCTTGCTATAGGTGCGTATTAACATTTAGAAACGATATGGATAGGTTAGAACCGCCAAATATCAACAGATTCTTTGAATTTCTAAGTCAAACGATGAACAGTTTGACTCGTAAAAGTCAAAATGAGCAAATTCTCTCAAATTAAGCACTGAATTCGATCAGAATTGGTGTAGAATCACGCCTGGATTGCTCTGATACCAATTGAAAACACGAAGAGCTTCGGATCTAGTGATTTGTACACCGAATTTGGACCGAAACTTACCCCAAACTCAAGAACACAAAAATGTAAATATAACTCGGTTTATAGCACAAATTGATCAGAGGTTACATGATATGAACTCATTGAACGATCCTAATCAATGATCTAAACACAAAACTCTCTGAAATTCACGTTCAAAAACTCCCCCTACAAAATAGCTTCGAGGAAACGGTTATCGAGAGATTTGTGGACCTCCGAACTCCATAACACATATATATATAGGTAGGCACAGTTCGGATGGGCATCGCTAGAAGGCAGGCACCGTTCGGATGGACTTCACTAGATGGCAGCTTCACTTTGTTTGAAGTCCACTTCAATCATATTTCATATACTTGATATATAATCAAGCCCTTCAAGTTTAATAGATTGACACAAACTACCTTCTAACTTGATTTAACTATTCTAATTATATCAACTAACGACACTAACTGGAATACACACACGTCACACATATTTTGCACCAACAAACTCCCCCCTTAATGTGCACATTTCTCATTTTGGGATCATAAGCAGGATCATATTTACACGAAAAAATTTGATCGATTAAATTCGGATTAACCATATCCAAAGGAAACTCCTTGTCACTATAAATCTGATTAGATCCTTTTAATCGATATGTCACCCATGGTTCAGAATTGTCACAGTTGGTGTCTAAAGTAGGATTTCTAGCCTTGACTTGTGCAGGTTTTGAAATTTTTGAAGAAGAACCTTTTTCAACAGATTTTGACTTTGCCGAAGGCTCAAATCCGACTCCACCATACTTGACTTTCTTACCTTCAACAGATTTGCTCCGAGCAATCTGTTTTTGTTTGAACACACTCAGTTTTTTTAGCTCAGATTTAATTGTGGGAAAATCATGTTTTGAAATTAAATCTTTGTGATTTGGCTTAGAAACTTTGGACTGAGTGGTTGACGAACATTCAACATCGGTTTCAGACACTAAGTCATCAAGCTTATCAAAATCTGAAACATCATAGAAAAGTTCATCAACTGTTGAATCCAAAATAGATTTTTCAGTTGAAGTTCTGACAGATTTGTTCTGTTCAACATGAGAAGAAACATCTACCTTCATTTCAGACGAAGGACCAAGTGTAATATTCACAGGAGGTGGGACTTGATTCAGCTTACCAGAAACATCTTCCTTTTCAGTTTTATAAAGAAAATTTGTAAAAGAAGAGGAAACTTGAATAGAATCTAATTTTTGTTTTAATTCAAAAACTTTGATTTTCAAATCTGCAACAAGTTTCTGACTGGTAGCCAAATCTTTTTGTACAGACACAAGCAGTTCAGACTGTGTTAAAAAGTCAAACTTTTGCAAACGTAACTGCTCGTGTACTGATAATAACTCCTTGGTTGTTCCCTCCCATCTTTCTTTATATATGTTCTTATCTGCTTTTGCTACTGACAAGAGATCATTAAGCTTTGTCTTCTCATCTAAGAGCGTACTCTTAGCAGTAGCAAAATCATCACAAGACTTACACATTAAAGGATATGAAACTACCTTAGAAGAATCCGCCATACAAGCAACTGATTCTGTAAGATTGCTCCTTTTCAGTGCACCGATCTCTTGTTTTAGACTTGAGTTTTCATCAGATATTTTCTGCATGTCCTTCTGAAGTGCCAGCATTTTATCAGCAATTTCTACAGCATTCTGTTGAGCTTTTTCATATCGTTCCTTCAGCGGAAGACTTTTCTGATATAAGCTTTCGAAATCATTTGCTATATCAAGCGCTTCGGCTTTTGCTGCTTCACAATCTCGAATCAACGCTTCTTTCTCCTCAGTTAGAAGTTTAATTTGTTTCTCTAACAAGAGAATTGCATCAGACTCGACCTTCTCATCAGACAAATCAGCCATGAAAGCAAATTTTTCTTCAGACACAGAATTATGATCAATCCTTGAATCCAAGACTTCTTCATCAACAGTAATTCCAACAAAAGTTTCACCATTCGCTTCACCATGAACATCACCTTCATCTTCAGTGGATTCAGTCATAGTGTCTTCATCCTGCACATGTGAAACCATCAAAGCAGATGAATCAGCGAATTGAGTGCCCCAATTATAAGTCTTATCAGCTTGAGATACAAGAGCTTTTGTGGAATCAGGATTAGATTTTGAGTTATAAGTACTCCCTGAACTCGAAGGATTGTTGGATCCAGAAACATTTGATTTGGGAGTGAATTTCTGATATTCTTTCTTTTTCGGCTGAGAACATTCACGAGCGAAATGACCAAAATTAGAACAATTATAGCATCGCACTTTTGATTTATCAAAGCCAATTCTGCCACCAGAGTTCAAATCTTTTCTATCGGTCTTCTTTAAAAATCTTTTCACTCTTCTAGCCAGCATGGCAAATTGCCAATTGATATCCATTAACTCCAAATCATCAGGATCCACCTGATCATAATCTTCTTCTGTCAATTTAGCATTGCTAACATTCCCAGTTATCAAACCGTAATAAAATGACACTAAAGCATAAACAAGGGCCATATAATCTTCAGTTGTAGACACAGACATAGCCATTTTTCCCGTGTTCACCAAATTACTTGTTGGAACTGATGTGCTACTTCCTCCGGAGTTGTAATTGTAATCAGCATGATGTGAGCCCATTCCGGTTCCTGAATTAGAAACATGTCCAGGTAGACCTCCAGCTACAAACGTCGTAGCCAGTGCAGAACTTGTTATTTTTGCCGACTTACCTGAAATTGTTGTTGCATTAGATCCGTAGTAAACATCCCGATTCTGAACCGCTGTTTGAGTAGTATTCACATTTTTCATTTTCAGATCTCTAGCTTGCAACTTTCCCAACAGTTTTACAAACGTCAATTCAGAATAATCCTTGTCATTCATGATCAGCAGCACATAAGATTCCCATTTCGATGGTAGACCTTCTAGCAATTTTTCTTTCAGCTCTTCATCATTTTTGTTGATATGAACATTGTCCATTTCAGACAGCAGGTGACAATATCTAGAAATTAATTCTGGAACACCCTCACCATCAAAACACTTGAAGTTGTCAAATTCCTTGTTTAATACTTTCTTCTTACTTTTCTTATACTGTTCATTGCCTTCACATCTTTCTTTCGGAGTTGACCATAATTCATGAGAATGTTCACAGGTTTTAAATTGGTGAAGTAACTCTTTAGGTAAAGCTTGAGTAATTAAACCATAAGCTTTTTGTTCTCGAACAAAATCAGCCTTTTGTGTAAGATCCATATTCCTTTGCATAATAGGAGCATTGTTCAACCCGACAGGATACACATATGGTGCATCCATAGCAATCCATAGGTCTGGATCTGTTGTACCGATATACGCTTCAAATCTCTTTTTCCAATTAGGATAGTCCTCAAAATTAAGAAGTTTGGGAACTTTCTGAGTCGTCCCGATTTCATTGTCGTAATTCAGTAATGTTTGCATCTGCGATTGAATAGCAGCAAACGCAGAATAATCCGACATTTTGGAAGAAAAAAAATTCAAGATTCAAGATTCTGTTCTCCGAACTTGGTCCGAACTTAAGATGAGCTCCGAACTTGCTCCGAACTTAAAGTAAGCGCCGAACTCACTCCGAACCTTCACCGATCTTGAAAACAAAGTCCGAACTCCCTACGAACTGATCACCGAACACAAAAACTCCGAACTCTTTCCGATCCTGGTCCGAACTATCTCCGAGACAGAAATTATCACCGAAATCTCTCCGATAGCTCACCAAACTCTCACCGAATCGAAAATGTGACCGAACTTGACCCGAACTCGACACTCGGAGTGGTTTCACCGAACTACAGGTTCGGCCGAACGTAAAAATTTCGGAATTTTTCAGATCTCACCAGAATACCCTCACAAATGAACTCAAAACACTCATATGATCAAAAGCAAACAGAAACAAGGACTTTTGACACAACCCATGATGATTTTTACGTAAATTTCCAGAGAGCAACTTGAAAAACGAACTTCGAATATACGAATTGCAACAAATCGAGCCAAACAGCACCAGATAGCTCTTATACCACTTGAAAGTGCGTGAGCGTTGGATCGGTTTGGTCGATAACAATCGTATACGTGAGAATATGTGAGAAAACAAACACAAGCAAGGTAAATAAACTCAATCTCTCATTAATATGTAATAACAAGAGAATCAGAGTACACACACAAACTCACAGACAAAAGTTCGCTCCACTCTAAAAAACTAGTCTATTACAAAGACACAAACACTTATATATAGCCTACGGGTGTCCGAACTCCTTGGCTTGTCCGAACCTCAGGTTCGGCCAAGGCTCGGCCAGGGTTCGGCCAGAGTTCGGCCACCAGACCAAAACCTAGAAATCTTCATGTCTTCGTTTGATCTAGCTCATTGCCATATCGTGTATCAACATATCCCCAACTTATTTTCGAACTTATTTTACTCTCAGAAGCGTTAGCTTCGGCCGGAGGCCAAGAAGCTTCTTAAGATTGTTTCAGGTTCCCGAGGAAGTTAAGACAAGTTCCAAGAGAAGTGACTTCAGGATTCCCGTGGGAATCCCGAATAAGATGAAAGAAGAGATGATTGTCTGAATCAGGAAGTCGACTAAGGTAAATTTTGAAGGTCAGGTGACTTAACTTTTTGTTAATCTTGAAGCCTAACTTATTTAATTATTTAAACCCCAAATGGTTTTTCAACTTACAAGTCATTTTTAAGATTCTTGATAATCTCTATAAACTAATCATATCCATAAAAACTTCAGTGCAAAACATAACATGAGAAGCCAAAAGGTACTGATATTATTAATAACTACTAAAGGTTTTGAGCTTCCCAGTCCTGAAAACCTCAGGATCCCTCCACTTGAGAAGCTTGAAGGTCAAAAGATTGTTTTCTAGGAATCCTGGTTTCGTCTTGTAAACACAAGATCCCTCCACCAGGATCCCTACCATTATTGTTTGTTACTTGTCTATTACTGGGAAAAGAAAAAGTTTCATCAAACAAACCACCAAAAACCTAAAAAAGTGGGCTCAGACCGTTGCATTATCCTTATCGCCCACTGTCTTCTCCTCCTCCGCCTACTTCACCGCATCCTCCAGCTTCTTGCCCTCTCCCAGCTCCAACACATAAGCCCTTATCATCACCACCAGAGAATCCGGAACCATCTTTGAGGAGCCACCATCGTTCCCATCCTTCCCTGCCACATCACCATCTCCTCTTAACGATTCCAAGACCTGTTTCCAGCCTGCGATGTCCCATCCTGGCACTTGGAAGCCAACCGCCTCAGCCTCTTCTGCCATTTAAATTTTGCATTCCAGGATGCTCCGGGCAGCAGAGAGTTGGCTAATTTCGGCATCAGCGGCCATCTTATCTTCCAGGGTTTGACGCTGCTCGACGAGCTTATGCTCATAGAACAGGGTTTTACCCTTAGCAGTGTCGGCCTAGGCCTGGATCTTATCGTTGGCTTCGGCGAGCTTCCTCTCCATATCCGTGGCCTGAGTGCTCAGCTTCTCAATACCCTGCACAAACAGGAATCCTGGTCGACAACTGCAACAGGTATGAAACTAACATAAAAGTTTTATAAGCTTCTTACCAGGTTGATCATGGTCTGCATCGAGAGGATCTTGTTGCTGACCTCGGGAGGGGCAAGATCTTCAAAGGTTTCCAGGTACACCACGGGAGCTGCAGGAGTCTCAGGAGCCTTTCGCTTCTTGGAAGCTGAGGCCTTTGGCCGGATGACAGGCGGCTTGGAGGTGGTAGGATGCTCAAGCTGTTGATACATGGTCCTTGATCGTCATGTGAAGTATTGAATACAAGACGGATCACACATTATAGTTGAGGTCCGAACTCCCAGCGAACCTGGAGTTCAGACAGCTCCGAACGTGTGGTCGAACCTGAGGTTCGGCCAGTCGTATTTCAGCCTTATAAATATGTGTATCTTGTGTTGTATTCGAGGAGAGTGGAAATAGTCTAATTTTTCGTGTCATATTCTCTGATTGTACTCTGTGGTTATCTCTGTGGTTAATACAAGTCAATTGTATTTACTCTTTGTGTTTTACAGGTTTACATTGATTTCATTACGACTAAGTAGAAGATCCGCACGCTCACGCACTTTCAAGTGGTATCAGAGCATTAGGTTTGCTCTACTAGTCGGGAATCACTATTTTTCGGAGTTTTGAGTTCAAATTCACGTTTTTACGAAAATGTCAATCATTTTTTAGTTCGTTTGATTGTCACGAGTGTGCTTTTCGTCAAAAATCTGTTTCTAGATTGTTTCTATCGAGTTTGCTTGAATTTCTGTCGAAAATTCCAGTCAAAAACGTTGAAAATCGAGAAAATAAGGTCGGTCTTTATCTAGGTTCGGTGAGAGATAGGTCTAGGTTCGGAGAGAGTTCGGTGGTCTTTCGGAGCTAGTTCGGAGTTGTTTGGTTTGTGTTCATCCGAAGGTCAGGTTCGGAGAGAGTTCGGCGTTGTCAAGTTCGGACTAAGTTCGGAGGCAGCTCGGAGGAGGTTCGGACAAGGTTCGGAGTGAACAGTAACCAATTTTTTCGAAAAATGTGGAATTTCAAGCGTTCGCGGCTATTCAAAATTCGGTTCAAGCTACGATGCAAACAATGATTAACTATGATAATAAATCGGAACAAGTCAGAAAGTTTCCAAATTAATAAAATTGGAAGATTATCATAGTTGGGTGACACGATTTGAAGCGTTTGTTTCCGTAAATGATATCGATATGTGGTTATCGTATTCTGAACAATATACATATCCTAAGGGTGAGGACGGGGAACCAATTCTTCAAAGAAAGCTGTCTGGTGAACAAAAGAAAGCATATCAAGCTGAGAAACGGCTTATGGCACTTCAACAATGGCTTTGCCTACTGATTTATTACATCAATTTTCAAGCAACTATACCGCAAAGAGTTTGTGGGATGCTCTAGAAAAGAGATGTGAAGGAAATGACCAGTATAAGAAAAGTCGACAAAAGGTGTTGAAGAAGGAATTTGATAGCTTCAAGCATTATCAAAATGAATCAATTCCAAATATGATTGCAAGGTTTGCACATTTAATGAGTGAAATGAAGTTGGTGAATCTCACAAAAGATGAAGCTGATAGGAAAGAAAAGATTATGGAAGCCTTACCTGAAAAATGGGAATATTATGTGATGATGATCACTGATGATAAGGATTATCCTAAATTGTCTTTTAATGATCTGATTCAAAGAATCCAAGCTAGGGATATGGAGTTAAAAGTAAACAAGTCACTTCCTGAGCAAATTCACAATCCTGCAGTGTATTATGGCAATAATGATTCAACTTTGAATGCAGGAAAGACTATATTCTTAGTTCTGCACCCCCTACAGCATTTCTGGCAGGTAAATCTGAAACTCCAAGTTATTCATCTGTTGGTTGTACTGTGTCAATTCCTAGTTCTTCGACTCAAAGTGCATTGTCTGTTCAAACTGTTGATGATTATAATGCGTTGATGTCTGCATTGGTATCTTCATATTTTGGTGTTATCACTGGTTCTGTGAGTAATGTTGAGTTAGCAAGTGAAGATTACGATCAGATTGATTATGATCATTTGGAGGAAATGGATCTAAATTGGCAATATGCTATGTTGGTTCGTAGAACAAAGAAATTTTTCAATAGAACTGGTAAGAAGAGACTGAATCAGGAAGGAAAGATTGGATTGGACAAATCAAAGGTAAAATGTTATAAGTGTTCAGTTTATGGTCACTTTGCTCGTGAATGTCCAAGTTCTACAGAAAGTAAATTGAAGAATGGTCAACATGCACATTTAGTTTTCCATCCATCAGAAAAAGCTGAAAAGGTTGAACAGAAATCTGCTACTCTTGCTCATGATTGGACTGATACGTTTATGCATCCAGATGGATTTGCTCGGAATGCAGATTCAGTAGTTAAAAAGAATCATACTCCAATCTCAATTGCTTTAACTGTTCAACATGCTGATGATGACAGATTTTTAACTGAGTCTGATTCTTCTTCAAGTATATCTTTGGTTCAAGAAGAATTACCTAAGATTCCTGAGAATTCAAAAGATGATGAATTTAAATGTTATAAATGTGAGAAGTTGCTCAAGGAAATTGCAAGTTTTGAACAACATCGTCAAATTTCAACTGAAGAAATTGTGGTGTTAAAGAATGAGTTGGAGGATGTTCATAAGAAATATTATGAGTTGGTTCATATACATGAAGATGTTTTGAAGGAAAAGGCTCAACTGGCTAAAGAATGTGAACAAGCCAAAGCTGGAGCGTTAGACGCAGCTCAAGATTTTGAGAATCTGTTTTAGAAGAGTTATCCGGTTCAGCAAAAATATGAAGAGGCTACTGCTCTTATTGCAAAAACTGTTGTTACCGTTGAGAAACTTCAAAATAAGATCTCTATGCTTCAAGATGAAAATGTTCTTTACAGAGACAAGAATGAAGTATAACAAAAGATGTTGAGATCTACAAGCAAAAGAGAGAAAATGTACTTGAAGAATTATATGTTGAATGTGAGATCAGGAAATTACAAAATTATGAGTATGATGATTTCAATGAAAAATTCATCAAGTCACAACAAGAGGTGTTTGAAGGTCAACAGAAAATTAATGACTTGAAATTGGAGATTTTGGAGTTGAAACGACAAGTTAAGAATTGCAATTTGTCACCAACATTGCTAAACTTCTTATACAAGCAGGATCAGAGTTCAGGGAACTCTAAGGCAGAAAATATTCACTTGGTACCTCAACCAGTGGATTTGATTGAAGTTACTTCTGCTCAGATTGATCCAAACAATGAATTGCATGACTATTCAAAGTTTGCTACTCCACCCAAGAAGAACAAGTCCAAGTCTAAAAGGAAGGAGAAATCTTTGGGTGAAGCTCCAAAATTTATTTCAAAGTCTGTATTGCTGGAAAATGAGAAAGTTTTTGATAAGGTTGCTTCGGGTTCTTCATCTGCAACCGAAGAAGAAAAAGTTTTGATTGAAAAGAACAGCCTGAAGGATATCAAAGCCAAATTTACTAGTGAAACTAAGTCAAGAATTGCTTCAGGTTCTTCGTCCAATTCTTCAAAGACTCAAGGATCTAAACACAAAGGTTTAGGTTACAAAGTGTTGGAAGAACCGGTTTAAGCAAAGAAATCAGTGAAGGCTGAGAACGTTTCTAAAGCAAAAGTTACAAAGAAATCATCATCTCAGAAGGAATTTTCTTATTATTCTGGAAGATCTTCATCTTCAAGGAGTCCATCTCCTAGGTATGATTCTTCTGATGGTTTCTTTGATAACTTTCATTCTGAACATTCATCTGATTCTCAAAAATCAAAACAATTTTCAAACAACTTTAGAGAAAGACTTTGTTATGTATGTCGTCAACCAGGACATCTAGCTGTTGATTGTCCGACGACTACATATATCCACAAAACTGCAAAATATGTGGATAACAAAGGTCAACTTTTTGATGAACCATGGTCTTCAAAGATTAAATCAATTCGTAAATCGTCTTGGTCTAAGTCAAGTACGTCGGTTGAATCTGATTCGGGTTCCGATCAAAAATTAAAACTTTTACAAATTTGGAAACCGAAAGTTGTTTCCAAGACCAACAAGGACTTTGTGGAAGACACCGGGCGACCCGACGCTGTTAATTCGGTTCGATCCCAACGCGACTAATGTTTTATTTGGTGTCAAGCAGGTGTTTCAGGAAGACCTTTTGGTGATTGGAAAATTGTTGATTGTGAAATATCTGTTTCTAATTAAATTGAATTTCAAAATCAATTTTGTTTTTTCAAAATGCTAAACTGCGAGTATTTGTGTTGGTTGGTCAATTTTTCTTGTTTTTCACTCCGTCTCATTCTGAGGGGGAGTTTGTTTTTGCAAAAATACAAAAAGAGTGTGTTGTTTTTCAACTGGTAAAAATGAAAATCTATAAATAGAGTTGTCATTTTTAGGGGGAGAAATTTGAAAAAGCCAAAAACACTGAAAAACGAGAAATTGTATCCAACATGATTGGGAAATGATGGTACATTGGCTGACAAAGTCTGACTCATGGATTAAGTAAATGAAAAGGCCATAAGACCATTTGATCGATGTGCAAGGTAGGCTCGGCAAATCAGAAAGTATACAAATGTGATATACACTAAATCTGATGCTTGACCTAGTGGATAACATCTTGATGCATATCTCATGATATATCAAGATAAAAATATGTGAAAAATAAAATGAGAAGTCACTGTGTATACATGTGTTCATTTTGCAAAGATTTAAACTTGTTTGATTTTCTTTATTTTGTCAAACGATCGGATTTTCTCTGCGTGTCGAAAGACCGACCTGATTGTTGTTCGTTTGACGTTCTGCTTTATTTTCTTTGGTGTTTCGTATAACTCATCGGACTTTCTTTGCATGTACGGGAGTACCGACCTGATTGTTGTTGAGTTATACAACTTCAACTTGTTTTATTTTCTTATTTTGTTAAATTCAAGGCCTTATCTGCGTATCGAAAGATCGACCTTAAGGTAGACGATTTAACGTTCTTATTTCTTTTTGCATGGAACACAATTGACTATATCATGGTTACAATCATTGTGTGATTAAAATCACAAATGAGATCACAAAATGTGATTAGCAATAGTATATCTGAGTATGTTTGATAGTGTGGGTACACTAGTCAATGCAAATTTAATCAATACCTTAACATATCCAGATGTTATGAGTATGATTCTGCCAGAGTTTAAAGTTGGACAAATTATATCTGCAATCGGCATGGCTTATGTGCTACAATAATCGAAATTGAAATGTAGTTCAGCATGTTATGACCAATATGATCCCAAGTTGTGATCTTTCTCACAAAAGACAAAAATAGTGTCTGATTCTGTTTTGCGTTTACATTTCTTATCAGAAAATACCAAAAACATTTTAGGTGTGTTTTGATATAAAGTTTCTAAAAGCCAAAAAGATTTTGTTTCTGATTTGTTTTCGATTGATCAACACGAAATACAAAATCAAGTTTTCAAAATCAAAATATCTTGGAGTCTCGAAGAGACATTTTGTACCAAGATTATTTATGTTGGCAGGTTTCTAAGTGGAAAGAGAACATCACAACTTCAAGTCTTCTGAAGATTATTGATAAAGAGATTACACACGATACAATATCAAGTATTCAAGATTGAACTCATCGTCAAGATCGAGGAAGAGTTTGATTGAAGATACAAGATACAAGTTTGTATAGAGGAGATGATATTGCACATGCCGAGGGGGAGTTTGTTGATACATGGTCCTTGATCGTCATGTGAAGTATTGAATACAAGACGGATCACATATTATAGCTGAGGTCCGAACTCCCAGCGAACCTGGTGTTCGGACAGCTCCGAAGGTGTGGCCGAACCTGAGGTTCGGCCGATCGTATTTCAGCCTTATAAATATGTGTATCTTGTGTTGTATTCGAGGAGAGTGGAAATAGTCTAAGCTTCCGTGTCATATTCTCTGATTGTACTCTGTGGTTATCTCTGTGGTTAATACAAGTCAATTGTATTTACTCTTTGTGTTTTACACGTTTACAATGATTTCAATACGACTAAGTAGAAGATCCGCACGCTCACGCACTTTCACAAGTTGTTCCTTCTTGATCTTGAGCAGACTGTCAAGATCCTTCAGGGAAAATGAGGCGCCGGATTTGGGAGCTGCGAACAGAAACAGGTTATCAACAGTCAGGATGCTCGAATAAACAAGCAGTTCAGAATCCTACAAAGACTTACCAGACATGGCAGGAGTATAATCGGCTGAATAGTTGTTTTCACTGGTTGTTGCTTCAAGGACGAGGGCTCTTTCGCTAGCAGGAATCTGGTAAACTGTTCAAGCTTCTTGAAATCAGGTTGCTTCTTGATGAGATTCTCAAACTTGGCTGCTGCAAAAAAGAAAACAACAGAGAAGTTAAAGATATATTAAAGATTCAATGACAATGAAAGACATCAGTATCCTACCCTTCTCAACCCACTTTAATGGAAATTCCGTCCCCCCAGGAATCGAATCTCGTTTGACAAATAAAAAACGCTTCTTCCAGTCATGGTCATTGTGGGAAGCTCGGGGAATCAACTGGGAGGTGGAGGTGCGAGCTTTGAGAACAAACCGGCTACAACCATGGGTTCTTAATTGGTATGCTTCACAGATCTCAGGAATCCCAATGTTGAGATTCCTGGTTTGGTTCAACTGATCCAGAGAATACAGGATTCTCCAGACCATTGGCATGGTTTGGGAATGGGAAAGCCGGGTGGTCTTGAAGAACTGGGTGATAAGCTCCGGAAAGGGGAACGTCATCCCAAGCAAGAAAGGGTAGTACATGAAGCAAACCCAGGTGGTGGAGATGAAATCGGACTTCGTTTGAGAATCGAAGGGTCGAAAAATGGTTTCCAGCGGAAAGATACCGGAGTTCTTCAACTCGAGTATATCGTCGTCGTCGAAAGTGCAGGTTTCATCCTCACAGGGGATAATGTACCCCTGATCATGGAAATCCTTGACGACCGGGGAGCTTAACGAAGAAGACGATCGGGTGTTTTTCTTGGCCATGGCCGAAAAACGAGAAGAAAAGCAAGAGAAACGAAGAGGGACTAACCTGGAATAACGGAGAAGCTCGAGAGGTTTTGTGAAGAAGATGGTGAAAAATATCAATTTTGGATCTCCTATTTAAAGAAAAGATCATGATTAGCATCACATCTCTTGGATGCCGAGAAATCTGTCCCATCTCAACTGTTTTTACCGTTTACACGCCGTGAAAAGAGCATCTTTTTGAATTTTAACAGCTGTCGAGCATATCCACATCTGTTGAAATTCAAGGGGCAATTGTTGAGGGTATATTTTCAGGATGCTCGCATGAAGCTCAGATAGTTCAGGAATCCTATTATCGACTGGGAATCCCGTTTACCCAGGTATCCTGATTTGTTTTATTTTGCTAACCCTCATATTTGCCACGTGTTTATTTGACCAGGTACCGATGAAGTCAATAACTACTTCCGAAACTTAAGCTCCAGCTACGGAAGATCGTGGACCAACTGAACGAAGAGGACCCTTAACGGTCAAGTTATTTGAACGATAGGATCCCGGGAATCCCGGAAAGTTTGTTATCATTGTATTTGTTATATAAATCGAGGATTCGATCAGTAGGAATACACATTCGACACATTGAACACACTTTAGCTCAGTTAAGACCACACAACATTGTATCACATAGTTCTGATCGATCAAACCTCCAACCCATTATAATTTTTCATTTGATTATCAATAAAATTGACTAGGAGGCGGCTATTCGGCCGGCTCCCGAGGTTTTTATCCAGGATTCCCAGAGGCAACGCGAAGGATTCTGGAGTTTTCCTCGCTAAATCATCGTGTCACCATCCTAACTTGGATTACTTGCTCATTTGATCATTAAGCACTCTACCTAACAATCTAAGTTTGGAATACGAAATTCCTTTGTGAATTTTTGACCAAAACACTTTCCATTACTCTTATACCTGATTTGGCGGCAAATTACCATTGGTGATAACTTGCTTTTTCATACGGCTAATGAGTTATTTCTCCATCAGACAAAATATGCTCAGGAGATCCTTGAACGAGCTAATATGTCCCAGTGCAATTCTTATGCCACGCCTGTTGATACTAATGGTAAGTTGGGTTCAAACGCCGGTTTGCCGGTTGATGACTCGACACATTTCCGAAGCTTGCTGGTGCGCTTCAATATCTCACGTTTATGAGGCCGGATGTATCATATGTTGTTCAGCAGGTCTGCATGCACATGCATGATCCCAGAGTTGGTCATTTCAATGCCTTGAAGCGCATCCTCCGGTACATTAAAGGAACTTTACAAATGGGACTTCTAATGCGAGGTAATTTTGATCACAGTCTTGTCTCATACACTGATGTCGATTGGGCTGGGTGCCCAGATACCCGGCGTTCCACGTCAGGTTACTGCGCGTTCTTCGGGGACAATCTTATCTCGTGGTCATCTAAACGTCAGACCACCATTTCCCGCTCCAGTGCGGAGGCGGAATATCGTGGCGTGGCTCACGTGGTTGCTGAGATTTGTTGGTTGTGCAACCTTTTGCTCGAATTGGGTCGGCCACTGTCTCGTGCCTCTACCGTTTATTGTGACAACGTAAGTTCTATCTTCATGTTTGAAAACCCGATCCAACATCAACGGACTAAGCATATTGAAATTGATCTACACTTTGTCCGGGAGAAGGTTCAATAGGGCTTAGTTCGTGTTCTACATGTTCCGTATCGTTACCAGTTTGCTGACATCTTCACCAAGGGCTTACCTCGCGCTCTGTTCGATGATTTCGTTCCAGTCTAAGTCTTCACCATCCTCCACCTTAGACTGAGGGGGTATATTAGACTAGGTTATATATATTGTAAATGTTTATAGTTCAGGGGTATTCTCTGTAACTATTGTATCTATATATATTCATTGTGATTAATGAGAAAGGCAAGGAATTCAATCATAACACCATTAACATGGGGTCTCGTCATTATTCACCCAATTGCTCAGTCACCAAATAAAATAAGAAAATAAAACTTGACTTTCTAATTTCAGTTTCTTAAAATCAATTTGAACTTTATACTTTGCTTTAAAATGGTTGAACCACACAACAATATTTTGTTCCATTTTAAAAGATCTAAATCAAAGCAGAAATTTCATTAGGATCTAATAGTCAACAGCATTCCGGGTAAAAAAAACTGATTAATTATTCACCAAATAGTATATTATTGATCTATTTGCAGTTTTTCAGTTTTATTGAGGCCAAAATAATTAGAAAAAAAAAGTCAAATATGCTGGAAAATAGAAGAAAATTCACGAATTCACCATTTTTGGCCTTGGCATGACCCCGTGCCCAGCCTGGGCATGACCCATGCCCAGCCTAGGCACGACCCATGCAAAGTCTGGAGAAGATTTTTGGTGATCCTCTCCACGTCATGACCCATGCCAACCCCATGAATTTACCTATAAATACCAGCATCTCCCTATAGTTCAAATTGCTTAATTCTCCTCTTCGTCTTTAGTGTTTAGATCTAATTTTTTTACTTTGAGCCATTATTTTGGTGTTTTCAAGTTTTTTCTTTAAGATTATAATAACTTTAGCTTAATTAGAATTTGATTAACATTTGTCTATGAACTTACCACTTTCTCTAAAGTAAATCTTTAAAGTCATGAGTGGCTAAACTCTTATACTCACTTGGGGAAAACTACCCTTTGGTGGGTTGGTGAAATGAGTTTATAAACTAACCTTAAGGTGTGTGTCAATGACTTTGAGAAAACTCTTTATATTGAACTTTTATTATTAGTCTTTAAGAAAAAAAGTGTCTTGTGTATTGTGGACCATTTGTGCCTTTGAAAGCACATTAGTCGGTGAGTGATACCCGACTAGAGGACGATGCATGGTGCGTATTATGGTGACTCACACCTTATGGAAAGAAATGCAGTTGTATTTTATGTCTATGTAAACAAATAGGAGACTCGGCGAGAGCAGTTTAAAGGTATTGGTTGGGATTCTGGGTTGGTAATATTTTTCCACTTCACACGCACAAGAGCAGTGTGTTTGTGGACTTGGCTTTGGCTACGACTAACTGTGTATGCGCGAGAGCGGTGTATGGGAAGAAACGCGCCCTTACTCCTTATAAAGGCATTTTACTCAATAATAAAATCCGGTGCGTGGGTTGTTCCCTTGGTGATTCATGACAACGTATCCTAGCGTAACATTACTTTAACTATAAGGTCCTACAATTAAATGACATTAACACACATTATATTTGTTACTTAACAGAACGGTCCTCCTAGGAGCCATCCCTGCTGGTGAACAATGGGAAGAACGTATGATTAGTTTGAGGCTGAGAGGTAGTCCTTTCTACCTTTGTATAATAATCTTAGGGAATGTTTATAAACAACACGCTTACAAACTTTACCATTGGCAAGTCCTCCCAAGTGATATTATATTTGATTGAATTAACTTAAAACTCGTTTATCTTATTTTTCTTTCTTTATTTGTATTTTTCTAAATATCAACTTTTAGTTTGGTTAGACGCTAATAAATGTTTAGTATCAAGAGCTCACACATGTGCCCGTGGATGACCTAGGTATCTTACCATCACTATATTACATTAACGATGGGTGCACTTGCCCGAAAGTGTGGTGTTCGGTGATTGTTCGTTATAGTGTTTTATAAATTCAAAACTTACACAATAGTGGTGTTGACATTTAACACATATTTGTCACTATTTGTATATACACCGCACACACGTCAAGATTTTGGCGCCGTTGTCGGGGACACACACGAGGATTTTGAGAAAAATTCAAGTTGACGACCTAACCATGACATTTATACTTGTAACATATTCATATACATTTTTCCTTTTACACTTATACTTATTTGCATTTTCCTTAAAAACAAAGATATGTGCTTCAACACGAGTTTGGGTTTGCTTATACTTTTTCCTTTTATAGAATGTACATCTATATAGGAAGTGTCCTTATCAAACACAAACTAAGTTGATATTTATACTTTTTCTTATTTTTCTTAAAACCTCGTTACTCCTCACTATTGTTTCTTTCTGATAACCGGTTGTGCATGAGCTCTACGCCTGCTGAAGAAATCCAAGTACCACTGCCTGAACCAGAAAGTTTCCTCCACCAAAGATTCAGATTATGAACAAGAGTTGTAGCTACTGCCATCCAGAAGGATCAACCCATGGCAGAACAAAGAACCATCATGTATTTCCTTTGACCTAACACAGTGAACTTTGGAGCTGCCATTGCTCCTCTTGGGGTTGAAGCTAACACCTTCGAAATATGACCTCAGCTCGTGCAAATGCTCCAGAACTCTGGTACTTTTTATGGCCTACATGATGAAGAACCTCATCTCCACATCACAAGCTTCTTTGAAGTTTGTGAAACCTTCAAATCCAATGGAGCCCCTAACGATGCTGTTAGACTCCATATGTTCCATTTTTCTCTTAAGGAATGTGCCAAAGCCTGGTTGAACACCCTCCCACATGGTTTTATTACCATCTGGGACGATTAGTCCAAAATTTCCTATACAAATACTTCCCACCTACCAAAACAGCCAAACTCATGACCGAAATTAACTCCTACTCTCAAGAAGATGGTGAGTCATTGTACGACACTTGGGAGTGTTTCAAGGAGCTAATGAGGAAATGTTCACACCATGGAATCGATATTTGGAAACAAATCTCGATATTCTATAATGGTTTACATACGCAAGAACACCAAATCCTCGATTCCAACTCTGGTGGAATTTTGGGAAACGGAAAACCATATGAGGTGTTCAGATTGATTAAAGCGATTGCTGAAACTAGTGTTTAGTGGAAAACTTCTAGGAGTGTCAAGTCTAAATCCCGGGGAGCATTCTCCATTGATGACTCCATTGCACTAAAAGCCCAAAATTGAGGCTTTGACCTCAAAAATTAAGAAGCTCGAGATCAGCAAATCCGTGGCGACTATCTTGGCCTGTGAAGGGTGTGGAGGCCCACACAAAAACTAGAGTTGTATGACTAACAACGAAGGCCCAATTAAAATAGTGAACTTTGTCAACAACCAGCCTCAAGAGGCGTTCAACAACACCTACAATCAGAATAGAGAAACCATCCCAAATCCAGATTGAGCAATGGAGGAAACAACCAACAGTCTTCAGGAGCCCAACAGTAACAGAACTACCAATAGCAACCAAGGAACAACTAGCAATTTGGCCCTCCTCAGAACTTCCAACGGGGTGATCAATCAAATGGACTGGCACGCCTTGAGGATTCTATCAAAAACTATTTGTTAAAGCTGATAAGATAATGGATGAAAGATTTAAAAGCAACGATGTAGAAATGCGCAACCAACAAGCCTCCATCAATACCCTAGAAAAACATCTTGGCAACTTGCAAAGACTGTGGGTGAGAGACCCACTGGCTCTCTTTCAAGAAACATAGAGACGAACCCTAAAGCTTAGATGCACGCCATCACACTCAGGAGCAGAAAGGTTGGACCAAAAGAATAATCCCCTAGAACTAAAGAAACCACATTACCACTTCGTGAAAACACATAATCATTTACCCCTGTAATAGTGGAAGAAGTCATGATGAACCCCAAGGTCCCTATTTGATTAGAATTGCAAAAGTCAAATCCAATGAACAATTCCCAAAGTTCATGAACCTTCTGAAGCAGTTGCACATTAACCTTCCTTCCGTTGAAGTTCTTTCTTAGATGCCGAAATACACCAAATTCATGAAGGACTTTCCCCACAAACAAGACAAAGATTGCAAAACTGAACCTTGTTAGCCTAGCGGAGTAGTTTTCTACTGTTCTATCAAGAAAACTCCCCCATAAACATCTAGATCCGGGCAGTTTCACCATCCCATGCTCCATCGGTGGGATCTCAGCCAACAACGCATTAGACGATTTAGGAGCCAACATAAATCGTATGCATGCTTCTATGTACCAGAAATTGAAGCTCAGAGCACCCACACCTACCAGGATGTGCATCCAGTTGGCTGACTGGTTTGTTAAATTTTCTTCAAGAATTGCTATGAACCTCCTAGTTAAGGTAGGACACTTCATTTTCCCTGCTGATTTTGTGATCTTGGATATGGAAGAAGATGCGGAGGTGTCACTCATTCTAGGTGGACCATTCCTAACCACCTCCCAAGCACTGGATAATATGAGCAATGGTATACTTACACTAAAGTGTTGGATTTTGATATGTCCGACCATCGATTAGTCAACGTAACCATAAAGGCACGATCCAAGAGTTACAATCTGGGCGACGAACAAGCTATAATATTTAAATATTATGTATTTGAATATTAATGATCACAGAACGAACAATAGGCAAATCGTTATAATGATACGATTAAATTTTTTGGAAAACAATTTAAAGGTACGAGGTAAAGCGGTGATCGTTTAAAGATATAACCGATAATAAGAATTGTTAAAGTGAATAAAAATTTAATCAGGTAATGTTATTTCGTCAAAATACGGTTTTGACGAAAATAGTTTTAAAACATTATTTTATTATGACGCATGCGAGAGATTTAATTTATGATGATAAATTAAATACGGATTAAGTAAATCTTATTAAGACGTTAATAATAATTATTCGGATAAAACGTTTTGGATAATGAGTTAACTAAAACGTGGAGATTGTTTTAAATATATATAAGATATATTGGGTATGATTCGAATATATAAACTTTAACTGGTAATAACTGTATTGACAATTAATGTTAGGACGTTTTCTTTGAGAAAAAGATAGCAATTTAGGGATCAGATTGTAATTTATATTCCTATAAATACAGGTCAGATCTTAAGCCTAATTACATAGAACAAGCCCAAAAGTTCTACCCTAAATCTCTCTTGCTCTCTATCTCTGCGCCACCACCATCACCACTGACGCCAGCCACCTCCGCCGCCGTCGCCACCCGTCATCCAGACCCTGTCGCCGCCGCCGCCCTTCGTCGGCCGCCGCCGCTGTCATTGGCCACCGCCACCACCACCGCCCCTCTCCGGCCGCTGCCGCAGCCCGTCGTCGCCACCACAGTCGACCGCCGTCGTGTTTCGGGCGATCGTTGTTGTCTCTCCATGGGTCTTCACTCATTTGCTCGAGTTTTGACCAGTTTGGTTCGTTCAAAGTTGTTGAACGGGTGATCAAAGGAATTCTAGCAAATCCGTTTGTCACATTCATTGTCTCATCTTGGTCTCATCAAGGTCAATCTCTAAACATCCTATTTTTATGTTTTTTTTATATTTATCTGAATTATTTGTAATTGGATCACTAGTGTGGAATACCTAACTCGTCTAGAAAAGTTTGGAAATTAGTCGCTTTCGCAAACGATTATTATTACAATAATTATCTGATAAACTAGTAAATATAAAATGTGATTTTATATCAATTCGTCAAAATTTACTTTGACCTAAACGAGTTGTCACATCCCGAAATTTGAGAAATACGTGATTAATGTGATTCATACATGTGATATATGATATTAGCATGAAAAACATAGCTAAACGTTTATATGATAAAAATAAAAGATAATCGGGAGGAAATGTTTTTACATGATTACATTATATTAAATATATGTGTAAAAATATGTTTGAATAGCATGGATGCATGTGAAATATTCATTTGATGAAATATGTGTGGAAATACGTGTTAGAATAGTAAAACGTGTGAAATTGCATATTAAATAGTTAACGGAAAGTATAAGGGCTAAAAGTGTAATTTATGTAAAGTTACAAATACTTACGGATATTATACATATAAGTATTCCAAGGCTTATAATGTATTAGAAATATATCCTAATATGTTTTGGAACATAAAATAATAAGTATTGTAAAGTTAGAGGGGTTAAAACGTAAGTTTGTGGAAAATATAAATAAATATATAACAATATATATGTATGTATATATATGATCGAACGTATCCCAAACCTTAGAAAATGTTATAAATATGCCCCATAATATTTTAGAGCATAAAATATTAAAAGAATAGAAGTTCGGGGGTGAAAATGCAATTAACTAGAAGATTAGGGGCTAAAAGTGTAAAATACACAAACTGGTCGGCAATGGAGTGGCTCGCGTATCGATGAGCCATGACCCTATGACCTGCACGATACGCGACGGCTACAAAAACGCAGAAACGAGATCAGGTTCAAAAACAGCCACGACAGTCGGACTTGCAGCTCACGATTCGACCATTTACGCGTCGATTTGGGTCGATTAGTCACTAGGGTACGTGTAGGGACCTTAGGCGCATCAGGTTGACTATATATAGCCCATCGATTCGTCCATTTCACTCACCAATTCACGAATTCTCCACCCTAAAAACCCTAAGTTCGAACCAGAAACTTCGTCTGCGAAATTCGATCAATCGGATTGGAGTTAGGAGCTAAAAACCTGCAGTCCTACGTTCCTAGGTATGCTCTACAATAGACCCATGTTAATTTCAGTTAATACCATGTCTAGATTAGAGATCTAAAACTATGCAAAAATTAGGGTTCATAACCTTGTTTTGTCAAAATTTGGCGATCGGATGGGAATTAGGGTCTGAATTTTTGTAGGCAATCCTAAAATGATGTATTTTAAGAAAGCCCTAAGTTTATTTCACAATTGGAAAAGGTTTCGTAAAGGTTTTGTTAACGGGTCAAAATTAGGGTTTTCGTAACGTTGTTCTGCCCAAATCGAGTAAACGGTATTGAATTAAGCTTTGATATTTTAAAGAATATTATAAAATGTTATAATGGATAATACCCTAAGTTGGTTTGAAAAGAAAATGAGTTTTGATAAAGAAACGAGAAAAACGGGGAACTAGGGTTTGTAAATATGATTATTTAATATAAAATAATCCGGAGGGTATGGGGACTTGATTTTTGGGATAATATATATATATATAGGGGATGGTTATGAGGAAAACCACTCCGAGTTGAGAAAACTTTGAAAACTCTTCAAAAACGGGGTCACAAAGTTTTTTTTTCCTTCAATTTTTTATGGTGATTCTTTACGTTATATGCTATCCATAGATGGAAAAAAATCAAAAAAACACCTCGGGAATTTTTTTTTTTAAAATGTAACAAGTTTTGTTGTTACATATGTAACAAACATATGTACAGAGTGTTACATATGTAACAAGACCGTTTTTTGAGATTATTTAAAAAAATATCCCCGAGGCATTTTTTTAAAAAATATTTTATAACCGATGTTACATATGTAACAGTACCCTGTTACATATGTAACATCGGTTATAAAATATTTTTTTTAAAAAATTTACTAGGCGTTTATTTTTACTTTTTGCATAAAAGAGTTTTTTTTAACTTAGAGAGTCGTCATTAAAAAAATCGGAACAAAAAACGAATTTTTAGCTTGGTTTTCACGGTTTTCCAAACTCAAAGAGGTTTTCATTTTATCCTTCCTCTATATATATATATATATATATATATATATATATATATATATATATATATATATATGTGTGTGTGTGTTGTGTGTGTGTGTGTGTGTGTGTGTGTGTGATATGTTATGAATATGATGTTAAATCATTTACGAGTTAAAACGTAATAATGACTATGATATGATATGTGTGATGCTTGCTTTCAACTTAAATAGTCAAGTGATAAATGAATTATTAGTAAACGCTATAGTGAATATGTATGATTATATGAGAACAGGTGATGCATTTGCTTTATTATTATGTGGTGGATACGCCATTGGTACTTCCTATATATATACATAATAATATTAGTTACCCGGTATATCAGAAGTGTGGAGGATACGCCGCTGGTATATCATGTATACATACACCAATGGTAAATTGGGGGATGTCCACTTGTTGCAGTATATGAAGACCTTATCACCGTTCACTAATAACCCTAAGTCACCTGGGTATTTAACTAGGGGCGGGTAGTAATACTAGGGAATTGGAATTGTTATAGAACATAGTCTCTGCTTATAGCGGATGGAAGATAAATCTCTGCTTATAGCGAATGGAAGATAGATCTCTGTTTATAGCGGGTGGAAGATAGATCTCTGCAAATATCAGATGGAAGATAGGTCTCTGTTGATATAACGGCGGATGGAAGTTAGTAAGGAAAATATAGCTTAGTCTCTGCTTATAAATTAGCAGATGGAAGTATAGACTGTGAAGTAATTAAAGGGTTAGCGGGGTAGATACCTCCTACTTAAAAATGTGCCTAGTTACAAATGACTGTTATGGTTTGTATGATTTAGTTATGTGTTATACTGTTTATCAAAAATGGATCTTGCAGGTCTAAGGGTTTTAAACCTCACACCAAGGTAACATTTTTTTAAAATATAGAACTCACCTGCGTAAGCTGACCTTTCCAAAAATGTATGTATGTCAGGTCAGGGTGAGGCTTCAACTAGTTATGAGAAGGCCCTTGTGATAATGGATTAGACGGGAAAGCTATCGGAGAAGGAAGGTTTTGGCGAGCTGGCATAGTTATAAAAATAAACGTAGTAATAGTTAGTATTGCTTTATGTAAATTATCTCACTTACTTTGTAGTACTTGGCATATAAATAAAAGTTTGAAATTTCCGTTGCTTAGTTATCTTTGTTATTACCTTGTGTTCATGAGTAAATCCGGGAGTGGGCGTCTCACAAGTCAAAGATTCCCAACATGAAGTTCGATGAGAAAGAAGAAAAGGTTAAAGTAGGAAGGAAGGCAGGAGGTAACCTGCAAGTGGTGGACTGTATAGATATGGGTTTATATTTTGCCTACCAATGTATAGAGGGACCCTCACTCTCCACCAATACCCTATAGACCCAGGATCGTGGGTCCAGCCAGCGGATCCGCAAATAAACGTGGTGCACTCTATGGGGACTTACAATGGACGTTTAAAATAAAAGATTGACTGAATCGGCTGCACATAGACGAAAACATCCAAAAGGGTTTGAATATTGCCCCACGTTTCATTCAAAATTTTTGTTTTGGAACTATTATGTTAGTATTAACAAGACGGTGACCCGCCCGCGCGTTGCGGCGGGCCACTCTTGTAAGTTGTAAGTATGTATGGTACTTGTTGTTAACGGAATCAATATCATTAACTAAACATGTTTCAAAATCATTTTACTTTTATTTCGATGCCCATTACAAATAATTGCTTAACTCAAGTTGTTGGTCTATTTAAAGCAATCTGATTGCAATATAAAAAAAACTGCAACAAAAAAAACTTCTTTGAACTCATACACAAATAAAAAGAGTAAAGAAGGTGAAATATTAGGAAGTCCACAAAGGTGTTGGGCTATCTGCACTTTTCAAGATTCATATTTTAACATTTTTGATTGTGAGCCATAAATCTTTAACTATTACTTAAGATGTCTTTTGATGACAAATTTTATATAAACAACTAACATTGCCGGACATTTAAAAACCAATATTGACAACCCTCAAACATAGATATTGTGCATTTTATGATCTCTTATACCAAGAGGAACAGCTTTATTATGAGGTATATGAATTTCAAGGCTCAGGTTAATAGAGTTCCCATGAAAGTCCAACCAAAAACTCGATCGAGTATGGAGGTTCACATTAAAGTCTATGGCATCAATAAAAATCACATCTTTTCCCCGCCAAGGGACAATCCAGCATCTCTACAATCGTCCATTCGACGTGTAATCATCATTGCCAATCCACTGTATAATCAGATGCCAGAACCAAAACACACAACAAACTCCAACCAAAATAGGATTACAACATCAAGAAGCAACCAAATAACACAAATTTCAGAATGGCTCCATGGCTCCAGTAATGAAATCGCAGAGATGGCAGAAAAGCAACCATATAACTCAAACATGAGCAAACGTGAAACACATTAAATATGTGAGGGTCTAGACCGCAATCACCATCAAGAGTCGGATGTTGAAAGTGCTCAAATCTAAACCCACAAATAACCAAGCAAACCGGAAATAATAGACGATTGCGAGTGTAAATCAGAAGCACGGCTGCGAAGAGCATCAAGATCTCCGCCCCGCCGTAAAAAAGCCCCGACGAACCCTAGCAACCACTGGTCACCACTCCAAAGGCTCAGATGCAGGTAACGGCTGCGATGAACACTACGATGTCATTGCCACCATCATCGCCAAACGATTTCAAAGTGTCACCATACAGATCTGAGCAGCCGCATGGCAACTCTAAACCCTAGAATCTTGCGCATTCGCATGACAACGATACAACACCGTCGAGGCCTAAGAAGATAAGAAGGTCGGCGAGCACCAAATGACACTGCCAATGGCGTAACGCCGGCAACCTTCAAAGCCCAAGAAGATAAGAAGTCGGGTGGTAGAGAGAAAAGAGACATTGTTATGGAGAAAGAAACAAAGGGGTAATGTAGAGAGAAAAGAGATATGGGCAGCTGTAAAGTTAATATGGGTGTCTCAAATAAATGAAAATGAAAATATAGATGGCAAATAATAATTGGAGGAAGAGCAAATGTGGACAATTGTAAGTGGCGGAAAGCAAGTAAAGTAAGATGTGAGAGGGTGCAGTCAATTCAAATCTATATCTATCTATCTATCTATATAATCTATATCTATCTATATCTATTCTATATATAATATAATATAATATATATATGAAAAGATTGAATGTCACATGGCATCACCACAACAATCCTTTTTTTTTCATTTTCCCGCTCAAATGGTTTGCCTTATTTATATTTTTCTAATTGGTTTGAATAATTGACAAAGTCATTAACTAATTTTTTAACAAAGTAATTGACAATAAATACATATCTCATATCCTAATTTAAAAACTGAAATTAAATGAAATTGATTCATAATAAATGAGGATATGAATACTTTTTTTTAAATTTATAACTTTTTATATTGTCGAATGTTAATTTTTTCTTTAATTCTAATTATCGAATTACATTTTTATAACATGTTAAATTTTGTATTTGTTTTTAAAACCGTCTGTGCGTCGCACGGGTATCAAAAACTAGTTGTTATATATATAAATTTCATATTTAGTCTTGTATTCTCAGAGGTCGCGGTTCGCCTTGTGTAATTTTGAATCTTCAAATTTGCAAGAAGATCCTTGCAAAAACACGGGCAGATTTACCAGGCCTCCACTAGAATTTTACATCTTCTTTCAAGTATGTAGGTTTTATTAAGCACAATAAAGTAGAGGATGGCTGGTGTTATCAACAGACTTATGTCGGGATGTCAGAATGGTACAATGTGTGGCAACAAGCCACAGGTCCACGTGAAGAATGCGAAGGAAACTATGTCCAATATTCCTATCCCTTATCTTTTTATTTTTCATGTTGCTTTTCAATCTAAATGCACTTTGACACATTGAGGGCAATGTGCAATTTAAGTGTGGGGACGGGATTCGGTAGTAGTGAACTTCTTGTTTGTCCATTTCTCAGGCCTTATGCAAAAATGTTTTGGAAAAATGACCCATGTACTACCCAAAAGTTTCTCAAAATTTAAAGAAAAAAAGATTAAAAAGAACTCTGTTGTTGTTCGCAACCTTGTAAACGGACAACGTGCCTCCAAATAGAAAA
This sequence comes from Deinandra increscens subsp. villosa, assembly GCA_039602395.1. Lineage (NCBI taxonomy): Eukaryota > Viridiplantae > Streptophyta > Magnoliopsida > Asterales > Asteraceae > Deinandra > Deinandra increscens. The sequence goes on along the minus strand of JBCNJP010000008.1, from coordinate 67,226,649 downwards.
GACTCAAAATCAACTGAAATTAGTAAAGTTTATATTTATACAACTTATACTTCAAACCCTTTTTCCCACGTTTTCGATAAGATTTTGAGCCTAACACGCATGTAAATAACTAACATGCTCATCTTCTTGTCAAAAACAATGTGAGAAACCAAAGTGACACAGCAAACAAGAACTTGACAAAGTAATACATTTCAAAACGGACAAAATTTGGAACACACATTCACGTGATTGACACGCTTAGGATTTTTACCTCTTTTCAGTTTCCTTAAACCTAATTTTTCTACTCCCTACCTTAAATTTATTCCTTAGTTAACCAATTCGAGCCTATCCCCTATTTTATTCAAACACCCGCAAAATTATTTGCACATTAACCCTCTCAACTCAACCAAATAGCCTTTTTTATTTTTAACCCAACTTATTTTTGCGAAAATATAATCTTCTATAAAAAATATATTCAAAGAAGTGAATTTTTCCGTTATTTTCTTAAACAACTACTCATAAAAATGGACATAAAGTTTGTCAAAAAAAATCATCTAGTCTTGCAAAGCCAACGCCTTTTTTTTCAAAATGGTCAATTTTTATCAAAAAATATTCAAAAGGTAACTTTTTCAAAGTTACTTTGGTATCCACAGTCTGTAACATTTCGGTCTATCCGTTTATCTGTATCCGACCCAATTTCAGTGTCCCTTGCCTGTGATTGATAATCAATGAAGAACCATGTTTGATTATGATGATATTATGTTCTTAAGCATGTTCCGTTGTATCTTTACCTTGTTCATTGATCAATCTAAGGTTAAATGTATCTTTGTTTCGGATTTCTATTTCGACCGCTTCGTTATTCAAGTTTAAACGAGTAACTCGTACGATCTAAACATGTATGATGCTTGTGAGTAATACTAGTCATGCCCACAAGTAAATACAAGTGAGGATGTGCGAAAGTTTGGGGTTTATAACGCGAATAACGAAAGTTTGGTAGTTTTCGCGTGTTTTTTATTTTAACCGGGAGATCACGTATTTGAGTGTTGTATGCCAAATTAAAGGTGTTTTGGAGTCTAATATTCCTAAGTCACATCACAATAAGTGACACACAAATTTGAGTCAAGAAACGTTGGTGATTTACCTAAAAGTGATATGTACATCAATTTGCCCAAAAACGCGTTATGTGAAATTTAGTATTTGATCATAATTAATTATGTGGCATGTTTATACTTGATATTATTGACCTGAATGTGGTTAATATTGTGAGGAATGAGAAAACTAAGAAATCGGAGGAAACGGGACCCGAAACGTCAAATAACAAAGAACCGAGTGCGAAAATGGAGAACCGACTAATGGAGGTCAACACTGGGTGGCATGCGGACCACGGGCCTGCCCAGTGAACCCCTTGTGGTCCACATCTCTTACCTGGTGGGTTAAACCCAAATTTTTTGCTATTTAAACCTCTTTAACCCCCACTTTCCGAATGCTCCTCAAACCCTAATCACCCATAGCCAACCTACATGTTGTTCCTTCATCATTTTAATCATCCATTGTCTTTTGAGCATGATTTCTGAAGATCTAAGAGTATTTCATCATCATTCATCATCCTTTTCTTGGTAAATCTCAAAACTCTTGATTTCTTGTTTGTATGCTTTAAGATTTAACCTTTATGATAGATTTAGTATAGATCTAGGACATCCATGCTCTATTATGTTTAGATCAAGTGATTTCATGTTGAAGGTTGTGATTTTTTATTATCAAAGTTTGGATCTGTGTGAAGTAGATGATAGATCTTGCATGATTCATGTTAAAGGAATAATTTTTATGCATGCATAATGATAGAGATAGAATATTGATGAGAGGTCTAAGGTTTAGAAGTGTAAAGTTGCATGCTTGATGAATAAAGTTAAAGTATTTATATGCATACATGCATGAATATCATGGAAGGTGGTAACTTGATGATGATAAGCTTTGGTAAATCATAGATCCGTGTAGGTCTTGCAGAAATAGTGAATCAAGATCCGATATTGATGATGTTGATGAGATAAAGTCATGGTCTTGATTGGATCCTTGCATGCAATATAGTTAAGCTAGATTTTGTCATAAAAATAAATGTATATATATATATATATATATATATATATATATATATATATATATATATATGAGTATATATGTATTATGATGGACTCCACGGTATGATCCTCGCATGTATGAGGTAGTATGTGTTGTGCATGTATGTTTAGGTATTTTGTGTAGGATGATTATGATCGTTGTTTGGTTCTAAATAGTTGCATGAAAATATATATTAGGTCGTCATGAAAAATAAATATTTATGTTAATGATTGTTTTTTTTTTTTGACGTAGGATGGTCAAGTGTTATGATTGGTTCATTTGATAAGTTAAATACGTACTTGATCACTTAAATAAATCACCAATGGGTCATCTAGTCATTTGTGTCCGTCATGTCATCTTGGGTCTTGGGCTTTATTTATTTTATTTCAATTGTCAAGGTGATCTCTGAGTTTGACCATATTTATGTCGTGGTAGTATTAGCTCGATCGCAATCTCAATATCAAGTAACTATTTATAGTCCCTTTTCTTTTATTGTTTTGGGATGCAATGTGTACGCTATACAAGTCTTAAATCCGTTGTTCAGTTATCCTAAAACTCCATGCAAACTCCATGACTGTTTGGTGTGTTCTAGTATGTTAGACTTGTGTGATTATTGCGATGGATGGAATCATTATTCGTAGATCATGTTATTGTTCATTATTCTATGTGTAAATCATTAACATACCAAGCCGGTGTTACAATAATAGATCTATTGGTGTGGAAGCCCAACTGGCCCGCCTAGTAAATGGCGTCGGGTGATTAAAAGCCTAATTGCCAAGGGTTTGATTACGCCGCTTCATTATAGGTCGTGATTGCTTACTTGTTTATCGTACTTAAGAATTTTACTTAACTCATTGAATCACATGTTTTATCTAGTATGGTATATAATACTATGTTTACTCACCAATTATTCGTAGTTGACCCGTATGTTGTACATGTTGCAGGTAATGCAGTTTGACGTGAAGTTTGTTTATCACCATTAGGTCGCATGGGCCTTAGTATCAACTTTAATCATTTAAAACGCTTGTTATGTTTATTTATGTTAGATTGTTATGTTTGGATTTATGATGTCTCTTTATGTTTAATGAAATGGGTTGATTAAGGATATCACAACATTTAAATTAGTTTTATGCGCATCTGGACAATCATCATGCCCCGACGTATTTCACCATTGGTTAAGGTGTGACACACTCTCTGTAAACTAATTTATAACATAGTACATAAACGAATGACTTATAACATAGTACAATTCATTACAAAGACGCATATAGAATCAAGATTAACATAATGTGTGTCCTCATATACATACAACTATTACAATTATTCTATGATGTGCATGGAAATCAAATTCAGGAGATTCTTTTGCTTTAATGAATGATCACGAGCTTTAAACTTGGAGGAGACAAAATGATGTACCTACCTTTTGATCATGTAATGTAATTTAGGTATTTTTGGAGCGATTGATGCGTGTTTGGCTCCTCGGTAACATTTATTTGTAATCATTTGGTGTTTATATAATAAAGAATAAGATGTATTTTGATTTAGGAACACCTTGCATTTCTTCCTAGGCGATGGGAACAATGGTAAGAGAATGAGAGTTTTTTGTTTTCAAAATGGTGTTAGGGGTAAAATTACTTACCACAATAGTGTTGATAGAAACTATTTATCAAAATAGTGTTTTCTAGAAGGTTTGCATCTTCACATACTAAATCTCGGGATCCCAAGAAAAACCAACTTCCCGTCCCGAAATTTGCCGAGTACCGGACCGACCTGAGATCTATCGTATTTTGTTCGGTCCTTATTTTCACCTGAATCCAGTCTCGGTCTCGGGATTTACCGAGTACCGATGGTAATTCCTGAATTCCTGAACCCAATTACTAAGTATTGATTTTCTAGCGGCCCAACCCAATTAGAAGTATTGATTTTCTATTTTTCTTAGACCCAAACCCAATTACAAATTGAATTACACCTACGTACGACGACAGTGAAAATCTAGAACCGAAAAGTCGTAGTCGATCGCTGGTCTCCTGCCCCTCCCAGTCGTCGTTTTCTGTGGATCAAGCAATCACCAAGTCAGATTCTTCAAGTGCTTGATTTTGAAGGTAAGTGCTTGATTTCTAGAACAATAAACAATTCTCAGATTCTTTAAAAAAAAAACTAGGTACTTAGATTTCTTTAAGTAATCCAAGGTTAGTATTCTTCAAGTGAAACTTTAAACTTGAAAATTGGTGTTTTCCTCTTTAGAAGTGTGAATGTATGAGCATGTACAAAGAGAATGCATC
>JBCNJP010000008.1:67182882-67221773 GCA_039602395.1 Deinandra increscens subsp. villosa | reverse complement strand
GCATATCTGATGCCACACCACCAGGCGGTAAAAATTCAGATTCATTTTATTCTGCTAAATCGAACATGTTTTATCATCAAGATAAATTCTTTGGTTATGGAGATGATTCTTGTTTTTATGATTCTCCAAAATGTTTTCCAAAATTTCAGAAACCAAAGAAATTTAAACCTGCGATTTCAAAGGTATATGATGAATGGTCGACTGATCAGTTGGGAAAACCAATTTCAAACACTAAAACTAATCATCGACTATGTTATTTGTGTCGTAAGAAGGGTCATTATGCAAATAATTGTCCTATGACAACTAACAATTCATCATCAACTGCCAAACATACAAAGTATGTCGATCCTGATGGCATTATTTTTAGGAAAAAACCAATACCCAATTCTAAATTTTCATGGAAAAAGAAGCTTAACTTAGAAAAGTTAGGTAGTAGTTCTGATTGTCACTCATCAATTGACAATGGTTCATAAGAAAAAATTTTAAAACCAAAACAGGAATGGCGACCAAAGGTTGTCTCAACAGCCAACACAGATTTTGTTGAAGACACTGGACGGCCTATCACAAATGGGGATGAGGGTCGGGGTTTTATGAACTTATTATTTTCCAGTGTTTGCATGTAATTTAAGAAGACCTGCAGGGTACATATGGTCACGGCACCTATGGTGTCGGTTGGAATGGAAGAAAAAAAAACGTGACCAAACACCTTTTGTCACGGTTTTTTCCGTGGCCAAAGGTGAATTTTGACGTAGTGCTGTTAGTGATTGAAATATTGCTGACAGTGAGATACTTGTGGTTGATTTAAGTTAAAATGCATTGTTTTCATTTTGAAACACTTATTTACAAAAACATCATTTTAAAAAAATGTGTCAATTGTTGATCGATCATTTTCTTTTCTTTTTTTCATTTTCTTTCGTTCATATTTTTAGTGGGAGACAATTTGAAAATTCAAAAAATAGTGTTTGTTTGAATTTTAGGGGGAGAAATTGGAAAATATAAAAAAAATGAAAAATTGAGAAATTGATTCAACAGAAGCGAGAAATGATAGTACATCAGCATATACGTTATCTGCCATGGATAGACTAAGTCTAGAGGCTGTAGGTACTTGCATAATCTGTGAATGTGCATGACTAATCTGATATCTGTAAGTAAGATATAAACATAAAGCTTGCCTGATGATCTTTGGTTGTTTGCTTCTTGATGTATGCTGTGTGATGATTCCAAAAATAGAATAAAGAGATATCCTGATGAATGCATGTTTTCATTTTAAAAGATTTAAACTTGTTTCATTTTCTTTATTTTGTCAAACGATCGGACTTTCTCTGCGTATCGAAAGATCGACCTGATCGTTGTTCGTTTGACATTCTGCTTTATTTTTCTTGGTGTTTCGTATAATTCATCGGACGTTCTCTACGTATACGGAAGTATCGACATGATCGTTGTTGAATTATACAACTTCAACTTGTTTTGCTTTCTTATTTTCTTAAATACTTGGGCTTTCTCTGCGTGTCCACAAGACCGACCTGATTGCTAGGTATTTGGGGTTCTGCTTTATTTTTGCATGACTCATCAAGGATGATTAAATCTCTAAGAAAATTTGCTTCTATATGATAAAAATGATGATTTGCAAGTATTTCCGATAGAGTGGAGGCCGAGTTATCAGTACATGATAATATTACCTTAAGCATATATGAAAACGATAAAAATGATTGGTGCATGCTGAAATAAACATAAATGTTGTATTTGCGATTATCTTGACTTGCATGCTGATTAAGACCGAAATTGAAATGTGCTAGATGCGCTATGTCTGATATGATCTTGCGTCGTGATCTTTCTCGTAAAATACCAAAAATAGAGTCTAATTCTGTATCGCATTTTATATTTCATTTCAGAAAAAGCAAAAAGATTTTTGGTGTGTTTTAGCATAAAATTCATAAAAGCCAAAAATATTTTATTTCTTGTTTGTTTTCGACCGATCGACACAAGATACGAAAAACATTTTCCAGTTATATATCTTGGATTCTTGAAGAGAAGTTTTGTGCCAAGATTAACTTATGTTGGCTTGAAAATGGAAAGCCGCACTTTTTTCTTCTAAAGTTGCAGGTTCTGTGTGTCAAGACTCATGCATGGTGAGACGGGGAGTTTGAAGTTTGGCTTTCATAAGTGGATCTTGAAGTTCAAGTATTATTCAAGTTTGGATCCAGCCATGCAAGCTCTATTTCTGACAAGATTTCAAGTTGAAGATCTGATGCTGCAATGCTAAAGATTAAAGACTAGAGATTTAGTTAGAATAGATACACTATGCGTTAAGCGGGAGTTTGTTAGAGCATATTCCTATGCTACGTTATGTCTCGTGTATTGTATCTAGTTTAGAGAGTTTGAGTGAGTCATAGTTGCAACATACCAAGGTGCCGTACCAAATGATACGCCGTACCAAATGGTATGCCAGTTGGTACGCTGGTAAGTTGCTAACTATAAATAGTTCGTGTTAGAGAGAGTTAATTATTATTGGTCATATCACCTCCACTAAGTGTGTGTTTCTAAAAGTGTTCTAGAGAGAGAAACCAGAAAGCTTTGTAATTGTTCTCTTGGTGAAATCAATAAAATAAAGCTTATTTACATTCTCGTGCACTAGATTGATCGATTCATCCAGTAGTAAGATCGTTACTATGTTTTACAATTACTGGTATAATTTGTCCATCTTAAACTCAGGCACAATCATACTCATAACATCTGGATATGCTAAGGTATTGATTAGCTTTACTTTGACCAGTGTACCCCACACTATCAGACATACTCAAATATGCTTTTTATATCACACTTTGTGATTTCACTTATGATTTTACACATAGTGATTGTATTTTTATGATATAGTCAACTGTGTTCCATGCAAAAAGAAATAAGAACGTTAAATCGTCTACCTTAAGGTCAATATTTCGATACGCAGATAAGGCCTCGGATTTAACAAAATAAGAAAATAAAACAAGTTGAAATTGTATAATTCAACAACAATCAGGTCGGTCTTGTGGACACGTAGAGAAAGTCCGATAAATTATACAAAACACCAAAGAAAATACAGCAGAACGTCAAACGAACAACAATCAGGTCGATCTTTCGATACGCAGAGAAAGTCCGATCGTTTGACAAATTAAATAAAATCAAACAAGTTTAAATCTTTGCAAAATGAACACATGTATACACTGTGACTTCTCATTTTCTTTTCACACATATCTATTCAAAATCTTGAGATATGCATCAAGAAGTAGTCCACTTAATTGGTCAAGCATTAGCATTTAATGTATATCAAATCTGAATACTTTATGATTTAATGCCGAGCCTACCAAGCACATCGAGCAATGATCTTATGAATTTTTCATCTAGTTTATCCATGAGTCAGACATGTAAGCCAATGTACCATCATTTCCCAGTTATGTCGGATACAATTTCTCAATTTTTTCCATGTTTTTGTATTTTTCTGTTTGTCTCTTTTTCTCCCCCTTAAAATGAAAACTCTACTTTTGTATTTTTCATTTTAACAAAAACACAAAGACACTATTTTTGTCTTTTCAATTTTCTCCCCCTAACTACATACGAAATGTAAAATAAAGAATATTGACCTTCCGACATGGATACCTTCCACTTTTAACTTTCAGAAAAAAAATTTAGTTTTGAAATTTGATATCACTTATAATTTAACTTAAATCAGCAGAATACTCCTCCATCAACAACTATTCAATCACCGATAGGTCTTCTAGAAGTATTTGTACTCTGGTCAAACACGTCAGTTTATAAATGACCCGAAGCGAATCGCTCCTGGTCGACCAGTGTCTTGATTTCCTTTCGAAACCACTTTAGGTTTCCAGTTTTGTTGTTTTGGTAAATCAGCATTTGATGAACCAATCACATGTGATTGTGATGAACAACCTACATATGGAACATTTGGAAAACGAGGAATAAATCTCCCTTGATATTTGAAAAATGTAGGTTGTGGATATTCATCAAATACTCTGCCATATTCATCAAAGAATCTTGGTTTGGCAGTTTTACCAACATATGGAACCTTTCCTCTTCTTGATGTAGAAGCAGCAGAAACCGGACAATCTTGTGCCATATACCCTTTTTGTCGGCAATTATAACACAAGCGATTGTTTATATTTCGCCTTTTGGGAATCTGCAAAGCTTCACAAACATTTTCATCTCCAAAATGATCATTAAATGAATCAAATACCTAATATCGATGATCATGAACCAATTTGGATGTCGGGCTCTTTGGAGTAGAATTTGAACCTCCAGAAGAAAATTTAGCAGCTTGTTTCTTCTTGGACTTTGGAGCACCATCAGATTTGATAAAGACCTCAGCTATTTTCTGAGAATCCACACAATGAAGTGGAAACTCCTTATCAGAGAATATTTGATCTGAACTTTTGAGTTTGTAAAACCTCTCCGATTGAACTTTTTCAGCTTTGAAGGCATCTTTCTGAACCTGCTTCAAATGAACTTTCTTCAAGTTTTGTTGTTGTTGAACCTTGAAAGCATTAACTTTAACCTGTTTCTGTTGTAACCCCAAACCTTTATGTTTGCCAGAAACCTTTTCTCCCGAACCAGATGGTTTATACCCGTGCTTTGCAAGACGAGAGAACTCTTCTTTGATCTTGTTGATATCTTTTGGAGCATCAACAATTGTTTCATCAATGTCAGTTATTGAACTTGCAGATTTCTCTTTTCCATTAGATGAAAAACCAAACACATCCTTTTGAGCTTTATAAGTTTCAACAATCTTTTCTTTCTTCTCATTCTTTTCTTCAGCAACTTTGGAAACAACAAACTTAGAATAATCACCAATCTCTACCTTGTCATTCAAATCACTAACTCCTTCTTTGAGACGACCCGGTGGTGACACTGTTTTGTTGAACATCTTCTCAATATTCTCATCCTTAGCCAAGAAACTTGTAAAAGATTGTGAATTAGTAACATTGTTCAAAAGACGTTTTGAATCAATGACTTCCTTTAGATCAGAAATCCTTTAATGAGCTTCAACCAACTCTTTTTCCGTAGCTATGAACCTCTTAGCCACCTTGTGAGTTTCATATTTTTGCAACCTCATATTATCAAGTTCTGCAAACAACTGTTTCTTTAATTTGTCTTCATTTCGTTTCTGAATATCTAAATTTGCATTTTTGCAATTTGTTCACTCTTACTAACTCCCTCTTCTCGTCTAGCAGCTTTTCCATATCAATCTGATAGGACTCACTTTTAGCAGCTTGTTCATTAGAAGTTTTAGTAAGTGTATCAAGTCTAGACTTGGATTTGTCAAACAAATTTTGAAAATCATTTGCAGCATCTTCCGCTTCATCCTTCCATTTCTTCGCTTCTTTGAGTAATTCAGCATTTTCTTCAGATAATTTTGTAAATTTCTGTTCAAACTCCTTTTAAAGACTTTATTATTTTAATTCTTTCTCAACAACCTCTGCCTGAAAATCTGAAAACTTTTCTTTTTGAGATGAAAGTTCTCAACAACCTCTACCTTCATTCGATGTTTGTGCTTTTGACTCAGAAGTAATAGCAGTTAAAGCAATTTGAGGATTAGAAGTTTGTCCACAATCATATTGTTTATCGACTTGAGAAACCAAAGCTGTTGGAGACTTTGATGAAGAAGCATTTGATTTTGAACACTCACGAGCAAAATGTCCAAAATTAGAACATTTGAAACATTTTACCTTTGATTTATCTACTCCAACCTTGCCATTTGGATTTAAACTTTGAAATCCGGTTCTTTTCCTGAATCTTTTAACTCTTTGGGCTAACATCGCAAGTTACCAATTAATATCCATTTGTTCAAGATTATCCGGATCGATCTGATCAAAATCTTCTTCAATCAGATTAGATGTTGTCAAACGGCCATTTAGCAATCCATAATATGAAGATAATAAAGAAGAAATTAATGCCAATTGTTCATCTTGTGCTTTTGCAGAAAATGAAGTCTGACTTGAATGATTTGGGACAGTGAAATTACACCCTCTTGAAGAATTTTTAGAATTTCCTGATTCATGACTAGCAACAAATGTTGTTGGAGGTGGATTTGATGAATCAAAACCAAATGATTTAGACTTTGCATTAAGACTTGCAGACTTTTGACCATGATATAACACATGGTTTTGTAGTAGAGCAGTTGATTTGTTTGACGTCATCATTTCCATTTCTCTAGCATGCAACTTTCCGGTTAACTCATGAAATAACAATGTTGAGTATTCATAATCATGAGTAAGCAGTAGAACATAATTCTCCCACTTTTCTGGTAAAGCTTCTAGCAATTTCTCCTTTAACTCCTCTTTCGTCTTCTCTATTTTAACCACTTTCATTTCACTCATCAGATGTGAAAATCTGGATACAAGAGCAGGAATATTTTCTTTCTCATAGTGTTGAAAATTTTCAAATTTTTTGTTCAGCACTTTTCGTCTACTCATTTTGTATTGATCATTGCCTTCGCACCTTGCAGATAATGCATCCCATAATTGTTTACTCTTCTTGCAAGTGCTGAATTGATGTAACAATTCAGTAGGCAAAGCCATTGTAAGATAACCAAATACTTTTTGCTCAAGTTCATAGCTTTTTCTTTCAGCAACATCAAAATTTTGAAGTTCCTTAAAATCTCCTTCATCAGTTGGATGCATGTAAAGCTTCCATATCGGAATCCATAAATCGATATCATTTGTGCTGATGTAAGCAGAAAACCATTGTTTCCAATTTTGATAATATTCCAACCTTAACAACTTGGGAACTTTTTGACTTGTTCCAATTTCGTTGTCAAAATTGAGCATGGTTTGCATAATGGATTGCATAGCAGCAAATACATGAAAATCAGACATTTTTCACCGAAAATGATACTCCAAAAACTTCAAACTCAAAAAACTTCAAACTCAAAAAACGGAGGTCTTAGAAGTGGATTTTGGGTACCAAAACGAAGGGTACTAGCCGTTTGGCAAGTAAAAGTCTAGATCTCTTCGAGATGGTCGTTTTGGCTGGTATTGCTCCGTAACTTTAACGGTTCTCAAGTTACTTCAGTTTTCGTGAACACCACTTTTCTATCAGCGTACCAAAACCACCCTCAGCGTACGAATCTGTTAACCAACGTACCAAAAACTTTGACCGGACCAAACTCTTCAGCGTACCAACTCAGCAGCGTACCAGTGAACTCAGCGTACCAGAATTGTCAGCGTACCAACCAGTAACCGTCACGTACCACGATTGAAGATTGCCTTGTGTACCAGGTAGTGTACCAATCAACGCACTAATTACTGGATGAAGATTACCTTGCGTACCAAATGGCATACCAATGTGTTCATCCGGCGTACCACGACATTTTCGACTGATTTTTCAGAATTTGACTGTTTTGAGCTGGAATTTGTAACAGTAAGTTGCGAAAACACACTAGGAACGTTTTAGAATCAAGTTTAGCACCAGAAACACTCAGAAATGAGAGAATTTGATGAAAATGAAGAGAAACCAACTTTCTCTCACTAGAAATCCAAATTTGATTAAAAACACAGCAGTAGAACAACCTGGATTACTCTGATACCACTTGTAAGTACGTGAAACGATCTTACTACTACGTGTATTAATAAATGTAGTGAACGAGAATGTAAATAAGAGAAATCTTATTGAATCACTTGAAGATTACAAAGAAGTCTCTCTGGTTTCTCTCTCTAGAACACACACATAGGAATTACTCAAATGACAGAAGTGTTGTTAGCTCATTCTAACATAACCTATTTATAGGTAACACATTTTGGCCAAGGTACCATCCAACGTACCATTGGTACGTGCGTACCATTGGTACGACGGACCAGCTTGGTACGCTGCCCCCTAAGACTCACACAATAACAAGCTCACTTAGATACAATACACGAGACACATCATAGCACAGGTATATGCTCTAACACATGAACTGAAAGCCGATTCCGAGGTAACAGTAGAGATTGGAATAGCCAGTATATCTGAAAAACAAAAAGAATCCACAATTTAAGTTTATATTTATATTTACATAAATATTGGATAAAATATTAAACTAATCATACCTTTTTCCATTCGCGATACAATCAAATATCTAGCCGAAGATGATTTCCACCATTTCAATATATCAAAGCCGTTATCTCAATCTTTTTCATCATCATCTAGATATTTTTCGAGTTCAGACTTAGTTTTATATGAGGATGATCCTCCAGACTTGAACTTAGCTACAAACTCGTCTTCTCCGTCCAATGGCACTTGACTTCTTTTTTCAAGCTTTGACAAAGTTGATGCACTCTCCATCTCATGGTCTAACTCGTACTCGCAAAAAACAAACTCCATTGCACTTGTGATGTTATTCACAATAAGTTTCACCTTATTTTCAATGTCTTTTTCCTTTTCTTGCGGTTCTTTATCCGCCATTAATGTTTCCTTGTAAACAACATGAATCATTCTTGATTCCTGCATTGGGTCCAATATAGTTGCAAAGTATAGCAACTTGTTCTCAAATTTGTCTTCTCCCCAATACTTGTTAAATTTATCCTCCATAAAATTACCCATAACTTTATGGATTAGACTTTTGCATCTCCTTAATCTTTTTTACAATTGCCATTACTTCTTTGAAATACTAATGCACATTCACATATGTTGAAGCAGATGCATATGTGGTCTTTTTCTTAAAAAGCTCTAAAATTTTGGATATCTCTCCTAGCAGTCTGCCAATCTCTAAGTTATGGGATCTCATTGTCCAAGTCTTCTCTAAATTTTGGTTCATTCAAATCATAAGACTTAAATGCAGCCTCAAACTTCACAGCCCTACTAAGCATCTCATATGTTAAATTCCATCTCGTTGGGAAATTTAAACACAAAGAAGCTTTGGTAGTAATCTTACATTTTTTTGCACACTCCCTAAATTGCTGCAACCTCTTAGGTGATATTCTTATGTACCAAATGGCATTTCGGATACGCTCGATGGCACTTTCTCTACTACTTAGTCCATCCTTCACAATCATATAATAACATGTGCCATGCAAAGAACATGTAAATAAGGCCCTTCAAGAATTAGGTTTTGTAAATTACCTTTAAGATATGAAACGGAAATGAGATTAGAATATGTAATGTAAGTGGTAAATGCAAAAAAGTAATTCCTCTTATCAAGTACCTCTTAGGAATGAAATCGCCGTGTCGTTGGAAAAAGTGTTGTTAGTTGTAATGGTTAGGACATTAGTAATATCCCACTTCTCCAAGCACTTTTGCAAAGTCCTCTCAATCATCTCTCCTTTATGGGAATAAATAGGTTTGAAGTTTATGATTCTCTTGTGATAGACCCAATTATCATCAATAAAGTGTGCTGTGATGCACATGTAGTTTCGCCTCTGAATGGAGGTCCATGTATCAGTTGTAAGACAAACCCTTGTCTTACTATTCCCAAAGAAAGATTTCAATACTGCTTTCTCCTGTAGAAAAATTTCCCCACAATCCCTTGCAACTTTATGCCGACTAGGAACCTTAAAATTTGGTCATACGGTCTCCATAAGACTCTTAAAACCTTCATGCTCTACTGAGGAAAAAGGTAACTCATCTAGAATTATCATCTTAGCGATTGCTTTACGGGAATTTTCCGCACTGAACTTCCATGTTTTTATATCACTAGGCCCACCCTCACCACCATCATTTGTTTAACATGGATGTTCGTTTGATCTTTCATCTTAAAATCAAGGTTGTTGGGGCATATCATAGCATGTCGTTTTAATCCAGTTGTTCTGTTTGAGTATGATTCAGCAGCTAGAGTCTGAGGGCAATGTTTGCATTGTACTCTTTGCAAACCGGTTTCCTCATCAATGTAGTTTTCGTAATATTGCCACCATTTAGATTTTGGGTCTCTTCCCGTGGCCTTTTTCTTTCCAGTTTGCTTCTTCTTTAAAGGTTCCTTCGGAACATGTGTTGTCTTTCTTTTCTGTCCTCGTCCTCCTGGCGACTCGTTGCTCGATAAATGCTCAACTTCTTCTTGTGCGGCCATCTAAAAAATAAATAATTTAACATGTAATCCAATAGATATCATGCCACAACAACATATAAAAAATATATAAATACACAAGATATCATGCATAAGAAAACTTGGGATGTATAGATGAAAACGATACCATCATGTGTTATTCATAGATGAAAACGATACCATGATTACCATCAATTTATAAATGTAAAAGTGCTAACAATCTCAAACTTAAATAAATTTATTATCTGAGTATACAATACTAATTTTTCATGTTCACAATAATATACAGACCCAAACAACTCCATAGATGTTTTCAAGTTTTCTACTTCCGAAACATGGTCCTAAATTATTGTAGGTCCGGAAATCTCCCAAACACACGATATACTAATCAAACACGAGTGCGGAATCCTCGTGAAAGATCGATTCAAGAAAATAGTAGAAGAATAGACTAGATCTTTAAGAAAGATGAAGTCTTGAATGGAATCGGCTACTATTGAAGCAAAGAAATGCTGATCGTAAACTAGAACCCTCTTGAACAAATCGTGAACAACAATATCAAATGCTTTTTTAATCATAAACACAAATGGGTTTATATAGGTACCCAATGGGTTTACTATTGGGCCCCTTGTGGATCATAAACCCAATAGTAAACCTAAACCCAATCATAAACTAGCCTAAATACAATAGCAAACTAGCCTATAATTCTAATGAAACCCTCTAAGCCCAGCCCAACCTATTTAATATTACAAGCCTCATAATCTAGCCTCTACAATCTTCCCCTAGGCTTGTGATATTAAATGTCTTCGATCTTTGAAATTCTTCTTCTTGACTGGCTTGCATAGATGTTGATGAAGATTCTTTCCGCAGAAATCTTCAATAGGTTTCATGACGGGCACTTGTGACTTCCTCTTGATCAGCATCAGCTCGAACTTCTTGAAATGAACAAGCAATGAAATGGAGGAGTCTCATTGACTTACTTCTTGAAAGAACTGGTTCTTGCTGTATCTTCGGTAACTGTCTTGAATCTCCAAAACAATTAGAGGTTAAAATTTGAAAAACCCCTAACTGTGAAGAACTTGATTGTTGAACTTCAAACTTCATGAACTCTGACTGCTCTCTGTATCATTTTCTTTGAAAAACTTTGAAGCTTTTGGATACTTGTAAAGACACCAACAACTTACCCTGAACAGTTGCTTTTCATATGGAAGTCTTGTCCGGCTAGTTCTTTAACTTTGAGCAGCAGCAGCATCTTTCTATCATCAACCTGTCTGACACACATTTGAAAAAAAAATATACTCCACCAGACATTTGATGACCGGTCTTTGGGTTAGGAGATAATTATCATCCGTTCAGATGATTCAAATTAACATAATTTTAACCAAAAACCCTAATATAGATTACGTGTTTTCTATAAAACTTCCCCTGAACCCAAGACCTCTAAAGACTTCCCTTTAGCTGATTACTTCCCCTCAGCTAAGGACTTCCCCTGAGATAATACATATTATCTTCGAGTTCCCTTCAGATACTATGTATTATGGAAGTCTTTTCATTAGATAATAAGTATCATCCTCGAGTTCCCTTCGGATAATACTTATTATCCTCCCTCCTTCCCCTAAAAATTTGGCAAGATCTGTCGGGGGCATATTGTCATGCATTAAAACCCATGAAAAACACATTTTGACTTCTCAAATCAACCTGGCCAAGACGAAAACAAACCAAAAAGAACTTAACGACTCACACACGAAAGATACAAATAAACAAATACTTACCAAACCAAACATGAGAAAGTTTACAAGGGATCAAAACCGTATGAATCTGACTGAGGAACCCTTTTCAGCTTCAGTTACTCGACTAGTCCAGGTGATTGCCGGTATGTTTGTCCGCTTTAAACTCAAACCCGTTTAATCCCAACCGAATGCGTCATGCTTAATATAGTACAATATTACCGTCATGTTTAATTGTCCCCACACCCAAGCGTACACAGCAAAACCTACCCAACCTCAGAGTTTATTGAGGATTCACAAACCCCCAACTTGAGGAACCATGCAACACCGTTATGACTACCACTTATTTCATTAACCATCAGTTGGTGATCAGGTCGGCCGCTAAGCATGCAAAGAAGACCAACTGAGTGATTATTTATTCTCTTTTCTTTTCTTTTTCATTTTCTTTTTCTTTTCTTTTTCTTTTTCTTTTTCCTTTTTTTTTTATTTTCTTTTGCTCTGTGGTGTTGTCAAGGTAGCATAAACATGGCGTGTGAGAGAGTGAATACTAGGTATAATTACCACTCTCAACCCGTTTTTGATGGGACTCAGTCTTTTAAACCATGCAACCTGGGATGGGAAACTAAACATATATATCTTTTAAGTTCACTGCACTTTCATTGGTGGTCATAAGTTTAGGTCGAGCCTACCGAGCATATCACCGTGGAGCTTGCCTTTCACTTCCGCCTTACGCGTGTCAGCCATCTCCAACCCGGTCATTCATTTTACTTCCCCTAAACTTCTCAAAAACAAGACACAAACAATTAAACACAAACAATTAAAAATTGAAAAGCACACTATTTTTGAGGGGTCAACTTTTTCATCTCTTCCATTTCTTCCCCTTGTTTTTTGATTTTTAATGTCACAATTTTGTGAACATCAATTTTTTTTTTTTTTTTTTTTTTTTAAATAAACTCACAAACACACTTAAAAGAACAAAACACAAAATTTTGAAAATATCTGGCCAAGCTAACTTTCAAAGTATTGATTTGAAAATTTAGAAAATTTGGGTTTCATGACATGCACACGTTATTTCATTTGAGGTCAAACACATAATCAATCACCAAGTGAAAATTTTAGGAAATTGTTTTGACTCAAAACACCCTTTGTTGCCTCATCATCCAAACAATCAAGTTAAGAACAGTACCTTTCATGCTGATATTTACCTTTTACATCTCAATGAGACATACCTTCCATTTATAGATTACTTGACATAACATGAAGATACGTCTCCTAAACTGTGCCTGGAACAATCACTTACCAACAAACAACTTAATAAAAAAAATGTTAGTGATAATCCTCCTTGATCGTTCCTGCATAGAGTGAGAGATTAGTTAGCCGTTGGTACCCAGGCCATTGTTTTTCTGGGTACACCTGAGGAATCAATAAAGGATACTTCTTGTAAAAACATCCCCTTTGAGAAATCAGGAAGTTGGGATGGAGCTGCTTTGATTTTAGGCTTCCAAGTTCCAGGTGATTTAACATTTGTTTTAGTCACTTTTGGAGTAGTGACTTTAGGTATTTCAACCTTCTTCGTTTTAGTTTCATTTTTCAAAATAGTTTTTGTTTTAGCCACCTTTGGAGCTGTGACTTTAGGTATTTCAACCTTCTTCATTTTAGTTTCATTTTTTAAAACAGTTTTAGTTACCTTGGGAGGGGTAACTTTGGGTTTTTCAGACCTTGGTTGTTTTGAAAATGGTTTCATCACCTTTTTCTGAAAGTTTTGGTAACTTGGAAAGCTATTGATTTGATTTGAAGATTTTCTTTCAGCTTTGGCAACGCCCCAATGTTGATCAGAGGGTTTAACCTTAGGAGCAACAGTCTTCCTTGCCTTAGGTGTTTGCACCATCATTGGCTTAGACTTCACAGACTCCTGAGATGAAACCCTTTGAGTTTTCGGATAATAGGGTTCATAGGGGCGATACAGACAATTTCTAGCAATATGACCAGCAATGCCACAATTAAAGCAAGTCTGCTTCTTTAGATAGAAGTCAGACGTATACCCATTTGTCTTTGGTGGCTGATATGGAGCTGGTTTGCTCTGCGTCTGCTTCTTTGCTTTGACTGCTGCTTCAGATTTGACTTTCTGCTGGTTCCTTGAAGTCTGAGTAGAACCTGTCCTTATCGTCTTTGTGCTCTCTGGATTTCCCGATGAAGAAGCACCATTCTTGCAACTGCAACGGCAACTGCATGATCCTACTGAAGAAATGGGAGACACTGCTACTCCCTTGAGTTTTTCATTCTTCACTCCAGCTGTTGGCTTCACACTCGGATGCTTGATGGTGATCTTTGGCTTTTCAACTTTTGCTTCACCTATCACTCCATCAGTTAGTCCCTTGAACTTGGAGGAGAAGGATGGTAAGTCATACCCAACATCTGGTTCTTGGTCAAACATAGATCCAGATGTCATAAAGATCTTTCCCTCAGGCCGGGTCGTCAAGATCACCTTTTCCCTTTTGACTTTGTCAATTACTTTGAAGCATGGGGTTTCAATTTTAGGGTACGGTTTCAACTCTACCCCAGCTTCATCAGACTTGGAGCTATGACATCTGTTATACTCCTGGCACTCAGCATCATCTCTTGATACATCCTCTATCCTCCCTTCACCATATGTCATGTTTGCCTCGTTGTCTATTTCCTCTTGAGTCAAAGGTGTAGTTCCAACCAAGACACTATCAATAGGAGGAGCAGCTTCTTTATAATCTGACTTGGTTCGTTCAACTTGATCCTCACTAAGAAGTATTCCTATAATGTCTCTGGGAACTGGTGGAGGAATAATGCTGTTTGCAGCCAAGGCCTCATCAGTCTTTTCTGATCCAAATCCAGGTGTGTGTTTCCCAACTTGACCAGTCACAACAGCATGTGACAATTCCTTTCCAGCATCAAGCATTCTTTTGCTTCTCATTTGATTCATATCAAGTTTTACTTGCAACTCATTGTTTTTATGCTTAAGTTCATCTATCTGCTTACTAAGCTCAGCTATTTCTAACTTAGCGTTGTCATACAGATAAGCGTTCTCAGTTGCTAGTTTCTGATATTTCACTATGTCTAGTTTCTGAGCTTTTACCTTATCCTCATTCTTTTGCCATCTACCCTTAAAAGAACTCCTTTCGCATTTTACCTCAAACAGTTCTGACTGAAAATTTTTACAGATTTGCCTAAGTCCAGGAATTATACGAGCACAAGTAGGATTGGGGCATATCTCAGAATCTTCGTCCTCAAATATATTCTTTTCTTCAACCGAATCCATTACGAAAGCTTAGGGAACCTAAATCTAAAGTCCAAACGTCCAAAAACACTGATTACGAATAAAGACACTTGATTACGATCTCAACACCCTAATTACGATCCAAAACAACCGATTACGATCCACGGTAACTGATTACGATCGTAATCACCGAATCCGATTACACGTCAAACGCGTAAACTCTAGACCGCCTTAAAATAATCGTAAACCTGATTACGATTATCGATTACGATCCCAGCGATCGTAAACACCCTTTACGATTAAAGATTACGACCCCGGAGTCGTAAATACAGTTTCCGATCCAAACAAAGTCGTAAACGTCCCTTTTACGACTTTACAAACTCGTAAACACAAGTACACTCAATAGTACAGTCGTAAACACTTTTTGCAGGGTCGTGAATAGCCAATCTTCAACCGAAACCAATCGTGAACACCTCGAAAACCCAGAAAATCGAAGGATCAGCAGCAACCAGAAATCGTAATCACCCAAAAACCTTCGAATCTTCAAAAACACGAACACCAACCCAGAAAAACACTTGAATCTATATCGTGAGAGCCTCGAAACACTTGTTTCTTGGCTCTGATACCAATTGTAGGTCCGGAAATCTCCCAAACACACGATATACTAATCAAACACGAGTGCGGAATCCTCGTGAAAGATCGATTCAAGAAAATAGTAGAAGAATAGACTAGATCTTTAAGAAAGATGAAGTCTTGAATGGAATCGGCTACTATTGAAGCAAAGAAATGCTGATCGTAAACTAGAACCCTCTTGAACAAATCGTGAACAACAATATCAAATGCTTTTTTAATCATAAACACAAATGGGTTTATATAGGTACCCAATGGGTTTACTATTGGGCCCCTTGTGGATCATAAACCCAATAGTAAACCTAAACCCAATCATAAACTAGCCTAAATACAATAGCAAACTAGCCTATAATTCTAATGAAACCCTCTAAGCCCAGCCCAACCTATTTAATATTACAAGCCTCATAATCTAGCCTCTACAATCTTCCCCTAGGCTTGTGATATTAAATGTCTTCGATCTTTGAAATTCTTCTTCTTGACTGGCTTGCATAGATGTTGATGAAGATTCTTTCCGCAGAAATCTTCAATAGGTTTCATGACGGGCACTTGTGACTTCCTCTTGATCAGCATCAGCTCGAACTTCTTGAAATGAACAAGCAATGAAATGGAGGAGTCTCATTGACTTGCTTCTTGAAAGAACTGGTTCTTGCTGTATCTTCGGTAACTGTCTTGAATCTCCAAAACAATTAGAGGTTAAAATTTGAAAAACCCCTAACTGTGAAGAACTTGATTGTTGAACTTCAAACTTCATGAACTCTGACTGCTCTCTGTATCATTTTCTTTGAAAAACTTTGAAGCTTTTGGATACTTGTAAAGACACCAACAACTTACCCTGAACAGTTGCTTTTCATATGGAAGTCTTGTCCGGCTAGTTCTTTAACTTTGAGCAGCAGCAGCATCTTTCTATCATCAACCTGTCTGACACACATTTGAAAAAAAAATATACTCCACCAGACATTTGATGACCGGTCTTTGGGTTAGGAGATAATTATCATCCGTTCAGATGATTCAAATTAACATAATTTTAACCAAAAACCCTAATATAGATTACGTGTTTTCTATAAAACTTCCCCTGAACCCAAGACCTCTAAAGACTTCCCTTTAGCTGATTACTTCCCCTCAGCTAAGGACTTCCCCTGAGATAATACATATTATCTTCGAGTTCCCTTCAGATACTATGTATTATGGAAGTCTTTTCATTAGATAATAAGTATCATCCTCGAGTTCCCTTCGGATAATACTTATTATCCTCCCTCCTTCCCCTAAAAATTTGGCAAGATCCGTCGGGGGCATATTGTCATGCATTAAAACCCATGAAAAACACATTTTGACTTCTCAAATCAACCTGGCCAAGACGAAAACAAACCAAAAAGAACTTAACGACTCACACACGAAAGATACAAATAAACAAATACTTACCAAACCAAACATGAGAAAGTTTACAAGGGATCAAACCGTATGAATCTGACTGAGGAACCCTTTTCAGCTTCAGTTACTCGACTATGTTAGGACCGATTTTCACTACGAGAATCTCGATCTTGAGCAAGAACGGGTTCGGATGAGAAAAACTCAAAAAAAAAACAAATGAAGAAGATGATGATGATGAATCATGAATTCATAACATAGAAAGATGATGAACATAGTCGAATGATTTCATTAATCGAATGGTTACAATTAAGAAATCATGACAAACACTCTCTCTCTCTAGAAAATCCATGACTCACTCTCTCTCTAGAATGGAAATCTCACACTCTACAAGAAATTCATCATCTCCACATTCGGAGACTCCTTTACTTGTAATGGGCACCCTCACTATATATAGTGAGGGTGACTAACGACAGAAAAACATAACTGAATAAACGAAATTACAAGTAAAGTAAATAAACATAAACTGTAAATTAAATCGAAGCTGATTAAATTAATCCGAAGCTTGACTCGTTTGAACCGATCTTCCGTTGACTTTTACGTTGACCGTTGACCCGAACGGTTGACTTTTCCGGAAAACGGTCTTCGGTCCAATCTGCAAGCCTCGAGCATCACAACTCAGTCTGTAAATCAATTCACATGGATTCTTCAGTCGAATGCTTCGGTAAACAGATTTGATGGCGTCAGTCACATAGATTTTAAGTTCCAACAATTTCCCCCTTGACTGATGCTTTCAAATCTGTTCAACTGCTGAAGAATCGCTCTGCCGTACATCTTCAATGAGAAACTGATAAACCGGAGACAATCTGTCGTTGAGATTCCCCCTCTGAATAAGCTTCTTCTGTTCTCGTTGCTCCAGTTCGAGATCCAAGTGCTCTGACTCACTCGGTTCACACGGTCGGGTACAATACTGAGAAAATGCTACATCTCGGAGTCCAAACCGCAACAAACTGAATCAGATAAACCAGTTTGACACTGAAAATGCTCTAACTCCGAATAATCGACCCGATATCCAAATTCATAATAATTCCCCCTATTTCTCTAAATCTCTCCAAAAACATCAAGTCGGAAGCGTAAAAATGAGATGCGGAGAGTCGAACCGTCGCGATCGGTTGCCTAGAGAAACCAGATAAACAATCTTGAAATCGGACAATCTTGCGAAAAACCGGACGCCGGATGCTGACAGTTGTGAAAGATCCGCGTGACTAGGTTGGATGCGAAAATTAAAGATAAGCGTCAAATTTCTTCAATAAACGGTCATCCGAGAGATTTAACGGATAAATTCCAATATTTAACTGAGATTCCAGTTAATCCGGTTAGTTGACGACAGCGCTGCATCCACTAAAAATAAAACCGTGAGATATAACGAGAAAGCCGAGTAATTAACCGGATAATAAAGCTAACCCGTCAGTGATCGATAGCAAACGTTGCGCGCGATGTCAATAAACGAGAACCCCAATAAATTAGAATAAATCCAAGACCAATAAAATATTTTCAGCAATTCCATTCGGGCGTCATCTCGTAAGTCTCGTTGAAAAAACTGATAAGAAAATACCCGCATTTAACGAAAATGCTAAAAATTAATTAGGCTTGAAAAATCTCAAGAGAAAGCACAATCCTTGTGCATTAAAACTGACCAATCAGATTTAGTCCTTACAATATAATCCATGGCTGAGATTTACACGATCGGATGGCCAGCAATGATGATCCGTGTGAGGTTGAAGAGGACCAATCAGGGCGCGACAAAAGAAAGAGCATGCAGACATTTGTCTTGCGCCTGGGACCCACGAAATTCCTCAGAGCCAATGAGGGCTCGACAACCCAAATGTTTTTCAACGTATTCCTTGAGATGGATGGGACCCATCAGTTTTCGGTAACCAACCAGAGAGGGACAACAGAAAGAGAAAACAACGGATCTCTTAGTAGCTTGGACCCATGTGACTCCCTTTCCTCCAATCGGCATTTGACAACGGAAAAGGAGGTGTGGGTTTGACCGACAAAGGGGAGAGAGAACATTCCTCTCTGGACCAATGTTCGATCGCCACGTCAGCGTCTCTCCCATCCATCGCCTTTCAACCTGCGAAACCCTAATATTCACCGGAAAGTGACATCGGAAAAACGAGGGCCACCGGAAAATCGTAAAAGCTTCATATCTTGCTCATTTCTTGACCAAATTCGAAGATTCTTATACCCACAGACTCGTAGCGACGTCCTCTACAACCTCATGAACTTGAAATCTGCACAGAAACAATCAGAAAACCCGTAATGATGCACGAAACATGAAGCTGAACCATTCACGAGCACGTTGTGGCCACCAACAACCCATAACAGTAGCTAAACGGATCAAAACAGCTCCAAATCTGGAAATCTCTCAAGAACACGAAGAACACACACTTTCACCGTCAGTGTGTGTTTTTCCAGATCTGCTCAAACCGTTGAGAATCAGACGAAACGGATGCTTCCAATGGATCGGGAACGCGTTTTCCACTGAGATTCATACCTCACTTCATCCAAAAACATGAAGAATAGCCCAGAAAATGAAGAATCAAGCTCTAAAATCTTCAAAAACCCCAAATACGGGAAAACCCCAAAAGTTCTGAAAAAATGAGCTCGGATCTTCAATTTTCCAACAGATTTGAACATGTAAAAGGTGAAATAACATCTAAATGAACTCCCAAACACGAATCCATCATCCATATCATCAGAATCCATCCGAAAATGAAGAAAAAATAGAAAAAAGTCTCTAAAAATAAGTTTTCTCATCTTCACCATTCAAGCTCAAAATCTCAGATTCGAGTGACCAGATTCACGGTGAGATGAATCTGATCGGTACCCGCTCTGATACCATTTGTTAGGACCGATTTTCACTACGAGAATCTCGATCTTGAGCAAGAACGGGTTCGGATGAGAAAAACTCAAAAAAAAACAAATGAAGAAGATGATGATGATGAATCATGAATTCATAACATAGAAAGATGATGAACATAGTCGAATGATTTCATTAATCGAATGGTTACAATTAAGAAATCATGACAAACACTCTCTCTCTCTAGAAAATCCATGACTCACTCTCTCTCTAGAATGGAAATCTCACACTCTACAAGAAATTCATCATCTCCACATTCGGAGACTCCTTTACTTGTAATGGGCACCCTCACTATATATAGTGAGGGTGACTAACGACAGAAAAACATAACTGAATAAACGAAATTACAAGTAAAGTAAATAAACATAAACTGTAAATTAAATCGAAGCTGATTAAATTAATCCGAAGCTTGACTCGTTTGAACCGATCTTC
Source organism: Deinandra increscens subsp. villosa (assembly GCA_039602395.1). NCBI lineage: Eukaryota > Viridiplantae > Streptophyta > Magnoliopsida > Asterales > Asteraceae > Deinandra > Deinandra increscens. The sequence continues at coordinate 67,201,446 of JBCNJP010000008.1, read as the reverse complement.
CGTTGACTTTTACGTTGACCGTTGACCCGAACGGTTGACTTTTCCGGAAAACGGTCTTCGGTCCAATCTGCAAGCCTCGAGCATCACAACTCAGTCTGTAAATCAATTCACATGGATTCTTCAGTCGAATGCTTCGGTAAACAGATTTGATGGCGTCAGTCACATAGATTTTAAGTTCCAACAGACTAGTCCAGGTGATTGCCGGTATGTTTGTCCGCTTTAAACTCAAACCCGTTTAATCCCAACCGAATGCGTCATGCTTAATATAGTACAATATTACCGTCATGTTTAATTGTCCCCACACCCAAGCGTACACAGCAAAACCTACCCAACCTCAGAGTTTATTGAGGATTCACAAACCCCCAACTTGAGGAACCATGCAACACCGTTATGACTACCACTTATTTCATTAACCATCAGTTGGTGATCAGGTCGGCCGCTAAGCACGCAAAGAAGACCAACTGAGTGATTATTTATTCTCTTTTCTTTTCTTTTTCATTTTCTTTTTCTTTTCTTTTTCTTTTTCTTTTTCCTTTTTTTTTATTTTCTTTTGCTCTGTGGTGTTGTCAAGGTAGCATAAACATGGCGTGTGAGAGAGTGAATACTAGGTATAATTACCACTCTCAACCCGTTTTTGATGGGACTCAGTCTTTTAAACCATGCAACCTGGGATGGGAAACTAAACATATATATCTTTTAAGTTCACTGCACTTTCATTGGTGGTCATAAGTTTAGGTCGAGCCTACCGAGCATATCACCGTGGAGCTTGCCTTTCACTTCCGCCTTACGCGTGTCAGCCATCTCCAACCCGGTCATTCATTTTACTTCCCCTAAACTTCTCAAAAACAAGACACAAACAATTAAACACAAACAATTAAAAATTGAAAAGCACACTATTTTTGAGGGGTCAACTTTTTCATCTCTTCCATTTCTTCCCCTTGCTTTTTGATTTTTAATGTCACAATTTTGTGAACATCAATTTTTTTTTATTTTTTTTTATTTATTTTTTTTTAAATAAACTCACAAACACACTTAAAAGAACAAAACACAAAATTTTGAAAATATCTGGCCAAGCTAACTTTCAAAGTATCGAACTTCCCCTAGGCTCTGATACCAATTGTAGGTCCGGAAATCTCCCAAACACACGATATACTAATCAAACACGAGTGCGGAATCCTCGTGAAAGATCGATTCAAGAAAATAGTAGAAGAATAGACTAGATCTTTAAGAAAGATGAAGTCTTGAATGGAATCGGCTACTATTGAAGCAAAGAAATGCTGATCGTAAACTAGAACCCTCTTGAACAAATCGTGAACAACAATATCAAATGCTTTTCTAATCATAAACACAAATGGGTTTATATAGGTACCCAATGGGTTTACTATTGGGCCCCTTGTGGATCATAAACCCAATAGTAAACCTAAACCCAATCATAAACTAGCCTAAATACAATAGCAAACTAGCCTATAATTCTAATGAAACCCTCTAAGCCCAGCCCAACCTATTTAATATTACAAGCCTCATAATCTAGCCTCTACAATTATGATGCATTTTCTTTGTACATGCTCATACATTCACACTTCTAAAGAGGAAAACACCAATTTTTAAGTTTAAAGTTTCACTTGAAGAATACTAACCTTGGATTACTTAAAGAAATCTAAGTACCTAGTTTTAATTTAAAGAATCTGAGAATTGTTTATTGTTCTAGAAATCAAGCAATTGTTCTAGAAATCAAGCACTTACCTTCAAAATCAAGCACTTGAAGAATCTGACTTGGTGATTGCTTGATCCACAGAAAACGACGACTGGGAGGGGCAGGAGACCAGCGATCGACTACGACTTTTCGGTTCTAGATTTTCACTGTCGTCATACATAGGTGTAATTCAATTTGTAATTGGGTTTGGGTCTAAGAAAAATAGAAAATCAATACTTCTAATTGGATTGGGCCGCTAGAAAATCAATACTTAGTAATTGGGTTCAGGAATTCAGGAATAACCAACGGTACTCGGTAAATCCCGAGACCGAGACTGGATTCAGGTGAAAATAAGGACCGAACAAAATACGATAGATCTCAGGTCGGTCCGGTACTCGGGAAATTTCGGGACGGGAAGTTGGTTTTTCTTGGGATCCCGAGATTTAGTATGTGAAGATGCAAACCTTCTAGGAAACACTATTTTGATAAATAGTTTCTATCAACACTATTGTGGTAAGTAATTTTACCACTAACACCATTTTGAAAACAAAAAACTCTCATTCTCTTACCATTGTTCCCATCGCCTAGGAAGAAATGCAAGGTGTTCCTAAATCAACATACATCTTATTCTTTATTATATAAACACCAAATGATTACAAATAAATGTTACCGAGGAGCCATACACGCATCAATCGCTCCAAAAATACCTAAATTACATTACATGATCAAAAGGTAGGTACATCATTTTGTCTCCTCCAAGTTTAAAGCTCGTGATCATTCATTAAAGAAAAAGAATCTCCTGAATTTGATTTCCATGCACATCATAGAATAATTGTAATAGTTGTATGTATATGAGGACACACATTATGTTAATCTTGATTCTATATGCGTCTTTGTAATGAATTGTACTATGTTATAAGTTATTCGTTTATGTACTATGTTATAAATTAGTTTACAGAGAGTGTGTCACACCTTAACCATTGGCGAAATACGTCGGGGCATGATGATTGTCCAGATGCACATAAAACTAATTTAAATGTTGTGATATCCTTAATCAACCCATTTCATTAAACATAAAGAGACATCATAAATCCAAACTAACAATCTAACATAAATAAACATAACAAATGTTTTAAATGATTAAAGTCGATACTAAGGCCCATGTGACCTAATGGTGATAAACAAACTTCACGTCAAACTGCATTACCTGCAACATGTACAACATACGGGTCAACTACGAATAATTGGTGAGTAAACATAGTATTATATACCATACTAGATAAAACATGCGATTCAATGAGTTAAGTAAAATTCTTAAGTACGATAAACAAGTAAGCAATCACGACCTATTATGAAGCGGCGTAATCAAACCCTTGGCAATTAGGCTTTTAATCACCCGACGCCATTTACTAGGCAGGCCAGTTGGGCTGCCACACCAATAGATCTATTATTGTAACACCGGCTCGGTATGTTAATGATTTACACATATAATAATAAACAAGAACATGATCTACGAATAATGATTCCATCCATCGCAATAATCACACAAGTCTAACATACTAGAACACACCAAACAGTCATAGAGTTTGCATGGAGTTTTAGGATAACTGAACAACGGATTTAAGACTTGTATAGCGTACACATTGCATCCCAAAACAATAAAAGAAAAGGGACTATAAATAGTTACTTGATATTGAGATTGCGATCGAGCTAATACTACCGCGACATAAATATGGTCAAACTCGGAGATCACCTTGACAATCGAAATAAAATAAATAAAGCCCAAGACCCAAGATGACATGACGGACACAAATGACTAGATGACCCATTGGTGATTTATTTAAGTGATCAAGTACGTATTTAACTTATCAAATGAACCAATCATAACACTTGACCATCCTACGTCAAAAAAAAAAAAAAAACAATCATTAACATAAATATTTATTTTTCATGACGACCTAATATATGTTTTCATGCAACTATTTAGAACCAAACAATGATCATAATCATCCTACACAAAATACCTAAACATACATGCACAACGCATACTACCTCATACACCGTGGAGTCCATCATAATACATATATACTCATATATATATATATATATATAGGGGAGGGTTAAAATAGAAACCCTCTTGAGGGGAAGAAACCAAAGAACCTCCATCATGTGGCTCACAATGAAGCCACATCATCAGTTTTCTCATTTTTTGTCTTATAGCAAAGAAGGGCAAATTGGACTTTTACTTCAAAACAACTTTCTTTCCATCTGACAAGTGACAACCTCAAGAAAAATAGAGTTGATGCTTTCCTCTCTCATCTCTCCTCTCTCCTCTCTTCTCTAATACTTTATATTTAATAATAGTTTCTCTCACTTACTTTATTAATATTTCAATACATTTGTTTTTTCGTTTTATATTTTAATAAAAATCTGTAGAGTTTTTTTTACTTTTGTTTTTTCTCTATTATTTTTTAATTTCATTTTTCGGTGTTTTAATTATTAGATATGAAATGTTACATACGTAACTTTTCTGGGTCTGATGTAAATAAGAAATTGACAAAATATATTTCATTGATTTATAGAAAAACATTACAATCAGCACTAAATGTAACAAAATGTTTCATAGGAACTAAAATATTAAAAAATATAACAACTTAACAAAAAACATATAAAAGCTATTTACGCTTCCATTCTTGGTAATTATTTTCATCTTTGATGCAAAAATTCATTCACCTACGAAGAAAAATAAACTCATCAGTTCATATATGTAACATTTTACACATGTTATATTGACAAAAATCAAGAAACAAGTTTATTTAAGCTATGCATGTAAAAACTTGTAACATATGTAACAACTCTTAACATATGTAACGTTAAAAATGTTATATAGCAAAATAGAAAAGCAAGTTTATTTAAGGCTCGAATGTAACACTTTGTAACATATGTAACGTTACATGTGTTATATAGACAAAAATCAGAAAATGTTTATTTAAGTTACGCATGTAACAACTTATAACATATGTAACAACTTGTTTGATATATAACATTACACATGTTATATAGACAAAATCGAGAAACAAATTTATTTGAGGCTCGAATGTAACAGTTTGTACATTTGTAAAGTTACACAAACTCTAAAAAGTAACGTTACACCAACTTGTAACATATGTAACATTACATGTGTTATATAGAAAAAATCAATAAATTAATTTATTTCAGCTACATATGTAACATGATTAGAAAGCCAGAAGGTCAATAAAACATTTTTGTTACTTGTTGATAGTTAGATTTTTATTAATCGACTAACAAATTTTTGTATAAGTCTAAATCGCTATTTGTACATTTAATGTGTCAAACAAAATTACATATGTAAACATAATAAAGGTTACATATGTAATAAATAAAATAAAGACTCGTTATGAATTAAAAAAAGATACATAGTTTACACATGTAACATAAAACAAAAAGGTTACAAACTGTAACAACAAATAAAGTTACATATGTAACGTTACACAAATACAACTTAATATATTAAAAAAATCAATTAATCAATTAAACAAATGCAACTTAATATATTAAATGTTAAGTGTTACCTCATGATGGAGATGGCTCGTGTCCATGTATTGAGAAGTAGATAAAACCAAAATTAATCCAAAACAATTAAAGGCTTTGTATAGAGAGAGGGTTAGCGCAGGTAGTTGTCATTTCACTTTGTTGAATATGGTTAGAATTTCATTAAATAAAGTAGTTAAGAATTAAAAAATAGGTATCACTAATTTGGGTTTGGCTAATACCGTGCTAGGTCTGTGTATTAAAAAAGTCATATAATAATATATCTATAAAGAACTTACCAGGAAACAACTCACACCTGCAATATTACTTCATCTTCTTCATCAGTCCGCCGGAGCTACATCGCCATCTTCGGACCGCCATTTTTTAGCCGGAAAACTTCATACACATTCTACTTTTTTCTTCTTTCAACTTTATATGCTCTATGAAGACAAATTAGATGGTCAAACCAGTGAAAAAATTTCAGGCGGCGGTTTCTCCGGCAAGGTCAGATGCAGGCGGTGGCGGTTTCTCCGGCGAGGTCAGATGCAGGCGGCGGCGGTTTCGCCGGAAACCTCGTTCACTTTATCCCGATGTTTCATCGAACCCTCGTTTTTTTCGAACCGGCGAAGTTTAATCTTTTTCTTTCCGTCTAAATGTAATCGCATGAACAATCTCATTCTTGCGATTAAGGTACAATCATGAAAAGAAATGGTGAGTATTAGAATGAGAAAAGATTAGATATGAAGATTTGGGGAACTCTTGAATTCAAATGGACGAGAGAGAAATGAAGAATATGGAAAGATAGTGAGGCTAAGTAGGTGGGTAACATGAGTGACAGTTGATTTGACAATATGAGTACTTTTCTTGGTGGGAAGGAATAAATTGAGACTATAATACCCTTGAGGGGTTTATTTAAATATAAATAGTATATAAATTTAATTAAATATAAGACAATAAATATGAGCCATAGGATCAACAAGATCAATGGTCTAAAAGGGGGTTTCATGGTTTCTTCCACTCAAGAGGGTTTCCATTTTACCCTTTCTCTCTCTCTCTCTCTCTCTCTATATATATATATATATATATATACATTTATTTTTATGACAAAATCTAGCTTAACTATATTGCATGCAAGGATCCAATCAAGACCATGACTTTATCTCATCAACATCATCAATATCGGATCTTGATTCACTATTTCTGCAAGACCTACACGGATCTATGATTTACCAAAGCTTATCATCATCAAGTTACCACCTTCCATGATATTCATGCATGTATGCATATAAATACTTTAACTTTATTCATCAAGCATGCAACTTTACACTTCTAAACCTTAGACCTATCATCAAGGTTCTATCTCTATCATTATGCATGCATAAAAATCATTCCTTTAACATGAATCATGCAAGATCTATCATCTACTTCACACAGATCCAAACTTTGATAATAAAAAATCACAACCTTCAACATGAAATCACTTGATCTAAACATAATAGAGCATGCATGTCCTAGATCTATACTATATCTATCATAAAGGTTAAATCTTAAAGCATACAAACAAGAAATCAAGAGTTTTGAGATTTACCAAGAAAAGGATGATGAATGATGATGAAATACTCTTAGATCTTCAGAAATCATGCTCAAAAGACAATGGATGATTAAAATGATGAAGGAACAACAGGTAGGTTGGCTATGGGTGATTAGGGTTTGAGGAGCATTGGGAAAGTGGGGGTTAAAGAGGTTTAAATAGCAAAAAATTTGGGTTTAACCCACCAGGTAAGAGATGTGGACCACAGGGGGTTCACTGGGCAGGCCCGTGGTCCGCATGCCACCCAGTGTTGACCTCCATTAGTCGGTTCTCCATTTTCGCACTCGGTTCTTTGTTATTTGACATTTCGGGTCCCGTTTCCTCCGATTTCTTAGTTTTCTCATTCCCCACAATATTAACCACATTCAGGTCAATAATATCAAGTATAAACATGCCACATAATTAATTATGATCAAATACTAAATTTCACATAACGCGTTTTTGGGCAAATTGATGTACATATCACTTTTAGGTAAATCACCAACGTTTCTTGACTCAAATTTGTGTGTCACTTATTGTGATGTGACTTAGGAATATTAGACTCCAAAACACCTTTAATTTGGCATACAACACTCAAATACGTGATCTCCCGGTTAAAATAAAAAACACGCGAAAACTACCAAACTTTCGTTATTCGCGTTATAAACCCCAAACTTTCGCACATCCTCACTTGTATTTACTTGTGGGCATGACTAGTATTACTCACAAGCATCATACATGTTTAGATCGTACGAGTTACTCGTTTAAACTTGAATAACGAAGCGGTCGAAATAGAAATCCGAAACAAAGATACATTTAACCTTAGATTGATCAATGAACAAGGTAAAGATACAACGGAACATGCTTAAGAACATAATATCATCATAATCAAACATGGTTCTTCATTGATTATCAATCACAGGCAAGGGACACTGAAATTGGGTCGGATACAGATAAACGGATAGACCGAAATGTTACAGACTGTGGATACCAAAGTAACTTTGAAAAAGTTACCTTTTGAATATTTTTTGATAAAAATTGACCATTTTGAAAAAAAAAGGCGTTGGCTTTTTGATTTGGCGGGGTGATTTGCAACAGATATTGCGGGTATTTGAAAAAAAAAGGTTTTAGGCTTAAAGTTGGTTAATCTAGGGGATAATTTTAAGGGTAGGTAAAGAAATATGGATGAGAAGTCGAAAAATGGGTGAAAAATCCTAATTACCTCGATTATCTGATTACACGTTTCCACTTTTGTCAAATTTGGGATGTATTACCTTGACAAGTTCTGCCTTTACTGCTTCACTTGGCTCTCACAAAATTTCAAGAAGAAAAAGAGCATGTGTTAGTATATGTACATGAGGGTTAGGCTCAAAATCTTATCGAAAATGTGGGAAGGTAAAGTGTAATTTTGTATAAAAATAAATATTGTTTTTTCTGTTTGCTAGAATTAAAGATATTTCAGCTTTAGTTTTTATAAAATCAATAGATTTTGAGTTTTGGTGATTTGGAGATGCGGTCTTTATTAACCTGGTTTCAAGAAAATAAATTTTATTGAAAAATATTTTTGTAAATTTTGAAAATTTTTGGAGTTGTCTGGGGTCGTTTTCTAGATGAGTTGTTGTGTAAGGCTTGATTATGGACAAACAAAAACTTCAAACCTGCAACATCACATCCCCACACTTAAACTTCAAATTTTCCACAACATGCATAGGAGCACTGCAAAAATAGAAACATGTGAAATTTAAAAGTGAAAGGATTGAAATTTTTTTATGTGACTTCAGATGATTACGTGCAGCTATTGGTGGCGTGTTTTCACAGGCCATAATTTTCCGGTGATCCTGTGAAGATTTAACAATACCCAGCTTCTTCCTTTATTTTTGCTCAATTTGTACATACATACTTAGAATACAGAAAATCATAAAATCCGAGTGGAGGCCTGGTAAATCTGCCCGTGTTTAAGCGAGAACAAGTTTGTCCTTGCATATCTGAACTTTCAAAATTACACAAGGCGAACCGCGACTTTCGGGGATAGATGCATAGAGCTAATACTAAAATTAATTATTACTGCTTAATATTACTAATAGCAGATCAAAAACTAAAATTTTGAATGAAAAAGGTGGGAAGAGATACTGACCGTCCTTTCTAGAAAACCGGGATACAACAAAAAAGATCTTTTTTCTAGGAACTTTTCTTTCACTCTTATTAAATAATATTTTTTAAATTTAGATTTAAATTCATCCAATAAAAGTTGAAGTGAGAAGATGCAAACTTTTTACAAAATACTATGTTGGTAAAGAGTTTCTATCAACACCATTGTGGTATGTAATTTTCCCAGTTACGCCATTTTGGAATAAAGAAACTATCATTCTCTTACCAGTGTTCCCATCGCCTAGGAAGATATGCATGGTGTTCCCAAATCCACACGCAACTTATCCTATATTATATAGCCACCAAATGATTACAAATAAATGTTAGTGATGAGTCATACACGCACCAATCGCCAAAAATACCTAAATTACATAAAATGAATAAACAAAAGGTAGGTACGTCATTTTGTCTACTCCACATTTTAAGCTCGTGATCTTTCATTAAAGCAAAAGAAACTCCTAGATTTGATTTCCATACACATCATACAAGAATGGTAATTGTTATATGTATGACAATGAGGATACACATTATGTTAATCAAGATTCTATATGCATCTTTAAAATGAATTGTACTATGTTATAAGTTATTCATTTATGTATTATGTTATAAATTAGTCTACAGAGAGTGGGGATACAAAACTAACTTTGAAAAAGTTACCTTTTAAGTATTTTTGTTAAAAAAAATTAACCATTTTGCAAAAATAAGGGGTTTAAAAGTAAAAGGGCTTTTTGATTTAGTTTGGAGATTTGGAGTAAATGTTGCAGTATTTGAAAAGAAAATGGTTTAGGCCTAAAGTTGGTTAATCTAGGGGATAAATTTATTGTTGGTAAAGAATTGTAGATGAGAAGTAGAAAATGGGTGAAAATTCTAATTGCCTCGATCATCCGATTATGCGTTTTTAGTTTGTCAATTTTGGGATGTATTAACTTGACAAGTTCTGCATTTTTTGCTTCACTTGGCTCTCACAATATTTCAAGAAGAAACGGAGCATGTGTTAGTATATGTACATGTGGGTTAGGCTCAAAATCTTATAAAAAATGTGATGAAAGGTACAATGTAATTTTGTATAAAAATTATTTAATTTTTACAAAATCAATAGAATTTGGGTTTTGGTGATTTGGAGACGCGGTCTTTATTAACCTGGTTTCAAGGCAACAAATTATATTGAGCAATATTTTTGTAAATTTTGAAAAAACTAGAGTTGTCTAGGGCCGTTCTCCAGATGAGTTGTTGTGTAAGGCTTGACTATGGACAAACAAAAACTTCAAACCCACAACATCACATCCCCATCACTTGAATTCATTGCCCTCAATGTGCATAGGGGACATGTGAAATATAAAAGTGAAAGGATAGAAAAAAAGTTTATGTGACTTCTGCTGATTACGTGCAGCTATTCGTGGCATGTTTGTCACAGGCCATGCTTTTTTGGCGATCCTGTGAAGATTTGACAATACCCAGCTTCTTCTCTTTATTTTTTTCTCAATATGTACCTAAATACTTAGAAAACAAATAATCTTGAAATCTGAGTCGAGGACTGGTAAATATATCCGTGTTTATTCGAGAAAAAGTTTGTCCTTGCAGATTTGAAGTTCCAAAATTACACAAGGCGAACCTTGACCTTCAGGGATAGAGCTAATATAAAATTCCTTATTACTGCTTAATATTACTAATAATAGTTCTAAAACTAAAAGTTTGAATAAAAAAGGTGGGACGAGACATTGACTGTCTTTTCTAGAAAACCGGGATGCAAAATTTGTTTTCCAGAAACTTTTCTTTAACTTTTATTAAATAATCATTTTTAAATATAAATTTAAATTTATCCAATAACAGTTGGAGTGAGAAGATGCAAACCTCTTAGAAAACACTATGTTGGAAAATAGTTTATATCAACACCATTGTGGTATGTAATTCTACCACTTAGACCATTTTGGAAGAAAAAACTCTCATTCTCTTACCAGTGTTCCCATCGCCTAGAAAGAAATGCATGGTGTTTCCAAATCCGCATGCATCTTATCCTATATTTGATAAACACCAAATGATTATAAATGAATTTTAGTGATGAGTCATACACGCACCAATCGCCAAAAGTACCTAAATTACATTACATGATCAAATAAAAGGTAGGTACGTCATTTTGTCTACTCCAAGTTTAGAGCTTGTAATCTTTCATTAAAAAAGAGAAACTCCTAGATTTGATTTCCATGCACATCATACAAGAACGGTAATTGTTGTATGTATGATAATGAGGATACACATTCTGTTAATCTTGATTCTATACGCGTCTTTGACATGAATTGTACTATCTTATAAGTTATTCATTTATGTACTATGTTATAAATTAGTCTACAGAGAGTCTGGTTACAAAACTAACTTTGAAAAAGCCATTACCTTGTCCATTTCTTTCCTTGTTCTTTACATTACCTCATACCAAATAGACCCTATATTGGTAAATTATTTCTATCAACACCATTGTGGTATGTAATGCTACCACTTACACCATTTTGGAAGACAAAACTACCATTCTCTTACCAGTGTTCCCATCACCTAGGAAGAAATGCATGGTGTTCCCAAATCCGTACGCATCTTATCCTATATTAGATAAACACCAAATGATTACAAATTTGTTTTTAGTGATGAATCATACACGCACTAATCGCCAAAAATACCTAAATTACATTACATGATAAAATAAAAGGTAGGTACGTCATTTTGTCTACTACAAGTTTAAAGCTTGTGATCTTTCATTAAAGCAAAAGAAACTCCTAGATTTGATTTCCATGCACATCATACAAGAATGGTAATTGGTGTATGTATGACAATGAGGATACACATTCTATTATCTTGAATCTATATGTGTCTTTAAAATGAATTGTACTATGTTATAAGTTATTCATTTATGTATTATGTTATAAATTAGTCTAGAGAGAGTGTGAATACAAAAGAAAATTTGGAAAAGTTACCTTTTGAGTATTTTTTATAAAAATTGACCATTTTGCAAAAATAGGGGGTTTAAAAGTAAAAGGTTATTGATTTAGTGGGGTGATTTGCGATAAATGTTGCAGGTATTTGAAAAGAAAAGAGTTTAGGATTAAAGTTGGTTAATCTAGGGGATAATTTTAAGGGTAGGTAAAGAAATGTGGATGAGAAGTAGAAAAATGAATGAAAATCCTAATTGCCTCAATCATACGATTACATGCAGGTTAGGCTTAAAATCTTATCGAAAATGTGAGAAAATGTAAAGTGTAATTTTGTTTAAAAATCAAATTTATTTTTATATTTGCTAAAACTATAGATATTTCAATTTGAGTTTTTATAAAATCAATAGAATTTGAGTTTTGGCAAGCGACAAAAGATTTAATGCGTTAAATAGTTAGTCGCGAAAATTAAAAGGTTTGATCAAAGATTAATTTAAGACGAGGGACTAATCAGAAACTTAATCAGATATTTATATCTGATTAGGGATGCGAAAACCCTAATCCTCCTTTTGAGTTTTTCGGCCTCCCCTCCCCTCTCCCTCTCCCTCTCGCATCCGACGCCGGCCCTCCCTAGGCCACCGCCGCCCGTTTTCCGGCGATCCTTTTGCTTCTCTCGCAAAATCCTAATACTTTGATCACCGTTTCCTGCCGTGGTTTCTTCTCTCAGACGAACCAGCGCAAAAGAAGCTGAACCCCGCCGCCGTGCCGCCTCCGCCGAGCCGAAACGCCGCCGCACCTGTCGTCCGCCGTCGTCCGTCGCTTCCGCCAATCGCCGAGCTGCCGCCGCCGAACACTACTGTCGCTCCGTTATCCGTCGCCCTCGCCGCCGCCGCTCCAGTCGGCCACACCCTCGCCTTCGCCAGTTCATCTGCCGACGCCCGCGATCACGAACTGCCGTTACACGGCTCGTTCGCTCGTCGTCCGCGAAACCCTAATCGCGCCATATCCGACGTGCAAAATTCTCTCGGTGCTCGATTCGCCGCGTAGTAAATCTTGCAAGTTGCGAGGATCGTCAGATTCGCCTGTCGAGTCAAACCTACAAAACCCTAGCGTCACCCGTTGACCTCCGGTGTCTCAAGCGTTTGTTTGAATCATCGCTCAGGTATATCTAAACTCGATGTTAGTTTAGATTTATTTAATTTATTTATTTGTATGCATCACGTTTTGTTTTAACGCGATTGGTGTTTGTGCGTTTTGGTGATTGTCGAATCCTGTTGTCTTAGGTTTACGTTAATAAACTGGTAATCGGGTTTTGTAAATTAAATTGTTTTCCACTGCGTATTAAATTACTAGTTAATATAATTAATCCAATTTTAATTTTTTAATTTGCTCGGTAAATGACTTATAAATTATTTAACCTAAATAATTAATTAGATCGAAAATTTTTGTCGTTACCGGGGACCCCAATACCACTGTTTTAACCCAATAAAAAATACACAGTCTTCTTTGAGTAAAGGCCATAACTACATCTCAACCTCTTTTCAAAATCGACCCCAACCTTTTTAAAATTGGTAATAACCTTAATCACCCCGTGCCAAGGGCGCGGGATAGTAGACTTACTCGGAAACACCTGCCACTTCCTGGTAGACGAGTGTATGGAAGCCATGACTTTACCAAAATGGCGTCAGGATTAGCTTTGAATCTGAAAAGCCATTTAGAAAGAAGAGCAAGGTTTGCTACCCCCACCGACCCAATGCCCAAAGTGCTAACCTTTTTGCTAGCCATCATCTTGTTCCAAGCAACCCAAGAAATCTTCGAGTTAGTTATCGAACCTACCCAATAAAATTTCCGCCTAATAGCTTCAATATACTTAAGCGCCCGACTAAGAGCCCGATATAAAGACAAATAATATAACGGGATAGCTCCCAACACAGATTTTGCTAAAGTTACCCTACCTCCGAAAGAAAAGTTCTTCATCTTCCAATTCGAAAGCCTTTGGGACACCTCGGTTCTTTATAACTGGAATCCAGCTGTTGCACCTATTCATAGAGTTACCCATAGAGACCCCTAGATAATTAGTGGGGAAATACCCCACCAGATAGTTGAGTTTAGAAGCCAACATGTGCGCCCGTTCTGAACCGATCCCACACCAAAAAGCAAAATTTTCTTGAAACTTACTTTGAGCCCCGAAGTAATATTAAAACATCCGAGGATAAAAGCCAAGTTTATAATGTTAGACACCAAAGCCTCTCCCAAAAAGAATGCATCACCTGCATAGAAAATGTGAGATAAAACTGGATCCTTGTAAGGGAGGGTTATACCCCTAAAGGTCCCGACATTAACCGCCCTTACCATCATAACATTAAGGGTCTCCATAACGATTGTTAAGAGGTAAGGAGATAGCGGGTCTCCTTTCCGTAGCTCCCAAGAGACTTCAAATTCCTTAGTCGGAGACCCGTTTACAAGCACCAAATTTCTGCTCGACCTAAGGCAACCCTGGATCCAAACTCTCCATTTATGGGGGGAAGCCCATGTGACCTACGGTAGAATCAAGGAAGTCCCAATTGATACAATCATAGGCTTAAGTGACAGCATCTTGAATTCTCAAATGACTTATCCTGCAACATGTATAAAATATAATGGGTCAACCATAAATAGTTGGTGAGTAATCACAAGTTTTATGCATAACATATAATCAAAAACATGTGGTACGTGTCATATGTAAGAATACGTCAAACATAAGTGCTAGTGAATTAGCAACTCGAAAGCAGCACATAAACAAGCCTCTTGACATTACTTTCCTAACCCGAATGTTAGACTAAATTGAAATAGGTAACAAACAGTCAGTGCCAATTACCGGTCAAGTTGAGTGAGGGTCAACCAATAGATCTATCTTTGTACCATAGGCAATACCGTTAATGTTTATGCAAATGAAAACATTGATAACTTGACAAACATTGAAATCCACACATTAACAAATCAAGCTAGACATCATATAACACATAATCTAAACATAGAGCACATACACATTTGAATTTGATAAGCAATTGAAAACATGATTGATATAGGATATATGTTTCACCCTAAAGTGAAAAATGAGAAAGCGACAAGGTTTACTCACGCGGATTGTGTTAAGAGTCCAAGCGAGAAGCAACCAAGATATGGAGAAGATGAACCCCAAGTAAAGTCACCCTAAATGATAATACAGGCTAAGAGAAAATAAGAACTCGAGACTAAGTCCGAATATATTTAGGGAATGTGTTTAGTTGTTATTGTGTTGATTATTAATAAAGATAACTTTAAAAGTAATAACGCTTTAGAAATTACTAGACATGCTTTGGCCTATAGGTAACGACACTCTCATTTAGACTTTCCAGGTAGGCATCCGGGTCCAACGGTTGGTTTGGATTTATACGCAATGCCAACCTAGACAGAAGCCTAACTACCTGTGTATTCACCCTTCCAATTAGTACATGTCGTTCTTGTTTTGAGAATAGTCACTTAAGTATATTTATGATGAAGTTATTTAACTAAAGTTTTGATAAAAGTTTCTAAAGTCAAGAATGTGGCTAAAATCTTATTTAGTGAAATATTATGCCAAAAGTGTAAGTCTAAAGTTTTGGGCCTAAAATGTACTAGTGATACTAACATGATATATTGGACACGTTTCTAGGTTCAGGAACTAAAATGGTAAAACTATGGAACTTCAACTAATTACAAACTAGTCCCTAAAGTTTGCTAAAATGGTAAAAAAATATGGCCTAAAAGTTCCAACTATGCATGTGCAACATTATTGAGGAATTTTATTGCACATAATATGTTACTTATGATGAAAAGTCATGTGCCAAATTTGATCAATAATTATCTACATCAAATACTATGCTAAAAGTTAAGATTAGTAGCAAAAAATTATTGTTTTTAAGCGTAACACGCAAAGATCCCATATTTTTTAAATCTAAAACTAAGATTAGGGTTTTAAGAATACTTTATAATAATGTTCCAACAAATTAGGATAGTTGGTCAATAGTGATTAAAGGCTTAACTGATTTTTAGCATAATTATCGCTAAATATATAAGAACTAAATGGTTAATTTTTAGATTCGGACATGATGGAAGGAAATTCACAGTGGGCTTTTGAGGCCTTTGTAAGAGGAGAATGGAGGTGAATATTACAACTCGATGATGAAAATGAAGGAGAAAGAACAAAGTCAAACTGGAACCCTTTGACTTATTGAATCTTGCTAGAAAGCCCTAATTGCGAAATTAAGAGTTTGTATGTGATGAAAAGAGGCCAAGTATACAGAACAAGCACCTTTTATAATGCCTTGGTCGTTTAGGGTTCCAATTTGAGAGAAAAGGAAAGATTGGGAAATTTGACTGAATTGATAATCAATCAGTTTTTATTGAGTCTCAATCATTTGATTGTAACTATAGCTGGAAATAGATTGGAAAGGAGTTTCAAAAACGTGTATAAGAAGATACCATAAAAAATAAGTGACTTGGGGAGTAATTAAGGTGATTAGGAGGTCAAACATGCCAAAAAATAGTTCAAAACTGAAGTTGGAAGAATCTGGTCAGCTGACCCGGTCACAGGCCGCGACCTCCATTGGAATACCCCCCCCCCCCCCCCCCCGGGGTACCGCGAGGGGGGGGGGGTGTCTGGTAATTTTTTTGTTTTGTTTTCTTTGCTAAATAATTATGGGGCATTATCCACTACTATATGCAATAAACATATATAAAAATGAAACCGAAATAGCTTTCAATATTTATGTTTTAACCCAGAACTTTCGCAAAACTATATTTTGAATAAAAATTGAATTTATTCCAATTGAACATCAAAACTTATGATGTGATTCAAAAATTAAGGTTGATCTGAATTTGAGTAACGTTTAGCGGAAAAATTGTTTCAGGTGTATCGAAATGCATAATTTTTTTTCTTCCATTAGGCGGTATCAAGTTTTTCCACTACGCGGTGAAAGTTCAGGGGTAGCGGGCTAGGTCCGCCCCTGCAGACAGCCATTCCTTGATGAACTCATTACACACAAGAATCCTATCAATCTTGCTCATGGAGGTACCATTCTTAACACTATACGTGAATCTTGCTCATGCAGGGGCGGACCCAGAATTTTATTTAAGCAGTAACGTTTAGCAGAAAAATCGTTTCTGGGGTAACGAAATACATAATTTATTTTCTTCCACTAGGCGGTATCAAGTTTTTCCACTATGCGGTGAAAGTTCAGGGGTAGCGGGCGCTACCCCTGCTCCTATGCTAGGTCCGCCCCTTAAGACAAGTGCTAATCAAGCAAAAAAAAGAATACCCCCGAGAAGTTCTCAGCTGTTCAATTTAAAAAGTGACAAAAAAATATTATTCTATTTGACCAACTTAAACCATGTGCGGTTTCTAACTGAACCTGCTCACCAAATTAGTGAAGGGAAGGCCGATGCTTAAAGTGTGAGTGTTGAAGAGGCTTAGAAGCACTCGGATTTTGTATAAGCCGCAACTATGTGTTGAATGGCTTAGTGGACTCGTTGTATAACGTGTATTGCACAATAAAGACTGCCAAAGAATTATGGGTGTTTTTAGAAATCAAGTACAAAACGGAGGATGTCGAAACAAAGAAGTTTGTTGCGGCATGAATCTTTAACTAAAAGATGGTCAATACCAAGACTATGATTAACAAAGTTTAAGAGTTGCAAGTTATAATTCACGATATCTACGCTGAAGTATGTTCCTTTCCGAGAAGTTGTCTCCTATTTGGATTGAGTTTAAGAATTATCTTAAACACAAGCAAAAGGAGATGACCATCAAGGAACTTATTATTTGTCTTCGCATCAAGGGGGAAACCAAGATGGCCCAAAAGGGAACCGCCTTGCATGCCATGGCTAATGCAAACGTGGCTGGACATGGTCAATACACAAGGGGGAACAAAGCTAATAGGGTGCCCAAGGAAAAAGGGAAGGACAAGGTGGCACCGCATCTTCGAACGGAGAAAAGGGTTGTAAGAAAGAAGCCTCCATCGTTCCAAGGAGAGTATTACAACTGTGGTGAATGTGGTCATTGTACGGAACAATGTAAGACACCATGGCTTGAGTGGGCGCACATGATAGATGATCAAATGACTTTAGCGGCAATTGGCACGGAAAAGACGATGTTCATAGCCAAAGTTAACATCGTGGGACCAAACCTGGGATGATATGTTGAGACATGGGCCAGTCGTCATGTCTGTGGGGACAAGGCCCTTTTTAGTACGTTTAAGGAAGCTGTGGGGACCGAAAAGCTTTACATGGGGAATAAAACGATTTTCCAACATCATGCCTAATATTCGTAAGAATATTGTCTCATGGTGGTTGCTAAACAAATTTGGATTTCTTCTGGTTATCGAGTACGATAAGGTTATGTTGACCAAATAAGGAATGTTTGTAGACAAGGGCTATGCCCATAATGCAATGTTTAACTTTGAATTCAATTGAGGATGTTTTAACTTTGCAAGAAACACCTTAGCTCACTTGAACACTTCAAGATATTTCGCCTCTCTCTAAACATTCTAACAATCTTCATTTATATTCTTGAAGTATTCAACGCTAACTTCTGGTTTCTAGAGTCCTCCCTAGTTGTACACATAGCTTTAATTATTGTACCCATAGAAACATATAAGTTTTCTTGGGAAACCTAAAATTTGTTTTAA
>JBCNJP010000008.1:67146273-67182382 GCA_039602395.1 Deinandra increscens subsp. villosa | reverse complement strand
GAAGACACCAACATCAAATTGGTTATCAACAACAACAACAGAACCCAAAAGCTGGAGTCAATGCTCAAATCAGTGCTCTAATGGAAGCTATAAGATGGAGAAAAAGAACGAGGACGCCTATAAAGAGTTGAGGAAGGTAATGAAGTTCAGGAAAAGACAATAGAGGCTTTGTCAAGACAAGTGGGGCAACTTGCAGATCATGTATCCCAAAGAGATGCAGGTAAACTTCCAAGTGACACAGTCATCAACCCATCTCATCAAAGCTCAAGCTTATGGTAAAAGAGTCAGAGGTATTCATATCGGAGCAAATAGTCTGTCTGGAGATGGTGAAGAGACAAAAGAAGACGAAGACACGGAATTCAAAAGACCCCTAATTCCTACTCAAAATTAGGGAATTCAAAACAAACAAAGCCTTATTGGACTATGGAGCAACAATTAGTATCTTACCTGAGAGTGTTTATGATCAGCTTGATTTGGGGCCTTTACAAGAGGTTAACACTACAAAGGTGTTAGCTGTTTTTTCAAGAAAACGTCCCCAAGGTATTCCGATGGGTGCAACAATTTAAGTCAAGGAGTTTTACTATCCAGAGGACTTCCTCGTGCTAGACTATGAGTTGATGGAAAAGGGACACCAACTGAGAGTGATACTGGGAAGGCCTTTTTTAGCAACAGCTAATACCCTGATCAACTGCAAGGATATCACAGTGAGAATGACTTTTGGTAACCGTAAGTTGCATTTAAATATGTTAACACATTTTTTTACATACTTAGTTACTAAAAAATTGTTTTACAAATCAAATTAACCTAGATCAAATGTTTTACGAATCAGATTCAGTTGCTTTTCTTAAATTACTTTATTCACATTAGGTTTTTAGTAACAATTCAAAAATCAATCGTAGTTTAAATTAATTTAGTTTTTTTTGGTTTAATTGCAATTAGTTGTTAGAACTAGCACTAACCACAAATTCTTCTGGATATGATACCCTACTTTTCCTTACTATAGGTAATTTAGGTTTTTGAAGCGCACTACGTCATCCATTATCAGCCACCAATACAGCCATGAAGAGGCGTATTTGGCTGAGATGGAACGCACTTTCTATGTACATGCAATGGAGGAGACGGCATTTGAGGATTTCGCACATCCAGAAGGACGATGTATTTAGGAAAGTGGTGAGCCCCTTAAAAAATAAATTTTTTTTGTTCTCTTATTCTCCCTTCTAGGATCTCATTAAAGTATGAAACAAATAATCATAAAAAAAAGTTTCTTGTTTTGTTTTATTTGCTTTCTCTATCTAATCTCAGCCCTTGATACACAGCCATATCTAGAAGGTCCACACGCGGTTACCTGACGTCCACAAGTCGTTACCTCAGGTATAAATACTTTAGATCATCAATGTACATTTCATGCTCTCATCTTCACCTTCACCTTCACTTTCACATACTTAAATCTTCACTTTCTTTAATACTTATTCTCACGCCGTATGGCCTTCACAAGACAGCCTTACCTGTCATGCTTTGGTCTTAATGCGTTGTTACATGTTAGACTATGAGTCGTAAAAAAGGGGCACCAATCGAGAGTGATACTGGGAAGGCCTTTTTAGCAACAACTTATACCCAGATCAACTACAGGGATAGCACGGTGAGAATGACTTTTGGTAACCGTAAGTTGCATTTAAATATGTTAGCACATTTTTTTTATTTACTCAATTACTAATAAATTATTTTACAAATCAATTGTTTTACAAGTCAAATTAACCCAGATCAATTGTTTTACAACTGCAGGGATATCACGGTGAGAATGACTTTTGGTAACCGTAAGTTGCATTTAAATATGTTAGCACATTTGTTTATTTATTCAATTACTAATAAATTGTTTTAGAAATCAATTGTTTTACAAGTCAAATTAACCCAGATCAATTGTTTTACAAAGCAGATTCAGTTTGCTTTGCTTAAATTACTTTGTTCACATTAGGTTTTTAGTAACAATTCAAAAATCAATTGTAGTTTAATTTAATTTAGTTTTTTTCGGTTAAATTGCAATTAGCTGTTAGAACTGGCATTGACCATGAATTCTCCTGGATACAATACCCTACTTGTTCTTACTATAGGTAATTTAGGTTTTTGAAGCGGACTACGTCATCCATTATCAACCACCTATACAGCCATGAAGAGGCGTATTTGGCTGAGATGGAATGCACTTTCTATGTACATGTAATGGAGGAGACGACATTTAAAGATTTCACACATCCAGAAGGACGATGAATTTAGGAAAGTGGTGAGCCCCATAAAATTAAAATATTAAATTTTTTGCTCTCTTTTTCTCCCTTCTAGGTTGTCATTAAAGTATGAAACAAATAGTCATAAGAAATTTTTTTTTTGTTTTATTTGCTTTCTCTATCTAATCTCAGCCCTTGATACATAGCCGTATCTAGAAAGTCCACGCGCGGTTACCTAACGTCCACAAGTCCTTACCTCAGGTATACATACTTTAGATCATCAATGTACATTTCATGCTCTCATCTTCACCTTCACCTTCACTTTCACATGCCTAATCTTCACTTTCTTCAATACTTATTCTCACGCCATAGGGCTTCACAAGACAACCTTCCCTGCCCTGCTTTGGTTTTAATGCGTTGTTACGTGTGTAGACTGCGGTTCCGATAACCAGAAGCTCCAACTCTAATAAGGTACTGAAGTTGGTGTTGAACCATGTTTCAATCCTGATCATTGGTTTGGTTCAAACAATGGCGTCATATGTTTCTTCTCCGACGATTTCTCTGTCTGACTGTTTTTACACTTGCTTCGATTTCTAATCAAGACTCTCAGATTCCTGAATTTCTTCGTGTAAGGGAATAATTTGTGGCTTGTGTATTAAATCATCACTTGACGGACAATTTTGAAGGCCTATGCATAAGAATAGGTGAAAATAGTTGGGTTTTCATAGTAATAGGTCACTGGGCCATTTTAGACATGTTTAGGTCCAATTAGAAAGAGTTTAAGGGGAGTTTATTGGGCTTATATGGTCCAATACGGGAATTAATAGTAAATTAGGGTTTTATGGATGGCTTGTTGACCAAGCTTGTCCATCTCTATATATGGAACCTCGTGTCTACTAGTTTAGGGTTGCTGATTTTGTAAAGGGGCTAGAGGGTGTTCACGAAATTCTCATTAGAGAATTTCGAACCATTGAAGTGTAGTGCAACCATTGATTCAGCAAGCGTGTTCTTCTAATTCGGTTTGTGTGTTTCATTGATTTCAAGTGTTCTTCTTCAATACTTTTCGATTATACTTGAATCACTCGATTGTTTGGATTTCGTACTCTCAATCGAGGTTAGATATCGCGTTAGGACCATTTTTGGGACTTACAATTTGTATCAGAGGCAAGAAACGCAAGTTTCGAGGCTCTCGCGATATCAGATTCAAGTTTTGGTGAACTAACGATTTGAGTTTTGTGGTATTTTTCAGCTTTTAGCACAATTCGAAAGTGTTTTTGCAGGTCTTGTTCAAGACAGAAGCCAACTGCTCGTGTTTCGATCGTGGTTTTGGCTTTTCGACCCAGTAAAACACTTTTTGATCAACCTTCTGATCGAAAACTACATCCCAGACGCTCATTGTTGATCAGAAAGTCCTCGTTGTGACTTTTCGATCCTTCTCGATTGCTCTCGTTTCAATCGAAAAGTCCCCATGACTTTTCGATCTGCTTCATTCTTGGATCGGAAAGTCCCTTCTGCGACTTTTCGATCAGCACCCACTTTTCGATCGGAAAGTCCCCTCTGTGACTTTTCGATCAGCTTCCACTTTTCGATCGGAGAGTCCCTCCCGTGACTTTTCGATCAGCTTACACCTTTCGATCGGAAAGTCCCTTTCATGACTTTTCGATCAGTATATGCTTTTCGATCGAACCGAAGTGTTGCCCGACCGAAAACCATACTTTTCGACTAACCCTTGTTCGATCGAAAAGTACTTTCCGATCCAACCCTTTCCGATCGAAAACCTTTTTTCGACTCTTTGTGTGTTCTTCAATGGCATTCGATATGTCAAGCCTGTCCAGTGCAACTTTGGAGATGGACGCAAAGATTAGAAGCAACGCTAGGCCTCCTCGTCTGATGTCCGGAAAAGATTTCATGAGTTGGAAATACCGGTTTGTGAATTATGTGAACTATAATGATCCCAAGATCATGCGATCTGTTGAGGTGGGTGACTATATTCCTAAGACAATTCCTGCTGCTCGTCAGGAGCCTCAACCCAAGCTAAAGAAAGAGTGGCTTGAAGAAGATTGGGAAAAGGTTGAACGTGACAGGAAGGCCATGGCTGCTTTGACCATGGCTTTATCCCCCGAGGTAGCCGAAGCCTTCAAGGAATACAAATCCGCCAAGACACTCTGGGATGCTCTTGTTACTGCCTATGAAGGAAATGACGACATGAAAGAATCTTGAAGGGAAAATCTCAGAGAGCAATTCAATGAATTCAATTATGTAGCCGATGAAAACATTAAGACCCAGCTTCAGCGTTTCATCAAAATTGTGACATGAATGAAGGATGCTGGGGTCACCTACACACAGTAGGAGGTAAACAAGAAGCTGGTGAACTCTTTTCCACCAAATTGGGATAGTACCATCGAGTTGATAGGGAAGACGATGGAAATGACTACATCACTATTAAGTGAGCTCATGTCAACTATTAGAGCTTACGAAGAGAAGAAGTAGAAGAGGGCCAGAAAGTTGGGCAATGGTGCTTTGATGAACCAAGTCAACCAAGCCTTCATCTCACAACCAGCTACATGTCCAAGCAATTCACTCACTAATCAGACGGTGTTTGTCTCACAAACCCCTGGGACTAGCTCCTCTGGAACATCCAACCTTATTTCCCTAGATATAAACAATAAAACCAGAGATCCTGGTTTTGCTCTTGGTGTAGGTATCATGAGTTTCTATCAAGCGCTCGTTGCAGGTTCTCTCCTACCTACCGACTTGACCCTGAATGATGTCAATCAAGTCAACCCTGAAGATC
This sequence comes from Deinandra increscens subsp. villosa, assembly GCA_039602395.1. Taxonomy (NCBI): domain Eukaryota; kingdom Viridiplantae; phylum Streptophyta; class Magnoliopsida; order Asterales; family Asteraceae; genus Deinandra; species Deinandra increscens. The sequence continues at coordinate 67,177,372 of JBCNJP010000008.1, read as the reverse complement.
TGGAGCACTTGGATATTTCTTATCAGATAGGAATGTCTGCATTAAGGGCAAAACAATTTATGGCCAAGACAGGGAAGAAGGACTGGAATGGAGGAAAAGGGATCAAGCTCACCTTTAACAAAGCAAACCTGTGATGCTACAATTACAATGAGTATGGACACTATGCCAGAGAATGCACCAAGCCGAAGGTTGAAAGAGATTTTAGAGCTAGCTGATGATAGGAATGAAGGTATAAGAAAGGATACTGGGAAAAATGATATGGCACTGGTGGTTCAACATACACCAGGATATGATTGGACTACTCAAGTGGAAGATTTGAGTCTGACACTTGATCATGTGGCCCTCCTTGGTGAAGTGGGAGCAGAGAAGGAGCTGCTGAAATCTGTCACCATGCCTTCATGGCAAACATCATTCCAGGTTCTCAAGCCAGCACAAGCGGTCATGAGGTATGCTCAAATTCTAAATGTCAATCTGTGTTTAACGAATGTAAAGACTAGGAACGTAAGTTCACCAATGAAACCCTAAATCATGAGTCAACTGCTAGAGATCTTAGGGGAAGTTTGTTGGTTGTTTAAGTGAAGCTTCCAAAGACATCATTCTCAAGTTTGGGGGAAGCTAATTGAAGAAAAGATGCAAAGTAGTCAGAACAAGAAATTTCTTCAAATCAAGAAATTAAAGAATGCCAAGACAGGGGTTTTCAAAATTTTTACCCTCTAAAGACACAAGCAAGTCAAGACAGTTACTACTGATTCAGCAAGGACTCAACTTTTTTCAAGAAGGAGCAAGTATTTGATAATCCTCCTCTCATTATTTGTTCATCATTTGAAGACCAAGCTGATGCTGATTGAGAGAACACTCCCGAAAGTCTTTCGTTGTTGCCTAATGAAGATTGTTAAAGAAAAGAATTTTCATCAACTCATGCTCAAGCTAAGGAAAAGACCGCAAGTCTGAAGATTGAAAGTAGAAAAAATTTAATATTACAAGCCAAGGGGAAGATTGTAAGGGAATAATTTGTGGCTTGTGTATTAAATCATCACTTGGCGGACTATATTGAAGGCCTATGCATAAGAATAGGTGAAAATAGTTGGGTTTTCATAGTAATAGGTCATTGGGCCATTTTAGACATGTTTAGGCCCAATTAGAAAGAGTTTAAGGGGAGTTTATTGGGCTTATATGGTCCAATACGGGAATTATTGGCAAATTAGGGTTTTGTGGATGGCTTGTTGACCAAGCTTGTCCATCTCTCTATATAGAATCTCTTGTCTACTAGTTTAGGGTTTCTGATTTTGTAAAGGGGCTAGAGGGTGTTCACGAAATTCTCATTAGAGAATTTTGAACCATTGAAGTGTAGTGCAACCATTGATTCATTAAGCGTGTTCTTCTAATTCGGTTTAAGTGTTTCATTGATTTCAATTGTTCTTCTTTAATACTTTTCGATTATACTTGAATCACTCGATTGTTTGGATTCCGCACTCTCAATCAAGGTTAGATATCGCGTTAGGACCGTTTTTGGGACATACACTTTGTGATACTGTTCCAGATGCATCCATCGGTTCTGGAAGTCTGGTCAATAATCTGGCTGCTCCTCCATCTGCGGAAGCTCAAAACCAACCTACTATCAATTATAACCAAAGCACCTCTATCAGTGATTACCTATCGGTTATCTCTGATTAGTACCAACGGTCTAATTCCTAAGCTAATAATTCGTCTCAAAACACACCTATAATGACCACAAACATCTCTACCCATACTAACAATCCTTTCACCGGTTTTTCGAACCTATTCCTCGCACAACTCCGATGCCTTCTCGGTAAGAGTCTCAAAGCCAAGATCTAATGGAACAACAAAGGTATCTCAGCTTCCTCCCTATACTCAACATCCTTTATATGTTGCATACACCACTCCGGCTTTCAGGCCTACGGTCACCCAAGATGCATCAAACTATGGAAGACTTTCTTACCAGAATAAATTTGAGAGCTTGTAAATTAGGGGTGTTACTGAAGAATTGATGATTATGGGTTTTCTCCAAGATGTTTGGGATGATCACTTGATCAGCTGCATGGCCCAAACGGCTTTCCTCAAACAATGGAGGCATCAATCCCACCCACAAATTTGTTCTACGATACAAAAGTAGTTGCCTCTCACCTCTTCCACTGTATCCGCCATCTTTAAGCTCACCTCTAGTTAATCCTACTGTTATCTCTCCCGTTCTTCTACTCCTTAATTTCCCACCCAATCCATTCACTCGTACTTTTCTTATCTGCTTTGGCATTCTCCTCCACCTTATATGTATGGTGCGTTATCAAAGAATTGCACTTGAAGAAATTATTCTGTGGATCTTGTATGTTTGGTGCCAAAGGAATGAACACACTCCTCAATAATTGTTATTCTCTTGAGGAACTATCAGTCAAGCGGTTACGTGGAATCAAAGATGGTGGAGCGATGGAGCCGATTGGTTCTGGTGCCGCTAGGGGTGTACAAAAAAAATCCGAATCCGAAACCGAACCCGAAATATCCAAAAATTCAAGACCAAATTATCTGAAATATCGGATATCCGAAAATTCAGATATCTGAATTTTAGATATCCGATTTTTCGGATTCGGATAGAATTTTTTAAAAGTTTTGGATATTCAGATATCCGAAATATCAAAAAAATATATAAGATTTTTTTAATTATATATATTCTTTTATTCAAGACATGATTATTCCCTATTAACTTATTAAGTATATTAGCTCGCCTCCTTCGTTCTTTTCCAATTAATTAGCTTCAGATTTTTGGAGCCTAATTCCAAAATCAACACTTGGCCTCCTCCGAGTTACATAGCATCGATCTCGCCTCCCGAATTCCCGTCAATCTGATTTTGAACCTTCTCTTTCCTAAAGTGATGGTTAACTATATCGCCTCCTGGTTTCCCATCGATCAAATATTGAACCCTCTCTTCCTAAAGTGATGGTTAACTACATGTTTAGATCAGATAAATCAGGATAAAATTAATGACTGTCAATAGCTTCTCCGGCAGTAAGTCTTTCATGGAATTCATCTTCATGGTTTAATAACTGCACTCTAGCTACGAAGGAATCAATATTTCCGATAAATCCTCACCCTTTGTTATTTTGGCTCAAAAGAAGGGCAAGAAAACACGAAAGGTATGACACATTTCGATCGTATTGTTTTGGGGTAACTGTTAATCATCGTCTTTTTGGAATATATATTTATCTAACATATATATATTTTTTCGTATATATATATATATATATATATATATATATATAAATATATATTATATGGCCTATATCATTTATCTTAATTGATCAATTACCTAATTAACCCTATCAGGCATTTATTTGATGGACGTAATTGCCCTTAATGATAGATTTAGGGTTTCCCCTTTGGTGTATAAATACAGAGCTTATATCAGAGCTTAAGGGTTAATTACCACCTAATAATTTCGACCTCCTCTCCTCTACTCATTCTGATTTTCGTGACCTAAATCTCCATCCTAATCATACACCCTAAACGGGAACCCAGTCAAGAAACAGGATGGATAATCTGGCTGTTGCTGATCTCAACCAGATAACTACAGGTATTATTTATATTGTTATCTGTTTATTTTATCTAACGTTTCAGGAGTACGATCAACATGTGGCATTAGAGCGTTATGTTGCTAAATCGAATCATAATTCTGATTTCGTTTATATTCTTGACTGCCATGATTTCGAAAATCAAATCTAATCTATAAACTGATGGTTTTCAAATCTGAACATAAAAACCTCACCATGTTTTCTAAAATCGTTTTTCTTCATAACTCTAATGATGGTCAGATCTGTTTCGAAATCATAAGAGAAAATACATAATTTTCGACCAAAAATTTTGAGTTTTCGACCAAAAATTTTGAGTTTTCGCCCCATGATATTGAGTTTTCGAGCGAAGAATTGAGTTTTTGCCCCGGGCCGAACAGAGAACTCCCTCAGGCAAACCTAGAAATCCTTTAGGTGAACCAAGAACTCCTCAGGTGAACCGAGAACTCCTTTAGGCGAACCGAGAACTCCTTCAAGCGAACCGAGAACTCCTCATCCGAACCGAGAACTCAGTCGAACCGAGAACTTAGCCGAACTGAGAACTCAGCCGAACCGAGAACTCAGCCGAACCGGAAATTCGGGCCGAGAACTCTGATCAAACCGAAAACTCACTGACCGAAAACTCCCTCTTCGACCGCGCAAACAGGGGGCTTACTATTAAACTTGGGGCTTACTATTAGATTTTTTTTGTTTAAAACCTTATATGCTTATGTTTTACAATACTTAATAATAAATTAGATTAGTTCATTAGCTTGTATTTGTTATTGGCATGTAGTAATTCTGGCCAAACCTGACTTGCTACCTTAATAAATGCCACTATCTTTTCTGATACTAGTTAACTTATTTGAATTAAACTTATTTATCTGCTTAACTTGATAACATTTTAAAACCTCGATTCTGGCCAAAGTTGATTCATTGTTCTTACAATGATTATCAACTAAAATTAAGCATTCGCCTCACTTATACAAGTGTTTCTCTTCTGGCCAAAGCTGATGAGTTGCAAATGTATTTAGCGAACCTAATTTGTACATAAATCTTACCTGCATCATTTCTGGCCAAAGCTGATGTGATACATTACTTTATGCACATATCCATTATCTTGTTCATAATGCTTAGGTGATACGCAAGTAACCAAAGTGAAAGCTGACTCATTTAAGTAGAACCTTACTTGTCTATTAATTTTGGTGATTGTAATAGACTTTATCACTGCTTCATTACTTTACAATTATGGTCCTTATTTATGCTTGCTTATTATTATTATCCAATTAATCACTCTAAATATTCTTAACTAAGTATCTTACTATTCTCAATCCTGACCACTCTAAGCCTCAACTTTCAGAGTTGAAACCTTAACTGGAACAAATTTTGCTGCTTGGAAGGATTACATGAACTTGTCTCTCGGCATATTAGGTTTTGATCATGCACTCATAAATGATGCCTCAGATGCTATCACCAGTTCGAGCATTGCTGACCAGAAGAGTGCTCATGAGAAATGGGAGAGGTACTACAAGATGTGCCTTTTGATCATGAAGAAATCCATTGACATTGCCATCAGGGGGAGCCATACCAGATTCTGACAATGCCAAGACCTACTTGGAAACCTTGGAGGAGTATTACAAAGGAACGTCCAAAGTGCATGCTGGCAACCTTATTTTTAAGTTGCTAACTACTAAGTATGATGGGAAAGGCAGTATTCGTAAGCACCTGATGATGATGAACGACATCGCTAACAAGCTCAAGGCTTTAGAGATACTGATCGGTTAGACTTTCCTGGTTCACTTCATTATGACCTCTCTTCCCGCGTCTTTTGAAACTTTCAAGGTCAACTATAATGCTCAGAAGGATAAATGGAAGATGAACGAGTTGATTGAGATGTGCATGCAAGAGGAAGAACGTCAAAAGCTTGATAGACCAGAAGTTGCTTACCTCATGACTGCTAATGCCAACAAGAGGAAGGGAAAGTTTCCACAAATGAAGTATCTTAAGGTTCAGAAGAAGGATGCATGTACGTCATCCAGCTCTAACAACTCTAAAGATAAGCTTTATTGCAGGTTCTATCGCAAGAATGGACACACTCAAAAGGGACTCAAAGCTTTCAAGGAGTGGCTGGCTAAGAAAGGTAATCAACTAAATATGATAATTGGGTCCTTTAATTTAAATGTTCCAACTAATTCATGGTGGTTTGATTCTGGTTCTATGGTTCATGTAACTAACTCTACTCAGGGATTCCATACAATCCAGAAGCTGGAAAGAAACCAAAGAACGCTTAAACTTGGGAATGGAAAAGATTTGGCCGTTAAAGCCGTGGGAACCTTAAATTTAATAAAGAAAATTGGTTTATGCATTAAACTTTATGATACCTTATATATTCCCGAGATTATTCGGAATCTTGTATCAGGACCAAAGCTAGACATTGACGGTTTTGATGTTTCTCATGGTTATGACAAACTTACTATCTATTTTAATTCTCAAGTGTTTGGTTTTGGTTATCTGGATGGTGGTCTTTATAGATTAGAACTGGATGATGTTTTCTCTAATTCTTTGTTGTCATATAATATTAATGAATCATCAACAAAGAGAAAACCCAAAAGAGACTTAAAAACTTCATCTATGTTATGGCATCAACGTTTAGGCCATATCTCACGTCATCGTTTATCGAGAATCGTGAAAGATCAAATTTTACCATCTCTTGACTTTAATGATTTTGGAACATGCGTCAAATGCCTTAAAGGCAAAATGATATCAGCTAATAAGATGGGCGCCACTAGAATTACTAAATTGTTAGAAATTATTCATACTGACATTAGTGGCCCCTACACTACCACTGGAATTATGGGACATAACTCATTTATCACTTTCATAGATGATTATTCTCGTTATATGTACTTGTATCTCATTAAAGAAAAATCTAAATCACTAACAAATTTTAAAGACTATAAAACTGAAGTTAAAAAACAATGTGGTCTTCAAATAAAAGTTGTCAGATCAGATAGAGGGGGTGAATATTATGGTAGACATACGGATTTGGGTCAGGACCTGGACCATTTTATGAGTTTTGCAAAAGCCAGGGGATCGTGAACCAATATACCATGCCTGGTACTCCTCAAAAAATGGTGTTGCTAAAAGGAGAAACAGAACCCTAATGAACATGGTACGAAGTATGTTAGCTAACTCGGGATTACCTCTATTCCTCTGGACCGAGGCCTTAAAGGCAGCCGTTCCTATACTCAATAGAGTTCCCTCGAAATATGTCCCTAAAACTCCTTATGAACTATGGAAATGAAAGAAGCCGAGTCTAAGATATATGAAAGTATGGGGTTGTCTTGCTGAAGCCAAACTCTATAATCCCTTCTTAAAGAAACTCCACATGAAAACCGTAACTTGTAACTTTATCGGTTATCCTAAACATTCAAAGGGTTATCGGTTTTATTGTCCTTCCCATGTCACTCGTATAGTAGAAACTCAGAATGTTGCGTTCCTTGAAGATCATAACATCAATGGGAGCAGTAAAAATACTTTCGATGATTTGCTAGAAGTACAAGACACCGGGGGTGGGGGGGTGGGGAGACTCATCGCTTACCATAACTCTGATTACTCCTCTTGTACATGCTTCAGAAATCCACATTACACCCACGCAACCTCCCTCACAAGGAAATGAAAACGCATCAAACGAACAACCTCAAGCCAATGTTGAACCCGCTAAACCCATCATTCAACCCAGGAGGTCGTTTAGGGTTAGAAAGCCTACTAACTTTGATGATTATGAAACTTACCTGGCTGAAATTGAATTAGATGGTGGAAAGTTTGTTGATCCTACCTCTTATAAAGAAGCCATGATCATAGTGATCAGTCTTCTGAATGGAATAAAGCTATGCTTGACGAGCTTGAATCCATGGAGAAAAATGACGTATAGGATTTAGTTGAATTACCCAATGGTGCAAAACCCGTAGGATATAAATGGGTCTTCAAAACTAAACTAGATCCAAAAGGAAACGTTGAACGCTGTAAAGCGTGATTGGTTGCAAAAGGCTATGCTCAGAAAGAGGGAATTGACTATCAAGAGACCTTTTCCCCTTTCTCTCGAAAGGATTCCTTAAGGATCATTGCGGCCCTAGTAGCTCACTTTGATTTAGAGCTACATCAAATGGACGTCAAAACTGCTTTCCTGAACGATGACTTGTATGAAGAAGTGTTCATGACACAGCCTGATGGGTTTAGACCAGAAGGTCAAGAACACTTAGTCTGTAAGCTAAAGAAATCTATATACGGGTTGAAACAAGCATCGCGTCAGTGGTATTTAAAGTTTCATGAAGTCATGAAGAAACAAGGTTTCCTGAAGAATCAAGTGGACCAATGCACCTTTCTTAAGATGAGTGGGAGCAATTTCACTATACTTGTCCTGTATGTATATGATATTCTATTGGCAAGTAATAGTTTAGATATGTTGCATGAGTCAAAGCGATTACTTTCGCTCAATTTTGACATGAAGGATCTCGGAGAGGCTTCGTACGTTATTGGCATCGAAATACACTGAGATAGAGCCAAAGAGATCTTAGGCTTGTCCCAAAAGGCCTACATTGAGCGCGTCCTTGCTCAATATAACATGCAACATAGTTCCCCTTCTAAAGCTCCTGTAGTTAAAGGAGACGTTTTTGGCTCTTTCCAATGTCCGAAAACACATGATGAAAAGGAGCGTATGAGAATGAAACCTTATGCATTTGTAGTTGGGAGCCTTATGTATGCTCAAGTCCGCACTCGTCCAGATATCGCTTATATTGCTGGAATGTTAGGCCGTTTTAAAACTAATCCTGGCCATGATCACTGGACAACAGCTAAGAAAGTTCTTAAATATCTGAATGGGATGATCTAGAACTAGTTGGATATTCTGATTCCGATTTTGCCAAATGCAAGGATGATAAGAAATCCACCTCGGGATACATCTTTATGTTAGTAGGCGGGCACATCTCATGGAATAGTCATAAACAACAGCTAACTACAACATCCACTATGATGGTAGAATATATTGCTATTTATAACGCAACCTGTCATTGAATGTTGCTTAGAAATCTGATCACTGGACTCAAAGTTGTTAATTCCATCTCTAGACCATTGAAGCTTTATTGTGATAATTCAGTTGCCGTTACTTTCTCGAACAGTAACAGCTCGACTGGCGCTGAACTATATCTCGATACAAAGTATTTGTCACACCCCCAAATAACCACTAACGGAGTTTATACCGTTAAGGGGTGCGAGCAAACCAGGACCACAACCAATAGTTACAAATACTAAACGAATCAGAGTAAAGTCCAAACATTCATCATAAAACAGTTTAGAAGTTTGTAGCGGAAAGAAAACATGAGTATCTTAGCACTAACCACGTGCTTTAATTACAAAACATAATTTGTTGTTTGATTCCCAATTTTAAGTTCAAAATAAAATAAGTATCTTCGGGTGCCATGCCAACCTCCAGTGGATACTCCTCAGCGATCTGCAAAAGTGAAAACCATACAAGTGTCAACCTAACGGTTGGTGAGTTCACGGTGGGCATGTCATGCAGCGGCCCGGTCTCATAAGCGTATGTATCAACATATAAATAAGTAATAGTTTTGCAAAACAATTGTCGAGTGTTGAATTACCGAATATGCACTAGTTAAGTAAAAGTTAAAGCGGTCAACCGATATCGCGGGTAGCTAATCCGGTTTCCATGCACTAAGGAAGTTCGTACCAAAGCTGACGTAACAGAGTTCGGCATTTGCCGACGGTTTGTGCCTCCAGTTGTGTTCCTCATGGGACCCACAACTAAAATAGGCTGATATTGCACTTCGTTCGGCCTCCAACCGGTTGGCTACACATTTGTGTACCGCGGAGCAGGGTTTGTCAAACCCTCAGTAGATCTACCCAACATCCCCTCGCTTCGCAAATTAATGGTACTAAGTTGTTGAGGACTTTTAAGTTTTAAGGCATCCTTAGAAATCATGTGATATCATTTGGTTTAGACTTTAACCTACACTAGTCATATTAAAACCGTTTATTCTGGATTTCATTTGAAATCCTAAAAAGAGTTTAAGTGTCAAACTGGTTGTTCCGGATTTCATTTGAAACCCCAAGGATAGACAGTTGTAGGTCCGAAAAAATACCCGAACAACACGATATCTTAGCTAATACGAGTGCGGAAACCTCGTGATAAGCTTGAATCAAGAGAAATAGTAGATGAAAAGGCTAAATCTTGTGAAAAGATGAAACCTTGAGTGATAAATGTCTACTAGAAGCAAACCAAACCGATCGTGAACACCAAAGAAGAAAGAAGAAATCGTAAATTGTATTTAGAATGCTTACATGAATCGGTTACAATGAGGTGGTATTTATACCACCTCAAGTCAAAATCGCAAACCTAGTAAGCCCAATCATAATCGGCCCACATGGCCTAATAATTAACTAGACTAGCCCACTAGATAAATACTAAACAAGCCCAAAACAACTAACTAACAAAAGCCTAATAACAAATGTTCATGCCTCATATGAATATAGCCCAACAATCTTCCCCTAGGCATGAACCATTTGACCACTTTACGGCAGTAGCAAGTCAAATCTGAACGAGGCTTGAATGTTGTTTGACCACCAACCATTTTCCACAATCTTCTTGGCAGCACCATCAAATATCCCAATCCTGATAGCATTCGCCATATCATTTTCATCACCTAGAATGGGTTGGGTTGCTAGAAGCTTGATATCCCGTTCTCCAAAACGAAGCAGATCCACCGGGTCATAGAATCGGAATTGACGCATCGGTTTACAGAGAACCACCACCTCATGAGTTGTCGGATCATAGTACCAACAATCAAAGTTCCTTACTAGCGTACCATCCTCTATCTCATCCAACATGTTGATCACCCTTGTACGTTTGGTAGGTGGCCTCCGAGCTTCTCCAACAGACTCCCCTGTCTGTGGATTTGTTCCCGTCTCTCTCCATCTAAGCTCCTTCAGCTCAAAATCCCTGAAGTCATTCTGCATATGCCCTAGCAGATTGTCTCTGATCAGGTTTCCATCTGGCCCATTACATCTGTTAATAAACGGAGCTCTTAGAAGGTTTCTGATCTCCGGCTCTGTCCAGGAGTGGAATTGACCACGAGTCTGGTAGTATTCGACTGGACTATAGCCTTCACGGATCACGGCGAACAATTTCTTCTCTGAATCATAGTGCCAACATAGAATCATCTCACTACTCCCTTGCCTATCAATAGAACTTTCACCAACGTCTATTGTGTACTGAGTGGGAGCTGGTCCTTGGAAAAACTCCTTGAACCAGTTCTCATGGAAGTTTGGAGCCTTTGAGATGATCCTGCCACATCGGGCGTAATCCGACATCTCAATGTTTTCATCTCCATCAACAGCCTCCACAGCTTCTCCAGCTTGAGATGAACTCTGACCTGAGGCACCTGTGTTGCTAGGCCCTGCACCACCTGTCAGCTCATTAACCTTCTTTCTCAGCCCCTTGATCATATTGAAAAGATATTCCATCCTTTCTTTGTCAGCTATCTCAAATCCTTTCATATAATCTCTGTTTGCTTCCTCCTTCTCTCTCAAAATTTTGATTTCATCCTTGAGAGTCTTTATCTCATTCTCTCTCATTCTGTTCTGAGAGATCAGGAAGTTAATCTGAGGATCAGAACTAATCCTCAGATCAACTGGAAGCTCAGCAGCCATTAACGGGCGAAAACCTGGAGCAGCGAGAGGTTGGCTTGTCGCGGTAGAGAGGCTAATTCTGACCGGACTAGGAACAACAAAGGTGCTGTCAACCTCCAGAAATTGCCTATCTTCACGTACAGGGCTGTGTACATTCAGAATCGGACTATCGTGCTGCACAGTGGCAGGTTGATCTTCACCGACAGTTGTAGTTGTTGTTGTAGCTTCGGCTTCTTCAGCAGCTTGGCTTTGTGAGCTCTGACCCACCTCTGGTTGTGTTATCACCAGACTGGAGCGAGTTGCAGTAAGAGTGAATCTCAGGCTCCGTGGGTCATTCCTCTTCCTTGGAGAAGGTTCTCTCAAAGGAATAGGTTCTTCTGCAACCTCAGTCCTATCAAACTGAGTGTCAATCTCCAGAGGAGCAGAATCACCCGAGGAAGAGCCACTCATCACATCTCTTGATCTCTTGTGACTGAGTGGGCCCAAGTCTCCATAAATATCCTCATCTTCAGGATTGGCAAAGATATCATCCATGACGTTTTCTTCGTCAGAGGGAATGACCTCAGGATCATCAGTCACATTAACAGCTGGATTGACTTCAGCATCCTGATCTTCTGCCACCACAGCATTTACAGCTGGCTCATCAGCCACTGGCTCATCTTCCTCCATAACTTGTTGACGGGCTACCTCTGGAAAGGCACCACGTTTAGTCCATTCAAGCCTACCCTCAAACATAAACTTTCCTCTTCTGTCCTGGGTCTGGAGACCAAATACATCAGCACCCATCACCTTTACATCCAGCTTCTCTATCCTTTCTTGAATCATGGGGTATTTCAACATCACCACCATGTGCACGAATCTTGGTGTCATGAGGAATTGCTCACGAGCACTCAAGTCTGCATTCCCTATCCAGTCCAGCAGCATCATTTTAGAGAAGTTGTAGTTCCAGTTAAGGGCCAATGCCACAAATGCTGTGCCATGGACCTTGTTCAGCTGGTCAAAGCTCGTCCTCTTGCCCAGAAAAGATTTCTGCATAAAATGGGCAAGGCACCTCCAGTAGTGCGGCAGCTGCTTCTTCATAATCGGTGGGAATCTGCCCTCATATCCCAGTTGTTGAGCTCCTGCCAGAACGGTTTCTTTAGGGTAATCAACCGGATCGGTAGCACGATCGTTGATATGCAGGCCTCTTCTAATATCATCTTCCAGAATGACCACCTGACGGTTCTGGATTGTAGCAGTGATCCTTGTCTTATCAGCACTCGCCCGTGCTGTCCCCCAGAACTCTCTTACCAGCATCTCATCTATCAAGACGCTTGTTCTTAAGGCATGATTGATCTTGCAGATGTTCATCCCTGCCACCAGAGAGTAGAAAAGATCCATGTGATGCTCAGGTGGATCTTCCAGGAAAGCTGGTATACAGTGGTCATGATCAAACTTGATGGGTTCATCAATAACATTTCCTGCCATCTGAGACAGACAAGACATATGCATCAGATATGATCATGAGTAAGCAATTATAATTATTTACCCTAAACGTGTTCAATTGACGATCACATTTTACTTTTTAACTTCACAAAATTTCACTTTGAACATTTTTCGGGAAAATAATTGAATTCAGAACATGCTTACAACCACCGTCAAATTTTATTTCAAACACGTTCACTTTTAATGAGATCTCAAATTTTGTTAAGTGTTTAATTAAATTTTTCTCTTTAATTTTTCATTTTAATGAGTGTTTACGATTTACAAATTGGGTTTATGAATTATAATATGGGTTTACGATTCAGCATTTGGGTTCACGATTATTTTAACAAAGGCCCAATCGTAAACATAATCCCCAATCGTAAACAGCATAAGTCCACCGAGGCCCAATCGTAATCATCTACAACGGCCCAATTACGATCGTGAACATCATTTGTCGTTTACTCCGATCGTAAACAGTTATTGGGAACACCGGAGTCGTAAACACTAGATCGTAAACGATCTAGTCATCGTCTTCTTCGTTGAATCGGTCGTAAACGCCGAATCCGCCATGGTTAACAACCTGCAAACGCTTGTGAACTTCATCAAACACCACAAAATCACCAACAAACATAAATAACTACCTTTAAAGTGATTTAAGTTCAATTCCGACACACAATCTTCAAGAAACTTGCTCGAAACACAGAAAAGACTCAACCGATGTGAGTTTTAGGGTTTGGATCGAGCAAACCGAGAAACAATGGTCAAAACAGTCGATTGTTAGAGGGGTTTTGGTCGGATAAGTAAGGTGAAGATGAGGGTGTTGTTTGTTTGTGAAGAGGTGGTCGGAGGTGAGTTGTGCAGAGGATTCCGGTGAGGGTTCGGCGGTGCTTAAGGTTTGAGGAGGAGGAGTCGTGAATGGTGGATGGAGAGAGAAAGTGATTGTGATCGTAAATGGGAATGAAGATATTTAAATGCGAAAGTTACACATTGCCCCCCTCCATAAACCGTAATCATCCAAAAATTTCACTTAGCCCCCTTATACTTTCAAAAGCTTTCAAGTTCACCCCAAACTTGATAATTCTCACAAACTTTGAAAATTTTTGACACTTTGAGAATTTTACAAAACTTCCCCTCAGAGTCATACCCGAGTATCCGATCATGATCAATAAAAGATTTTAAAAATTAAAACAGATAAAATCAAAACCAACTTTGAAATATTTACAAACTTACCTCAGAAACTCAAATATTCACATACCTGGTGCTGGTATTTTTCACAGATAACTTCAGACAAGTCTTTGACTGAGGAACCCTTTTCAGCTTCCGTTACTAGACACTCTAGACAATTGTCAGGTGGTTTAAACACAGAAACTCACATCCAGTAAAGTGCTTAAATGTTGTACAGATTTACCGATATGTTTAACCGTCCCCACACCCAATTTTCCATAGCAAAACCTACCCAACCTCAGAGTTTATTGAGGATTCACAAACCCCCAACTTGAGGAACCATGCAACACTGCTTTGACTACCACTTATTTCTGATTTTCATACATTATCAGTTGATGATCAGGTCGGCCGCATAAGCACGCAGAGAAGACCAACTGGATAATTTTATTTTCTTTTTCTTTTTCTTTTTCAGAATTTTCAATTTTGAATTCTTTGAATTCCTTTTTCTTTTTCTTTTGGTGTTGTCTTATACAGTATTAACATGGCGTGTGAGAGAGTGAATACTAGGTAATACCACTCTCAACCCATTTTTGTCGGGACTCAGTTTTTTAAACCATGTAGACTAGGATGGGAAACTAAACATTTATAGAGTTTAAGATTACTGCACTTACTTAGATGATCATTGTTTTGGTTGAGCTTACCGACATATCATCTTCGAGCAGTCTTTCACATCAGCCTTACACGTGTCAGTCTCCAACCGTCATTAAGCATTTAAGTCCTATCAAAAGACATCATAAAAACCTTTCAGTTTAACCAGCACGAATAAAATGTACCTTAATATCAATGTGCTTGGTTTTGGAATGTTGGACAGGGTTTTTCACAATCTCAAGAGCAGCAGCATTATCACAAAATATTGGAGTGTTAACGAATTCCATACCGTAATCCGTGAGCTGGTTTTGGATCCACACTACCTGTGAAGTACCGGCAGATGCGGCCACGTACTCAGCTTCTGCAGTTGATTTGGATACGGTATGCTGCTTTTTGCTCTGCCATGAGATGAGCCTATCTCCCAAGTACTGACATCCTCCAGTAGTAGATTTCCTGTCAAGGTCACTACCTCCATAATCACTGTCAGTAAAAGCATATAATTGAAAATCAGTGTTCTTCGGGTACCAAAGACCAAGCCTAGGCCTGCCCTTCAGATACCTGAAGATACGCTTAACAGCAGCTAAATGAGAGAGTTTAGGGTTAGCCTGATATCGAGCACACACGCAAACTGCATACATGATGTCTGGCCTGCTTGCTGTCAAGTACATTAGTGATCCAATCATCGACCGATACTGGAATTCACTCACTGACTCCCCGTTAAGATCCGCTGACAGTAGTGGTCTAGATGCCATGGGAGTGGCGATGGGCTTGCAATCCTGCATCTTGAACTTGTCCAGAATCTCATTCACATACTTCTCCTGATGAATAAGAATCCCGGAATCATTCTGCTTGACTTGAAGTGCAAGAAAGAAGCTCATCTCGCCTTGGTCACTCATTTCAAACTTTTTCTTCATGATCTCCTCAAACTCGGTGCACAATTCTTCGTTTGTCGATCCGTAGATAATATCATCTACATACACTTGCACCATAATTATGTCTTCTCCCACCCTTTTCCTGAACAGTGTTTGATCAACGACTCCTCTTGTATATCCATTCTCCACCAGGTGATTGGACAAAGTTTCATACCATGTTCTAGGAGCTTGATGCAAACCGTACAAAGCCTTATCCAGCAGATAAACGTGATCTGGATTTTCTTCATCTATGAACCCTGGTGGTTGAGTAACATAGACTTCTTCGTTCATCTCTGCATACAGGAAGGCAGTCTTCACATCCATCTGATGTACGGTAAAATTGAGATATGAAGCTACAGCTAGAAAGATCCGAATTGCTTCCAATCTTGCCACCGGAGCGTAAACCTCATCATAGTCGATACCCTGGACTTGCCTGTGCCCTTGTACTATTAGCCTTGCTTTGTTTCTCACAATGATCCCCGAGTCATCTTTTTTATTCTTGTACAACCATCTCGTGGGAATCACCTTCTTTAAGAAAGATGAAGTTGATTCTTATGCCTCATTGTAGGTCCGAAAAAATACCCGAACAACACGATATCTTAGCTAATACGAGTGCGGAAACCTCGTATAAGCTTGAATCAAGAGAAATAGTAGATGAAAAGACTAGATCTTTAAGAAAGATGAAGTCTTGAATGGAATCGGCTACTATTGAAGCAAAGATAAGCTGATCGTAAACTAGAGCCCTCTTGAAGAAATCGTGAACAACAATATCAAATGCTTACCTTGATCATAAACATGAGGTGGTATTTATACCACCTCTTACAACCTAATGGGCTAATCATAAACCCAATAAGCCCAATCATAAACCCAAGCCCATGCCCAATCTAATAGTAAACTAGCCTAAACATAATAAAACTAGCCTACTAATCTAATGAAACCCTCTAAGCCCAGCCCAACTTATTTAATATTACAAGCCTCATAATCTAGCCTCTACAATCTTCCCCTAGGCTTGTGATATTAAATGTTTTCGATCTTTGAAATTCTTCTTCTTGAGTGGCTGGCAAAGATGTTGATGAAGATTCTTTCCGCAGAAATCTTCAACGGGTTTCATGACGGGCACTTGGGACTTCCTCTTGATCAGCATCAGCTTGAACTTCTTGAAATGAACAAGCAATGAAATGGAGGACTCTCATTGACTCGCTTCTTGAAAGCACTAGTTCTTGCTGAATCTTCGGTAACTGTCTTGAATCTTCAAAACAGTTAGAG
The DNA here is from genome assembly GCA_039602395.1 of Deinandra increscens subsp. villosa. NCBI lineage: Eukaryota > Viridiplantae > Streptophyta > Magnoliopsida > Asterales > Asteraceae > Deinandra > Deinandra increscens. The sequence goes on along the minus strand of JBCNJP010000008.1, from coordinate 67,160,657 downwards.
GTTAAATTTTGAAAAGCCTCTAACTGTGAAGACCTTGATTGTTGAACTTCAAACTTCATGATCTCTGACTGCTCTCTGTATCATTTTCTTTTTCAAAGAATTGAATTGAGATCTTCAGCTTCCCCTAAACTTGTGGGCATTTTCTTTGAAAATTTTTTGACATTTTTGGATACTTGTAAAGACACCAACAACTTCCCCTGAACAGTTGCTTTTCAGATGGAAGTCTTGACCGGCTGGTTCTTTAACTTTGAGCAGCAGCAGCTTCTTTCTATCATCAACCTGTCTGACACACATTTGAAAAAAAAATACTCCACCAGACATTTGATGACTGGTCTTTGGGTTAGAGGGTAAATATCATCTGTTCAGATGATTCAAATTAACATTATTTTAATCAAAAACCCTAATATAGATTACGGGTTTTCTTATAAAACTTCCCCTGAACCCAAGACCTCTAAAGACTTCCCCTTAGCTGATTACTTCCCCTCAGCTAAGGACTTCCCCTGAGATAATACATATTATCTTCGAGTTCCCTTCAGATACTATGTATTATGGAAGTCTTTTCATTAGATAATAAGTATCATCCTCGAGTTCCCTTCGGATAATACTTATTATCCTCCCTCCTTCCCCTAAAAATTTGTCAAGATCTGTCGGAGGAAATCTTTTCCATTAGATAATAAGTATCATCCTCGAGTTCCCTTCGGATAATACTTATTATCCCATACTCCTTCCCCTAAAAATTTGGCAAGATCTGCCGGGGGCATATGGTCATGCATTAAAAACCTTGAAAAACATATTTTGACTTCTCAAATCAACCTGGCCAAGACGAAAACACACCAAAAAGAACTTAAGGACTCACACACGAAAGATAAAAATAAACAAATACTTACCAAAAACAAGCATGAGAAAGTTTACTAGGGATCAAACCATATGAATCTGACTGAGGAACCCTTTTCAGCTTCAGTTACTCGACTAGTCCAGGTGATTGCCGGTATGTTTGTCCGCTTTAAACTCAAACCCGTTTAATCCCAACCGAATGCGTCATGCTTAATATAGTACATTATTACCGTCGTGTTTAATTGTCCCCACACCCAAGCGTACACAGCAAAACCTACCCAACCTCAGAGTTTATTGAGGATTCACAAACCCCCAACTTGAGGAACCATGCAACACTGCTTTGACTACCACTTATTTCTGTTTTTCATACATTATCAGTTGATGATCAGGTCGGCCGCATAAGCACGCAGAGAAGACCAACTGAATAATTTTATTTTCTTTTCTTTTTCTTTTTCTTGTGGTGTTGTCTTATACAGTGTAAGCATGGCGTGTGAGAGAGTGAATACTAGGTATAATTACCACTCTCAACCCGTTTTTGCTGGGACTCAGTCTTTTAAACCATGCAACCTAGGATGGGAAACTAAACATATATATCTTTTAGTTTACTGCACTTTCATTGGTGGTCATACGTTTAGGTCGAGCCTACCGAGCATATCACCGTGGAGCTTGCCTTTCACTTCCGCCTTACGCGTGTCAGCCATCTCCAACTCGGGACATTCGTTTTACTTCCCCTAAACTTCTCAAAAACAAGACACAAACAATTAAAAATTGAAAAGCACACTATTTTTGAGGGGTCAACTTTTTCTTCATTTTTACATTTCTTCCCCTTGCTTTTTGATTTTTAATGTCACAATTTTGTGAACATCATTTTTCATTTTCTAATTTTTTTTTTTTTTTTTTTTTTTTTTTTTAACACACAAACACACTTAAAAGAACAAAACACTAAATTTTTTTTTTTTTTTTTTAGACATCTGGCCAAGCTAACTCTCAAAGTATTGATTTGAAAATTTTGAGAACATTGGGTTTCATGCCATGCAGGATTCAGTTCAAATTTAACCCATTTTTTTTTTTTTTTTTTAATGAACAACCAAGTTAAGAACAGTACCTTTCATGCTGATTTTTACCTTTTACCTCTCAAGGAAAACATATCCTCCATAAAATTTGCTTGTCATGACATGAAGATATGTCTCCTAAACTGTGCCTGGAACAATCACTTATCAACAAACAAATTAGTAATAAAAACGTTAGTGATAATCCTCCTTGATCGTTCCTGCACAGAGTGAGAGATTAGTTAGCCAATGGTACCCAGGCCATTGTTTTTCTGGGTACACCTGAGGAATCAATAAATGATACTTCTTTTAAAAACATTCCTTTTGAAAAATCAGGAAGTTGGGATGGAACTGCCTTGATTTTTGGTTTCCAAGTTCCAGGTGATTTATCATTTGTTTTAGTCACTTTTGGAGTTGTGACTTTAGGTATTTCAACCTTCTTCGTTTTAGATTCAGTTTTCAAAACAGTTTTTGTTTTAGTCACCTTTGGAGTTGTGACTTTAGGTATTTCAACCTTTTTCATCTTAGAATCATTTTTCAAAGCAGTTTTAGTTACCTTGGGAGGGGTAACTTTGGGTTTTTCATACTTTGATTGTTTTGAAAACGGTTTCTTCACCTGTTTTTGAAAGTTTTTATAACTTGGAGAGATGTTGTTTTGATTAAAAGATTTTCTTTCAGCTTTGGCAGCGCCCCAATGTTGATCAGAGGGTTTAACCTTAGGAGTAACAGTCTTCATTGCCTTAGGTTTTTGCACCATCATCGGCTTAGACTTTACAGACTCCTGAGATGAAACCCTTTGAGTGTTCGGAAAGTAGGGTTCATAGGGGCGATACAGACAGTTCCTAGCAATATGACCAGCAGTGCCACAATTAAAGCAAGTCTGCTTCTTTAGATAGAAGTCAGACGTGTACCCATTTGACTTTGGTGGCTGATATGGAGCTGGTTTGCCTTGTGTCTGCTTCGTTGCTTTGACTGCTGCTTCAGATTTGACTTTCTGCTGGTTCGTCGAAGCCTGTGTCAAACCTGTCTTTACTATCTTTGTGCTTCCTTGATTCTTTGACGTTGAAGCATCATCCTTGCAATTACAACAGCAACTGCATGATCCAACTGAAGAAATGGGAGACACAGCTACTCCCTTGAGTTTTTCATTCTTTACTCCAGCTGTTGGCTTCACACTCGGATGCTTGATGGTGATCTTTGGCTTCTCAACTTTAGCTTTAGAGTGTGGTTTCAACTCTATCCCAGTATCATCAGACTTAGAGTTATGACACCTGTCATATTTATGGCACTCAACATCATTGTCTGATATGTCCTCCACTCTCCCTTCTTGAGTCCTTGGTGTAGTTCCAACCAAGACACTATCCATCGGAGGTCCTGCTTCATGCACTCCTGAGTCAGATCTATCTACCTGATCCTCCTCATAGAGCATTCCTATGATATCTCTAGGTATAGGTGAGGGAATAATAGCATTTGCAGCCAAGGATTTGTCAGACTTTTCTGACCCAAATCCTGGTGTGTGTTTCCCTACTTGACCACAAATAACAGCCTGAGACAGTTCTTTTCCAGCCTGAAGCATTCTCTTATTCCTTAATTGATTCATATCTAATTTCACCTGCATTTCATTGTTCATATGAGTCAATTCATCTACCTGTTTACTAAGGTCAGCTATTTTTAACTTAGCTTCGTCATACAGGATAGACTTCTCAGTAGCCATCTTTTGATATTTCACTATGTCTAGCTTCTGAGCTTTTACCTTCTCCTCACTCTTTTGCCATCTTCCCTTAAAAGAACTCCTCTCACATTTTATCTCAAATAATTCTAATTGATAATTTTTACAGATTTGCCTAAGTCCAGGAATTATACGAGCACAAGTAGGATTGGGGCATATCTCAGCATCTTCGTCCTCAAGTATATTCTTTTCTTCAACCACTGAACTCATTTTGCAGCTTCTGAAAATCTTGAAAAATCTGCAAAAACGGCAAAATCGGCAAAAGTACTATTCAAAGAATAGTGTCAAAAACTTAAAACTGAAAAACGGAGGCCTTCGGAGTGGAATTTGGGGGTCCAAATGAGCTCCCCTGGACGTTAGTCTGGGGTGATTCTGGGGCTTGATGTCACGAACGTCGTGTTCAAATTTGAGCTTCTAACTCCAAACGAGTCAAAAGTTACGCCCGTTTCCGTGAAAGTGAGAAAAAGTGACTTTTTGCCGCAAAAAGATGAGTTTCCGATCGTAAACGCCCGATTACGATCCAAGGAAACCGATTACGGTCCAAGCTAACTGATTACGATCGTAAATGTTGATTACGATCGGGAACACGATTCCGATGACACGTCACAATCGCAAACACACAAACCGCCTTAAAATAATCGTAAACCTGATTACGATTATCGATTACGATCCCAGCGATCGTAAACACCCTTTACGATTAAAGATTACGACCCCGGAGTCGTAAATACAGTTTCCGATCCAAACAAAGTCGTAAACGTCCCTTTTACGACTTTACAAACTCGTAAACACAGGTACACTCGATAGTACAGTCGTAAACACTTTTTGCAGGGTCGTGAATAGCCAATCTTCAACCGAAACCAATCGTGAACACTTCGAAAACCCAGAAAATCGAAGAATCAGCAGCAATCAGAAATCGTAATCACCCAAAAACCTTCGAATCTTCAAAAACACGAACACCAACCCAGAAAAACACTTGAATCTATATCGTGAGAGCCTCGAAACACTTGTTTCTTGGCTCTGATACCAATTGTAGGTCCGAAAAAATACCCGAACAACACGATATCTTAGCTAATACGAGTGCGGAAACCTCGTATAAGCTTGAATCAAGAGAAATAGTAGATGAAAAGGCTAAATCTTGTGAAAAGATGAAACCTTGAGTGATAAATGTCTACTAGAAGCAAACCAAACCGATCGTGAACACCAAAGAAGAAAGAAGAAATCGTAAATTGTATTTAGAATGCTTACATGAATCGGTTACAATGAGGTGGTATTTATACCACCTCAAGTCAAAATCGCAAACCTAGTAAGCCCAATCATAATCGGCCCACATGGCCTAATAATTAACTAGACTAGCCCACTAGATAAATACTAAACAAGCCCAAAACAACTAACTAACAAAAGCCTAATAACAAATGTTCATGCCTCATAAGAATATAGCCCAACGATATCTTAGCTAATACGGGTATTTTTTCCGCACTCGTATTAGCTTATACGAGGTTTCCGCACTCTGATACCAATTGTAGGTCCGGAAATCTCCCCAACACACGATATACTAATCAAACACGAGTGCGGAATCCTCGTGAGAGATTGATTCAAGAAGAATAGTAGAATAAAAGACTAGATCTTTAAGAAAGATGAAGTCTTGAATGGAATCGGCTACTATTGAAGCAAAGATAAGCTGATCGTAAACTAGAGCCCTCTTGAAGAAATCGTGAACAACAATATCAAATGCTTACCTTGATCATAAACATGAGGTGGTATTTATACCACCTCTTACAACCTAATGGGCTAATCATAAACCCAATAAGCCCAATCATAAACCCAAGCCCATGCCCAATCTAATAGTAAACTAGCCTAAACATAATAAAACTAGCCTACTAATCTAATGAAACCCTCTAAGCCCAGCCCAACTTATTTAATATTACAAGCCTCATAATCTAGCCTCTACAATAGTTGCAAGTGTTCCCATAAAACACTCCAACTTCTATATCAGATATCCATTTGGCGATACCTCAAAATGTCAGCGTTGTTTTCCGTTAAGTAAATTCATTGTGACCCAAACGGGCTCACAATTAAAGGGTTAGTGAAACTCACCTTAGGTTGCTCAGCTTACACTTCAAATAATCCAAAGTATGTTTGCTAACGAAGACCTAATTATCACAATGAGGTCTTAGGTGTTAGGATGTGTCTAAGCTTTAACTACGTCACTATGGCCCATAACATAGCACGTTGAAACTACGACTCGACATACCGACACACGACACCGATAGTTGATCATAAACAAGGGTTCACATAACTCAGAAATCAAAGCAGGTTTTATCATAACATAATCATGCAAGTTATGGCATAACATTTAAATAAGTTGCACAAGTTTGGGTTTTGGTCTGGTCACAGTTTCGCCAGCAGTTTCGCCAGCAGTTTCGCTACAGTTTCGCTATGCAGTTTCGCTGCACAGTTTCGCTGCACAGTTTCGATGTGTGCACGGGCAGCACTTTCGCTAGGCAATACCCGATGACACAGTTTCGCTAGCTAGTTTCGCTCGAAACTGATGAAACAGTTTCGCTAGCATAGCTTCGCTCGAAACTGGTTTGAACTTTCGTTCAGGGACAAGGTCTATGGTTGTTTCGCTCGGTAGTTTCGTTCACAGGCGACACTATAGTTTCGCTGTATAGTGTCGCTGGAAGGAGATATACATAGTTTCGTTGATTAGTTTCGGTATATGAATGCACAGTTTCGCTAGTCGCTAAAAAACCCGTAAATTTGACTAAAAACCTTTCTAACAGCTTCCATACTTCATGTAAATCATTATCTAGCATACATAATCATTTACCAACATCACAGAAGCATTTCTAACACCTTAAACATGGATTTTCATCATCAAATCATCAAGAACACTTTTTACACAAAATGACCTATTCTAGCATAAATCTTCATTATGGATCAGTTTCACACGTAAAGTTGTAGTCTTTATGATAGATCTAGCATTCCTAAGCATCATATCAGAAGATCAAGTGATTCTATGAAGATCTAAGCATGCTTTATAGTAAAACACATAGAAAATGCAAGAAGAATGGTCATGGGGACTCACGGTTTGATCAAGCTCGATGGATGATCTTCACCAACAGAGATGATGGGCTGGTCTTGTGGTGTTTCTCAGCTGATCCAGATTTCGTGAAAGAGAGAGGGAGTGTGTGTGTGTTGTATGGTGATGTAAATGGAAGGAAATGGAGATTAGGGTTTCATTTTAAGTTTAAATACTCCCTTCTTGGTGGGCTTATCATTGGGATTTGGGCCCCCAATGATTAGGCCATCATTAGCCCATGATTAGTCCATCATTGACACAAATGCATACATTCTAATTACTAGATTACTTTCATAAATACGCAATTAAGCAATTTAACAATTTATCACATAATTCAACAAGTAAACAAATAATCATACTTTTCAATAATAATCATGCATTTAAATCACGTTGCACATAATAACAATAAATAAATAAATACATAACACGTATGGGCGGGTTCGGTGATCAACCAAAGGTCGTGGACGTATTTGGCCTAGTTAAGCATTAGTTACTAAGTTAACACTTATAACGTAACTAACGGAAATTGTCTAACGGAAGTTAACCTTGAAATTCTCGGATGTCACAGTATTTGTTCGTTCGTGAACGAGTTGAGGAAAACGCTATTTGTATTGGGTATATAAGTACTAATGATATGATTGCGGATCCGATGACTAAAGGTCTCCCACCTAAAATATTCGAAGAACTTATTTCGAGGATGGGCTTTACTAAAGACCTTATTTAGCATATCGTACTTCTTATCTTTAATTTAATTTCCTCTCCGTTTTAATTTATTTTGTCTCTTAATATGTTATGCATGCCTAACAACATATAGACAACTTTGAATATAAATCAACGTTAAGGGCTTATTTTCTGTGATTGATTCTAATTTTAAGTTGAATTTTAAATTTGGGATTGTAGTATGATTAATGAGGTCTTGAGTTGGATAATCAATTCTATGACTGTATCTTTCTGCTGCAGTTTTGGTTTAAAATTGAAATGAGTATTAAACCCTGATCAGGCTTAGCTAATAGCTCATCATAAATGATTACACGGCCAAGTGGGAGAATGTTGGAATATATATTTATCTAACATATATATATTTTCGTATATATATATATATATATATATATATATATATATATATATATATATATTATATGGCCTAAATTATTTATCTTAATTGATCAATTACCTAATTAACCATATCAGACATTTATTTGATGGACGTAATTGCCCTTAATGATAGAATTAGGGTTTCTCCTTGGGTGTATAAATACAGAGCTTATATCAGAGGTTATGGGTCAATCACCACATAATAATTTCGACCTCCTCTCCTCTGCTCATTCTGATTTTCATGACCTACATCTCCATCCTAATCATACACCCTAAATAGGAACCCAGTCAAGAAACAAGATGAATAATTTGACTGCTGCTGATCTTAACAAGATAACTACATGTATTATTTATATTATTATTTGTTTATTTTATCTAACGATTTAGGAGTTCGATCAACGCGTCTTTGTTCTAATCGTATAGATAATACTCACGAGGATGTTAAGGGTGTGGGGAAGAAAGGGCAACTTTTGGATGTTAAAGCTAGTTAAATGTTTCTTGAGTCCATTTGTTTTGCAGATAGATTGTAAACTGAATGTAAGAGCATTTTCCTAAAAACTATGTGAGTGTAAATCTGTAAAATTTAAGTTTTGGTTGTGAGTGGTTGTGAGTATAGGAGAGAGAAAAAGTTTAACAAATCTGCATATTTGACAAAAAAACTGGTAATTTGCTAATTAAAATTTTGGGGATTGAAACAGAGAGAAAATGTAATGATAAATGTATAAAAAGTATTATTTAATTATGGTTGTGAGTGAAAGAGAGAAAAAAATATAATAACAAAAATATAAATTATAGGGAGGGGGATGGAGAACCTGCTGTGAATGCTCTAAATATGTAATTGTCAGATTTTGGTTGGTTAATTTTCTTTTTTCAGAATTCGTATCCGGATTTTCGGATATCCGAATTTCAAATATCCAAAATTTCTTATACGGATTTGGACAGTGATATCCATTATCCAAAAATTTTGGATACTCGAAAATCCGGATATCCGGTTGTGAACGCCCCTAGGTGCCACTGCTATGTCACTCAGATCTATTCTTCTTAACTAGCTTTACAACGGCCAATTATTCGGACCGTTGATTTGTTGCTTATGCGATTAGGATAGGTTATTGAGGGAAAGCTGAAAATTAAGCACGCTCTTAGAATCTCTGTCTCAAGGACAAGTCATCGACATAGCATTTTTATTTCTTTAATCACTTAATTAAATAAAAATAGAAGTAGCTTGTCATTTATTTTTTTAGGTGGGGTTTATGGCGATAAAACAACAGCGATGACCAGAGTGGCGACGACATGTCGTCGTGAAAAAGTCAGAATGTCGTCGTAGACTGTTATTCGCATTATTATTCTTTATTATGGATTGATTAAGAATTCGATCAGTGTGTATGGAACAAGAACAGATAACAAACTTGATTAAATACATGAAAACTGTAACAATCGAACACAAATGACCCATACTAACCCTATTTAACTCTACTAAGGTAGTGTTTGGTTCGTGAAATTCAATGGAATTGTAATTGATATTTTTTATTTCAAAGTTGTTCTTGATTGGGTAACGAATAAATTTGAAATGCAATGAATTCATTTGATCAATGAATTTTAATATTATTTTGATATTCCTTGGAAATCCTTCATTTTAATGAATAAAAGTTACATGACCTCAAATTCTACTGATTAAAGGAATTCATTCCAATTTAAATTTATCCTTAACCCAACTAAGCACAACTTTCAAAGGAAAACTTTACAATTCCAATTTTATTGATTCCACAAACCAAACACCACCTAAATTGTCGCATCCCTTAACATTTAACAGGAAAAAACGAAATATGTTAACAAATTAATATTCTAACCACCTAACTACTAATGTAGCTAACCGTTATGCTTAATATATAACCGATCTTCAACTTAACCAAACTAACAGGTTGGGCTCCCGTATTTTGTACAACCCAAGACTCGAAAAAACTGGCCTCCGGCCCATAATAGTAAAATCTTAACCCAAATATTAATAAAACACATAAACAAGTTTCTTGTGACAATAAACGATTAAACATCAATATAGGCCTACTTTCTTGTAGTGATTAAAGAGAGGTGACCTTCTATTGAAGCATCGTTCCTCCAAGTCTCTAAAAAACTAGAGTATTGTAAAATACAAGAGGTTGTAAAACCCTGATTATCAATTCAAGTTTAGTTTGATTCTTAGATTATTTATTTTATTTTTTCCATTTGTTCTTTCAATAAAACCAAGAAACAGAAAGAGTCATAAAACTTATAAAATATGGGCTTCATGTAGTGAGACCATACATAGATTCAAACACACTCAAAGGAAGTTAAGAAGTTCGACCCAGACTCAAAAACCAACAAAACTAAATAAGCAAACCTTCAACAGCCAAATTATTCAAGAGCAACTTTTCAAAACCAAAATCCATGATGGTTCAACTGCTCTTCAGATGGGGCTAGTGATCCTCCTCCTGGTCCTGCTTCATCATAACCGCTATAACCACCATAACCACCTTGCTCATAACCGCCCCCATCACTACTGCCAGCCAAAGGGTTCAACATTCCATTTACACTAGTGTTTTGCATAGCATTTGTCAAGTTAAGAGAGCTTGAGGGATCAACCATAAAACCACCATCCGATACGGAATTTGAACCTTCCCCATACCCATAAATATTTCCACAATCTCCCCCTAGGCTCATATCAAGATTCACATTGTGTAACGGAACACGGTCCATCAGAATATCTGCATACAACCCTACATCGAAATTTTCTTGACATCCATGTTGGTTAAGGTGGGTTGATTGTGAGGGAAAGAAAGGAGGAGGGGTCTCAACAAAGTTTAAGCCCATGGAAGGGTTGGTCATGAGGGTGCTATGATCCGGTCGAAACTGGCACAAATGAGACTCGTTGGGCGCGATATGGGGGTAAAATGTGGATTGGGTTTGGATGGAGGAAATAGGAGTGCCTATGAAGGGGTTGCTGTTTTGATTGCTGTTAATTCTGGTTGTGTTTTCTCCCATTCCTAACATTGGGAATGGGATGTTGCTGTTATGCCTAGTGTAGTTGGCTGATGAACCTTCTCCCATGTTCACTAGGGTTTGTGGAGCTATGGCTGCATCAATATGTCCTCTTGCATCATAATTTTCCTGGTGAACATTCGAGTGGTGCCCCCTGCAAAATCTACTTTATTCATGAGAAGAAGAAATTAATATTAGTGTGTATACAATATTAACAAATACATAGTATACAAGACATGGCTTAATTTAGATACTTTGTAAAAAGTAACTATTTAAGTTCAATAAGTGAACTTTTGTAACCTGTGAAAAAAGTTAAATTCTTTATATATTGAATTTTGTTTTTTAAATATAACTAGATTTCGCAACCGCGCGTTGCCGCGAGGATATTGCAGGTAAACAAACAGTTCAATTGCTGTAACACTACGCAAATAAGACGAAAAAAAGAAAAAAGAACCTAACAATTAAAACGTCTCAAACAAAAAACTTTGTTACAACACTAACAAAACACTAACCGTTTTACAAAAATAATTCGGATAAAACCAAAAGAAATATATAATATATAATATTACAACAAATAATTAAAAAAAAATTATAATATAATATTACTTGTTAATATGGTAAAAATATTATTTTATTATTAATAGACTGAAGAATATTATATTGCTGTTTAATATGCTCAAAATTGTACTTTTTTGTTAGATTAATAATTCCGCATATAGAATTTTTATAAACAATAGTGTGGATTAACAATTCCAGTTGTAAGGTTCAATCTTTGTATAATATCATCAAATACTTATATTTTAGAATAACCAAAATCTTTTTACTTAAAAAAATATATATATTATATACAATAATGAAAAAATAATTAAAAGAGATCGACATAAAAACATTGGGGGTGATTTTAAGATTATAGAATGCTAATGTTTTAATCAATCTATTAGGGGGAGCACATTTAGGAATAAAACCACTTGAACCAAAATATAATTAAATAAATTATTACCTCACTAGACATGCCATTTTTACAGAATGTTGTATATGATACATGGACACAAAATGACAAGATTAGTTATTGAAAGAATAAGATCTGGAAATTAAATTTAAGAGCTATAACTTTCTTTTTATTCCAAGTTAGAAACAAAGATTTATAGTGAAAGCAACCATTTTGTTCCATTTTACATTGTAAACTCTTTACCATTTTTTATGCCATTTTTACAGGATGTTTTATAAGATAAAGCTAATCAAGAATTTGTACCTTGAGTACTTAGAGCCGCAGTGACAAATGTACTTTTTCTTAGCACAAACCTTCGAATGCGCTCGCAGGTCACTCTCAACGCTATATGCCTTGAAGCATGTGTCGCACTTATAGTTCTTCTCGGAACAATGTTTTCGTAGATAATGTTTCTTCAGACCACCAAAGTCTCCAAGGGCATGAGAACGGTTGTGGTGGATACACGTTGGCTCAGGGCATAGATAGACCTTTCTAGGGACCGGATCCGTTGGTGCCTTTGCCTTGAGACTGAAAGGAAGATTGTGGGCTCGCCGGTGAAGTGTCAAATTTTGTTCTCTCGAAAACCCTCTGTAGCATACTTCACAAAGATACCTGTTTGGATCAAGTAGAGTGGTGGGAGATACTGCTATTACAATATCTGCATTTGGATCTATCATCAATGAACCAACATTCCATATTAGTAAATAATTGTATATATGTAAATACAAATTAGGAGTTTTCTCATAATTGATATTAAAATTCCTTTTAGAATCTTTCAATTTAGGCTTTCCATTCAATTCCAAAACAATCAAAAAAGTTAAATCAAAGCAATGATATATAGTTAATTAATTTCTTCTTGTGTTATAGTTTTCCATTTCTTACCCACTTTACTACAACATAATTAAGTAAATAAACAAGAAAATTTAAGAACTTGCATGAGGGTTGAGTTTGATTCCTTTGCATCTTGGGAGCAAGATTTGGATCTTGTGACTCTTGTTGAGAGTTTGTCATAAACTCCATGTTATCTTCTCTACCAAAGAACATATTGAAGAAGAGGATGATCCTGAAACCTTTTGAGTTTTCAAGTAACTTTTATATGTTATACTCTCCAACACATGTATTCACATCAAAGTAACTCATGACTAAAAAAACTTTCTCTATTTCTATAGATCTCTCGTCTCTTTCTCACTCGCGTACTATAACCACACGCGCTACTACACCTCTAAGTTATATCCACACTAGTGTCGATCATGTGAACTCTCACATCACGATCATGCTTTCTCACCCTTATTACAACTCATATTTACGTAAGACATATATTTTACGAAAAGAACGGTCAACACACTTGAGAACGAAAGCATGCGAGAAATGTGATGTTTTTCTTTATGTACGTACACATATACTATTATAAACATGTAGAGAAATTACATTTTTCGTCCTTAAACTTCACTAAAAAAACTGCCTTTATTTAAAAGTTGTTCCACTTTTCATCATTTATTTAAATAGATGTCTATTTTGAGGTTAAATGAAGACAATGCTTTGGCTTTTGTTTTTATCATTTAAAATTAAAAAATAACCCTCACGTCACACATATACCGAATTCAATAAATGTTGTATATTACTCTAACCACGGGCGAAATTGTAATAGGCTCAGAGATGAACGTACACTCTCTCAATCTCGTACGTAAAATAGAAATTATATGTATGGTTTTCAAGTATTAGTATGTGATAAAGAGTCATTAAATAAGTTCTAAATAAAATATAATCATTTAACACTTCTGTTCTAATGGTTCTTCTAAATCATGTTGAGTACGTTCCTTACTCTTCTTGACTAACCCGGGTTCAAGCTCTGCTTACTACATTATAATTTTTTAGTTCAATTCTGGATTAGCTAATAGTCCTGACAGCATCGAAGCCCAATAAACTAAAATATTAGTAAGTAATAGCAAAATTAACTACCTAATAGCCAATCAACTATAGTTACAAATTATTTATCAATACATTAACATTAATGCTCCATTTTGAAAAAAAAATTATTGATCATTCTCATTTCCCCTATGATATTTTTTTTTCTTGAAATCTTGCATATGTGCGATTCAAAATTTATAAAATAAAAAGTAACTAATTGTCCAATTATACTAATTCCAATACATTTATTTTTAATTCGTAAATACCATCGTATGTAAATTATTTAAATTCTAATGACGGTATTTATTTTATTATTGTGTCGTATTTGTCTTATGTGACCAGCCCGATCTAGACCAAATTCTTTTATGTATGTCCCTATGAAACTGAAGAATCTAAAATTAGTTACTACGTCAAAAACATTATGCACATGCTTAAAAAGTTTTTTAGTTTCGCCCCTGACTCTACCTCTACCAAGGTGATGGTTTATCATCTAGTATCAAAACTACAGGAATCGTTCATTTAAAATAAAACAAAAAAATACTTTTAATAACAATTACAATGCACGAAATAAATAAACCGGTAAATTATAATACAAAGTTACACGGGAAAACTACAATACAATGTAAATAAGGAACAATACAAAGAAATTAAGATAAAGATGAAGAACGCAAATTAAAACATAAAAAG
>JBCNJP010000008.1:67104512-67145773 GCA_039602395.1 Deinandra increscens subsp. villosa | reverse complement strand
AACGCAACAACGTTACAATTTTGGTAACATCATGATGTCATTTTTGAACACCTCCGCACAACGCGCGGATGGTTAAAATCTAGTAAACCAACAAGTTACAACACATGTACAAGAGGAATAAAAGAAATATATCACTAAAAAAAAGATAATGGAGTAGTTTCCCAGGACGTTATTCGTAGGAAATTTGTAAGTAACGAGATATGGTGACAAACTTTCTATAAAATCTCTTTGTGGGAAAACAGACAATTATTTCTGCAAAATAGCTACAAAAGGAAATGGACGGTAAGTTCCGACAAAGTTTCCACGAATAGAATTCAACAAATTTGTCACAAAATAGCCACAATCTTCACTCTAATACTAATTTTATTATTATTTACTATTAATGATTAATTTTAATATTGTTATTAATTAAATAACGTTTGTAATTGCTGATCTGTTCTCTATATCTTCACTGTTGGCTCCATGTTGGCATGCCATGCTGCTGACATGTGGCATTAGTTTGTATTTTATTTTTTTGCTTTTCCATTATGTGTTTTTTGTTTTTAAAACATTGGTTCTATTATGTTTGAAGATAGTGTCTTTGTTTCAGCGGTTGGTGTGTTATTTTTGTTCAAATTGGCAAGGGTTTGATTCTCGGTGTGTTTAATTTTTTTTTCATTGATCGATTGACCGGTTTCTTTGGTTTCTTTTTCATTACGCGTGTTATAGTAGGGACACCTGTTAACATATTTTTCTTACACGTTTTATATACGATACGTGTTCTTTTCTCTATACCCATTACTTAAGCGATTTCGATTTTTTTCGTTCTTCTCCTGCCTCACTTCGATTTGCTTTCGGTAGGTTTTCAATTTGGGTTTTTGTTTTCTGCAAGTAATGCAAATTACGTTATATGTTCTTATTTGCTTCCGATATGATTTGCACAATTTCGTTTGATGATTGTGTCTCCTGCTTTACTTTGATTTGCTTTCGGGTGGGTTTTCAATTTGGGTTTTTGTTTTCTGCAAGTAATGCAAATTACGTTACTTTGTTTTTGTAGAATCGGGCTATCAAGAATGGCTGGATAGACCGGAGTCTAGGACGAACAACTCTGATAGGATCGACTACAAGGATGAGAGAACCGTCGAGCCTTCGGTATGGAGGGTCTCGGCTCGGCTGTTATCTGCAAAACAAAGAAACACCGTTGTTCTTGGAGGGCAGGACAGGGTGTCCTGCGACCAAGCTCGGGCGTGAGAGTAAGTATGCGTTTCGAGAGATTAAGTGTAATCAAGTCGAGGCTAAGCGCATTGAATGAGATCTAACCTGGTGGTTGGGGTGTATTTATAACCCTCAACCTTTGTCTTGTATCGTCATTAATGCTAATTGCCCAAAGGAGGTAGGCTGCAGGTCTGCATCTTGGACTGTGCCAAGTTTCCGCAGTATACATTTTGGGTAATCGCATTAAATGTGTGGTCAGGTCGGGTGTCGGCACGCCGACCTGCCTGCTTGTGGGAGCGTTGGTTTGTGGTGTCCATCTCGGACTTGTCGTGCTCGAGTGTCGGCTGTCGCATGTGCTGTTTAGCCGACACTGAGCGGATGGTTGGCCGACTCCTTCGGAGTCGACCTTTGACGTGCATCGTGTGTCGACCCTGATGAGGGCCGACCCTCTTTCCTGTGTTGTCTGTCGGCCGGCAGGTGGCGAGGCCGACACTCGTGACTTGTGTAGTGTTTTGGGTTGGATGCGTGTGTCTATCTCCTGGTGACGTCATCCGACCCGGACACACGTCATCAGCCCCCCAGTCCGGTATGTGGTGGTCTGGACATCACTATCGGACTAAGAGAAAAAACTGTTCGTTTCGGCCTTTAGATTTTGGTGTCGGCCATGTGTCTTGGCCGACGCCTGTCAAACACTAATGCATGACAGCTGTGGACACGTGTTGGGCCTTTTGTGGGCTTGGGTGACGGTTTGTGATGGGACGGGTGGTAACTCAACCGTCGATTAGGGTTTTTGTCTATAAATACCCTATTTTACTTTCATTTTTTACTACTGCGAAATCTCACTCTCATTTTACCTCCTTTAAACAGATCCTTCTGCTTCGGCTTTCGACTCTTTCTTAGTGCATTTGTGCCTCGTCTTCTTCATTTCTACCGGTACGTTTTTCCTTCTCTTGATCTTTATAGTTTCCTTCCTCTCTTCATGGCGCCCTTAGGGATTAGGGATTTTAGATCTTCGCTTACCCAAGCGGAGCTAGATGAGCATTGTGAGCGCTTCGGTATTTCGGACAAACTGGACCCCACCCTTCCGACGTCTATACAGTCCATTAGGAATCCTCCTGATGATATGGTCGGTTTATATACCAAGTCTTTTAGCGTCGGCATGTTGAGGATTCCGTTGACCAGATTCTTTATAAGTGTCTTGAAGCATAACATGGTCCATATTAGTCAGTTGCATCCGAATGCCATTCTGAGGGTGACCCACTTCGAGGCGACTTGCTGGGCTTTGGGGTCGGAGCCGACATCCGGCGTCTTCCATCGGTTTTACAGAATAAACCATCAGGGGGATTGGTTTTGTTTTGAGCAGCGTCGGGAAAAGTACGAGGACGGGTCTGTCAGCCCTTGTTATCTAGATTGGTTGCCGACAAACCTGAAGGACTTTAAAGATAAGTTCTTTTTCATTTCGGACAAGATTATGGGTGTCGACCTTCCTTGGAAGTCGACCAAGGTAAAGAGACGGAAGCGTCCTGAGTTGGAGTTTGACATGGAGACGGTTAGACGGCTTACAGGCCTTAGGCTTCCTTTGAAGAAGTACCCTGAGAGGGTATTGGTAATGACTGGTTTGAGTCGCAACTGGTTGTCGACGACGGAGAAACCGTGTTTTACTCTTGAGGGTCGGGGTAATACCCTGTCGCCCTTTTCTTTGACTGTTGGTTCTTCTTTTATTGGTTTTGCTAACCTTGTTTATTTTCTTGTGCAGATATGGATATCCTGGACTTCATTACTTTGGACGACCCGTCTGACGTTATTCAAGGGAGCAGACCGCTGAGTCAAGACGAAAGGAGTCCTGTCGACGAGACTACTGGCTGTCGGTATGAGGATTTCACCATATCCGACGGTGGTCGGACTTTGATTGGGTCTGCCCTAGGGGGTGAGACGAATGTCCTTGTCGACGAGGAGACTAGCAAGACGAAGAAGGACAAGGTCACCCGTAAAAGGAAAGCCTCTGATGTTGCGACCGAGACCGAGGGGACCGAGAGCAGCCGTTGGCAAAAGCATGTGGCGGTGCGTAGGGGTGTGTCCGTTGGGAAGCAATCGGCCAGGCTTCGTGATGAGGCCTCGGATGCCGAAGTCGACATTTTGTCCTTGGGTGGAGGGGATGGGGAGGAGCCGGAGGAGGGGGAGATTTCTCTTACGGATAAGAGAAAGAAGACAGGCCGATGATGCCGCGGCTAGTGTAAGTATCTCTCCCTCTCCTCTGTATGGTTCTCGACTGTCTGATGATTTTGACAGTTTTGTCCTTGATTTGCAGGCCCAAGGGTCTCAATTTACTGATACTGGTCGGGAGACAGTACTCGACCAACTGAGGCGGTCTGCACGTTCTTCAGGGTCGAAGGCTGACCACTTCATTGTGGATGATAGCGACTTCGCTTCATCGCCTGTTAAGGAGGTCGACGCTGGTACTGTCGGGCAGGTGTTTGTGCCGGAATGGCAGATTACCAATGGCTCTCGGCTTGACTCTACCAGGTTGTGCCGAGAGTTCGCCCGTTTGAGTATCCCGGCTGGTGCTCGTCTCGAGCTTGACAAAGAGACGCCGGAAGAGGCCCGCCGAAGGGCGACATTTAAGCTAACTCGTGCTTATGTTGCCGGCATTGGCATGGTTCGACGCAATGCCAGGTTGGAGAAGAGTGTCACCAGCCTGAAGTCCCGTGTTGCGGCCAAGAGGGCCGAAGTTGGAAAATTGAAGAAAGAGATCGGTGACCTGAGAATAACGTATGCCAATGTCGATATCTAATAAGGTCTCGGCCTTGGAGAAAGGAGGTTGCCGATCTCAAGGCTGGGAGGCAGGCCGATGCCGAAGCTCTTGCTGCCCTCCAGGCGTCGGCGAGGGAGCATGAGGTTGCCCTTGGTGATCTTCGGAAACGTTGTGACGATGATACTGCTCGTCACTCGGCCGAGGTGAAGGGGTTAACTGTCTGATCTTGAGAAATTGAAAATCGAAAAAGATCGGCTTTCGGATCTGTATAGGGGTGCTCAGACCCAGGCGAAGGACTTGGGTGATGACCGACAGTGGTTCGTCGAGGAGGGGCCGTCATTCATTGTCGGTCGGCTGCTTGGCAGTCGGCCTTTTAAGACGAGACTCGGTAACCTTCAGAGTGCCGTTATGAGGCGGGGAGGCCCATTTGGGTTTTGTTGCTGGTTTTGAACATGCTGCAGCCGGGAAGCCTATGGCTGAGGGTAAATACTATAGGCCCGACACCGATGCGCAACTGAAGAGGGCGGCCGCTGAGTATGCCAAGCTTAAGTACAAGTATCTCGACAGCTTGTCCGAGTGCTTGAACAAGACTCGGGCGGAGTTTCAGGCTGTCGACCCTGATGTTGATTATCCAGTCGAAGCAGCCTTTTGGGACGATCAGCGACTCCTGTTGGGCCGAATGCTTCTACTAATGCCGACCCTGTATAGATAGGGCTTTGTTATGTTGTTTTTCCTTCACCCGATTGGGTTGTAATGTAATGCCTATCGGCTTGTTATTAATGAAAGATGTTCATATTTTATACATTGTGTTTGTCATGTTTATTTCAAAGTACTTATAATAAGCAACAATAGGAATGACTTTGTTTGTATGAACGAGAGTGTGTTACTCATCTTGCTTCGGCTATGTCTTGTGATGGCCGAGTAGTGAACGTATAGTGTCGGTTATCGACCTCAATGTTTTTGAGTTTATTGAGTAAAGGTGAGGGAGTGAGTGAACATTCGTCAATGTTCTTGCTATCGACCTCAATTGCGTGTGATACGAGTGTGTCGGTATCGAATGTATTTAGTCTTATGTTTTTGCTAAACTTGTTATGGATGTATGATAGTTAGAACATGTTTTTGCGCTTTTATACCTAGGTTCGACCGAAGTCTTTCGGTCTATGTGGTCCGATCTATGCCCAATGTTCCATGTGTCGGTTGTTAACATGCCGACTGGAAGATTTGGGAGCGTGTCGGTCACCCACTAATAAGAGCTGTGAGAGATGAACGACGAGGCGTTTCCCTGTATAGCCCGGTACGGATAACCATCTTACGAAGGCTGTCGTTTATGGGATGAAAGCCGAGTCAGTCGGTTACTGATTGTGGTCGACCGACACGGTTGCTCTATCCATAAAGTGACAGCTACAAGGGTCTTTCGGCCTTGTTATGAAGTTAGATAAATCTTGTCATGGTTGTGTGTAACCGAAATGACTGATATGAGTCTATAAATCATGTAAAATGTGATCTACTTATAATCTAGCCGACATTAGCCAGTCGGTTCGAACAATTATAGTGAGATGCGACTTGTTTGTGTAGGGAGACATAAAATGAAAAAAGTTTTGTGCCGACTTTCATTAAAATATCATTAAAATAAGCGTGTCGAACAGAGTGAGTATTTGGTTTACAAATAACATTTTTTGAGCTGCATTGCGTTCCAGTGTCGGGGAACAGCTTTTCCTTCCATGGTTACCAGTTTGTAGGAGCCTTTGGCGTGAGCCTCGCTGACTTGGTAGGGACCTTCCCAGTTTGGTCCCAGTTTGCCTTGATTTTCTTGTCTGCTTGCCTCATTGTGTCGGAAAACATAATCTCCAGGTCGGAAGGTGATCTCCCGGACCTTTTGATTGTAATACTTCTCCATTTGCTTTTTGTATCTTGCTTCGTTGATTGCGGCCATGTCTCGGCGTTCTTGTGTTAAAGCTAAGTTGACCAGCAGCTCTGAATCATTGGTGATTTCCGATACGTTCTCTGTTCGGTAGGTCGGCATGCCGATTTCGGCTGGTATGACAGCTTCGGAGCCGAAAGTTAAGCTGTATGGAGTGTGCCCGTGGCTGGTTCGTTCGGTAGTGCGTATGGCCCATAAAACATTTGGTAATTCGTTTAGCCAGTTCTTCCCCTGTTCACCGAGTCGAGTCTTGATTCCTGAAACGATCGACCTGTTCGTCCGTTCGACCTGGCCATTCGACTGTGGGTGTGCGACCGAGGTGAACACTTGTGTGATCTGCAACTCCTGGCACCATGCTTTGAACGGATTATCAGCGAACTGCTTTCCATTATCCGACACTATCTTTCCTGGTAAGCCATACCGACAGACTATTTGCTCCCAGACGAAGTTGATGACTTGCTTGCCGGTGATGGTAGCTACAGCCTTTACTTCTGGCCATTTGGTGAAATAATCGACTGCAACAATGAGGAATTTGATTCGGCCTGGTGCCTCTGGGAAGGGTCCGACAATGTCGATGCCCCATTTGTAGAAGGGCCATGGGGATGTTACCGGTATTAGGTTATGCTTCGGTACGCGTTGTACACTTGCGTGCATCTGACAGCCCCGACACTTCTGTATTTCTTTTTCGGTGTCGGTGTACATGGTAGGCCAGTAATAACCCATTGTCATCATCCGAGTTACTATTGACCGAGGGCCGGAGTGTGTGCCACAGATCCCTTCATGAATCTCTTTTATGACATAGTTGCCTTCTTCGGGTCGTCAGACATGTTAGCAGCGGCTGTAGGTATGACTTCTTGTAGAGTTTGTCATTGTGAAGTGTGTATTGTTGAGCTTGGGCCTTCAGCTTTGCTGCTTCTAGTGAGGATTCAGGGAGGGTGCCTTGTAATAAGTAGTCTCGGATTGGTGTTATCCAACTGTTGGAGACTACTGTGTCGGTTTCGAGCACCTCCTTGATCTCGTCGGTCCGACTATGGATGATTTCGACCGGCACCTGTTTTGTGAGGTGGGCAAATGCGAGGGATGCCAGCTTGCTTAGCGCGTCGGCTTTCTTATTCTGACTTCTCGGGATTTGGGTGATCTCAAATCCTTCGAACTGGGAAGTTAGTTCCTTTACTTTGTTGGCGTATTTTTGCATTGCTTCGCCTCGGATTTCGAACTCGCCGTTTACTTGGTTTGTGACCAGTAGCGAATCGACTCGTGCCGCCAGCTTTTTCACGTTCATCTTTCTTGCCAACCGCAACCCTGCCAACAATGCTTCGTACTCAGCTTCATTGTTTGTACTAGGGAAGTCGAGCCGAATGGCATATGTTACTTCGACTCCCATGTGGGTCGATCAGGACCAAGCCGGCACCCGAACCTTCAGCTGTTTTTGGCTCCGTCTGTGTATAGAGTCCAGACATCGGTGCCATCGATTGGTGGTGGAGGTTGGTAGTCTTCGACTGTCGGTTTGTCGGTGCTGGGGCCGACTTGCAATTCTGTTATAAAGTCGGCCAACACCTGCCCTTTGATCGCTGTTCGGGGTTTGAAGTGCAGTTCGTGCTCGCCGAGTTCGATAGCCCATTTTGCGAATCGGCCTGATGTTTCTGGTCTTTGGATTACCTCCCGGAGGGGGTAATTTGTGAGCACTGTAATCCTGTAAGCCTGAAAGTATCGGCGCAGGCGCCGGGCAGTGTGGATTAGAGCTAATAATAATTTTTCAATTTTGGTGTACCTGGTTTCAGGGTCTTTCATTGCTCTGCTCACAAAGTAGACTGGAATTTGTTGATCGGCTCGCTCGGTGCATAGGACCGAGCTTATGGCCTCGGTGCCGACAGAGAGGTAGAGGATCACCTCCTCTCCTGTTGCTGGCGCGGTGACTGGTGTGAGAGCTGTGAGGCTCTGCTTTAGTTCCAGGAATGCTTTATCGGCTTCTTCGGTCCAGAGGAACTGTTTTTTGTCGGACACTTGCTTCAAGGTTCGGAAGAAAGGCATCGACTTTTCTGCCAACTTGGAGATGAAACGATGGAGGGCAGCTAGTCGACCGTTTAAGCACTGGAGCTCTTTCAGACACTGTGGTGCCTTCATTTGCATTATGGCCTTTATTTTTTCAGGGTTAGCCATGATGTTCTGGTCGGTGACTATGTGCCCCAAGAATTTGCCTTGCTTCATTCCGAAAGAGCACTTGGCCGGATTGAGCTTCATGTTGACAGCTCTGAGTCGACCGAATGTCTCTTCAATGTCGCCGATCATCGTTTCCTCTGTCCCACTCTTAATGACTAAGTCGTCGACGTAGGCCTCCATGTTTCGGCCGATTTGTGGGTCGAAAACTTGGTCGATCAACCTTTGGTAAGTGGCTCCGGCATTTTTCAAGCCGAAGGGCATCTTTCGGTAGCAGAAGATGCCTTTGTCTGTGTGAAAGGCTGTTTTTTCTTCGTCTTGCCGAGCCATCTTGATCTGGTGGTAGCCTTTGTAAGCGTCGAGAAAACACTTGTATGTGTAGCCCGATAGGGCATCTACTTTTGCATCTATGGCCGGCAGGGGATAGCAGTCTTTCGGGCATGCGTTGTTGAGGTTGGTGAAGTCGACACACATTCTCCATGAGCCGTCGGATTTGGCTACCATGACTGGGTTGGCGATCCAGGTGTGCCACTTGACCTCTCGCAAGATCCCTGCCTTAACCAGCTTTGTCACTTCTTCGCATACTGCTTTGCTTCGGTCTCGAGCCATGCTTCTTTTTGCCTGAGCCACCGGTCGTTGTTTTGGGTCGACCTTTAAGAGGTGTTCAGTGATCTCTCTTGGTACTCCTGTCATGTCGGCCGGTGTCCATGCGAACACGTCTGTGCTGTTGCGTATCAAGTTGTACAACTTTTCTCGTGTCGGATTAGATAGCTCGGGACCGATGGTGACCAGTTGGTCAGGGTATTCCTCATTGACTTTCCACTTGTTCTTGGCTGCTTCTTCTGTGACATCGGCTGTGAGATCGGAGTCTAGTCGGGTGGATCGGATAGTTGCTATGCCTTCCCTGGTTGGGAACTTCATTAACCCATGCGCTGTGGAGACGACGCAGCCAAACTGATAGATCGTTGGTCGACCGAAGAGGATGTTGTATCGTGAGGGTCGGTCGACCACGAGGAAGGTCACTTCCTCGGTTCTTGTGTACGACCCGTCGGACAGGGTTACCGGCAGGGTAATTTCTCCTTCGGGAAAGACCATGTCTCCACTGAAGCCGACCAACGATGTTTTTGATGGTTGGAGGTGTTGCTGTATGTGAGTCGGCAGTTTGGAGAAACATGTCTTGTACATGATGTCCGAAGCACTCCCCCATCAATGTATGTTCTATGAATGTCATGGTCTGCCACATTGGCGATGACGACCATGGGGCTGAGTGTCGGCATAGCCGTGTCTAGTGCTGGGAAGGAGATTGGCTTGTTGGCCCAGCTTTCTCTTCTGAGCTTCGGTCTTTTGCTGCGAGAGGCATGTGTCATTAGGATTGGGGCATTGTCATTTTTCTTCTCTTTCTTGTTCTTTTGTTCCTTGATTTCTTTCAACAGGTGTGCCAGCTGCCCTGTTTTTACTGCATGGCTGATCTCCTTCTTCAATTGATGACACTCGTCTGTATCGTGACCTCTGTCTAGGTGGAAATCACAATATTTGGCCATATTTCGGTTGGTTGTGTTGGAGCCCATTGTTCGTGGTTTGCCAAATTGCCGACTGGCGTCTTCTGTTTGCAAAATTTCCCTGGGAGTTTTTGTTAGGCTGGGGTAATCCTTTTTATCGTGCCTCTGGTTAGAGGGAGACGGTCGTTCGTAAGGTGTAAAACCGGAGTGTCGACGATCGTCTCGGCTTCCTCTATCGCCCCCCGACTGCCAGGGTCGGCGGGAGTCTCTATTGTGTTGTGGTCGACCCTGTGATCTTTGTTGTCCGACAGACGACTTGTCTCGGAGCTGTGCTGCCTCCTCACCTCGGATGAAGGCTTCGGCTCGGTCGAAAGCTTCCTGAATCGTCGCAGGGACTCTGGCACTCATCTCCTTAATTAATTGCCTCGTCCTTAAGCCATGGATGAAGGCGGATATTTTCTGTCTCTCATCGGCATGACCGATGGTCAGAGATTCGGTTTTGTACCTTTCGAGGAAGGCTCGGAGAGACTCCTGGTCTCCCTGTCGGATATTGTGTAGCTCGATTGGGTCTTTTGTGCACTTCTTTTGCTGGCCGAAGTGTTTGGAGAATAGTTGTTTCAGCTGTGCATAGCTGTCGATCGAGTCATCAGGGAGAGAGTTGAACCAGAGTCTAGCTGGGCCCGAGAGGGTCTGCACAAACATCTTGCACCATACGGAAATGGAACATTTTTCTATAATGGCAGCCGATTTAAAGGCGTGTATGTGGTCTTCTGGGTCGGTGCTGCCGTCGTATGTTTTTACTACACTTGGCAGCTTCGTCTTCGGTGGGTATTCGAAGCTCTCTATTCGTTCAGTGAATTTGCTTTCTTCTTCTGGGATGTAGGGTAAAGAGAAATCATCGGCACTAGCATCTCTCGGTTCGTCTACCCTTGTCGCTGGAGTTTCGACTCTAGCATTTAGTTGTGGCCGAGGGCCTGTGCCTGTATTTGTCATGTGTGACGGACCTGGTGGGCGTAGTGGCATACCATATGGGTACATGGGCATCTGATAAGCTGGTGCTCCGTATGGGTTCATGAATGGTGGGTAGGGGTAAAACTGTTGGCCTGGGAACTGCATCGAGTGTTGCTGATTGAATGGGAACTGTATTGGACTCGAGGTGCCGTGTGTCGGTATGGGACCTGTTCTGATGACTGGCGTTGGTGCTGACACTATGGGTCCCGATGTCTGAGTCGACACTTCAGTGCTGTCGGTCACGACAGCTGTCGGCCTTGGTTGGTTAATGTTACCCCCCGGTGGTGGCGGCATATCATCGTTGACGATGACGCTCTCTTCATCAAAGGATAGCTGCACATGTATGCATTTTGCTCTTTCGGCTGCTACGTGCTCGTTCATCATCAGTCGGAGCTGTAGGAAGTTTCGGCTTACCAGTTCTGGTGTGAGTGTCAAGGTTTGAGGATCAGTGATACCAGGTGATCCGGCAGTGTTTCTTCCGTCTGGGGTGACGAAGCTATCTTCAGAGTTTCGATCTTGATTGTCAAGCATCATGGAAGTTGTGGTGAGGACCGTGCGGATGGCGCCAATGTAGAATCGGGCTACCGAGAGTGGCTAGATAGACCGAAGTCTAGGACGAACTACTCCGATAGGACGACTACAAATAAAAGAGAACAGTCAGCCTTCGGTCAGGAGGGTCTCGGCTCGGCTGTTATCTGCAAAACAAAGAAACACCGTTGTTCTTAGAGGGCAGGACAGGGTGTCCTGCGACCAAGCTCGGGCGTGAGAATAAGTATGCATTTCGAGAGATTAAGTGTAATCAAGTCGAAGCGAAGCGCATTGAATGAATTCTAACCTGGTGGTTGGGGTGTATTTATAACCCTCAACCTTTGTCTTGTATCGTCATTAATGCTAATTGCCCAAAGGAGGTAGGCTGCAGGTCTGCGTCTTGGACTGTGCCAAGATTCCGCAGTATACATTTTGGGTAATCGCATTAAATGTGTAGTCAGGTCGGGTGTCGGCACGCCGACCTGCCGTTGTGGGAGCGTTGGTCTGTGGTGTCCGTCTCGGACTTGTCGTGCTCGAGTGTCGGCTACCGTATGTGCCATTTAGCCGACACTGGGTAGATGGTTGGTCGACTCCTTTGTAGTCGACCCTTGACATACATTGTGTGTCGACCCTGACGAGAGCCGACTCTCTTTCCTGTGTTGTCTGTCGGCCATCAGGTTGCGAGGCCGACACTCGTGACTTGTGTAGTGTTTTGGGTCGGATGCGTGTGTCTATTTCCTCGTGACATCATCCGACACGGACACACGTCATCAATACTCTAAAGTATAAACCCAAAAAAAAAACATATTCTTATAAAGTTAAAGTAAAAAACTACAAAAGAAACAAACCTCTGAAACATATTTCCACAACGACGGCGACTCTGTTAGTAAAAAAAACATAAGGTAAAGAAAACCAAACAAAATAAAAATTCGAAATAGGAGGGGGGGGGGGGGGGGGGGGGGGGGATAGGCTACTTACTTCCCGCTTAGGTGGTTGTTTTGACACAGTTAATTTCATATGTGAAATCTATTTAACCTGAAATTTGTTATGTGTAAAGCGGTAAATCACGTAGCAGACGCATGAAAAAATAAAAGTAGTTAGCAGGTCTCGAACTTGGGCAACATGCAAATGGAGTGCGCGCCTAACCACGTGCATGGTATGTTGGCGTCTTTGTTGCAAATTCTCCATGGCAATTCTATTCAAGAACAAAACAACACAACATCGATGTAATTAATTTCCCCAAGTGTTCCTTAAAGTCACTTAGCTTTCATTAATTAGGTATATTTTTTTGGGGGGTTATTGGCTTATAATAATCTCAACTATCACTTTAAGACCGATATCACTCCCAACTAACAAAATTCCCTCTGGCAATCTCAACTATTAACATATTTTCCCCCACCACTCCCTCCATTAATTTTCTTTAACACTGTTAATCATCTGCCTACGTAGTTGTCCTACATACCTTATGTTGAATAAAAAATAATTTTAAATGCCACATCTATAAAAAAAAAACCCTAAAACCCACCTAATTCCTAATTCCCTGTCATCGATCTCCTAACCCCACCTAAATTTGTCAACAGCGACCACAATCCGAACATCAGAGTAGCATTGACCACCGCAACTTCGGCGTGCGCTTCCGCTAGCTCCGGTCAACGAGATCAGATCCGCCGTCGACTTTCAAATCCGACTAGCAGCCGCTTCGATCAAAGCCAGTGGTAGCAGCGACCACTGCAAATCTGAGAGCGCTTCCGCTAGCTCTGATCGATGAGATCAGATCCATTGTCGAACTGCAAATCCGGCGAGCAGCCGATTCGATCCAAGCCAGCGGTTGCAACGACCACCGCAAATCCATCCACCTTTACTTTTTCTCTCTCTCTGATTTGACCCAAGCCAGCGGTGGAGCCGTGGTTTCGGCATTTCAGCGGTGGCAGCTAGGGTTCTGGGCATTCCAGTGGTGCTAACGGTTAGGAAAGGGAATTCGTCGAGATTGGTGTGTGAGAGAATCTCCATTGAGTAAAGCTTTGTGAAGTGTTGGAGGAGGAAAATGATTCCGAATGCGGTTGTTGCGGTGGTGGTAGTGGTGGTGATGATGGCGGAGGCAGAGGCAGTGGTAGTTTTGAAGGTGGGATTTCTCTTTTAAGTCAACTTAAGCCACGTAGACAGCCACGTGGTCATTTTATGCCACATAGACAATTGATTAACGGTCTTAAAGAAAATTAACGGAGGGAGTGGTGGAGGAAAACATATTGATATTTGGGAGTGCCAGAGGGGAATTCGTTAGTTAGGAGTGATATCAGCCAAAAAGTGATAGTTGAGATTATTATAAGCCAATAACCCTTTTTTTTATGTTATAAGTTTATAAAATTAACTTAGGCAAATAAAGAATATATGAAAGTTAGTTAATTTTTGGTGATTAAAATATTCAGATTTGATTTAAATTAAACAATTATTAAACTTGGTTATTAATTAATATTTTTCCTTTTAATACATATATTTCCTCTTATTTCAAGTTAATATAATATTTAGATAAGTTATAAGTTTATAAAATTTATTTTGAGCTGCTGGAATTTATATTGGGAAGCTCTAATGCAAACATAATGAACGATATTGCCACCGGCACAATCTCCTACAAAAAAATAACGCTACATGTCAGCATTCTTCGGCAACATCATGTGATTTTATTTGTCATCAAGAAACATGAGGACGTTAAACATGTCCTCTTACTGTGCAGGATATCAGTTTTCTGGGATCAATCGATAACTAGCTAAAATAATAATACCAGGAACCATTCTTGCAAATCGGTGACACAATCCATCATAAGGACTACTATCAGGGCCACAAAACGCAAAGCCACCACCTTGATAATACACAATCACCGGTAAACTACGTGTGATTACATTCGGAACAAATACAAGAAACCAACATGGATCAATAAAGACATCATAGGACTTGACATCTTTAATGTTTTTAATTTAGCACGGACCTTGGTATCCACAAGGTTCCCAAAGCATCTATCGATGAGGCCATTTGTACGAAGACCACCACTTATGAGTGTATTCACGATAAAAAGGTTATCATGGATAGTTTATGGGATTGGATTGGTCTGAGGCTTCTGATCCATTGATTAAGGAATGTGTTGTTTACAAAAATATGAATGAATGATAAAAAGAAGATGAAAGAACTAGATTATTAACTTCAAAACTTATCAAACCAGAAGTGGTATTGTGGATGTGTGTTTCTATCTAATGACCGAATCGAGTACTGATATATAGTGGTGCAGCTTGATAATTTTTCTAGTGGTTACTGAAAATCATGTGACACACAAAAAAAAATCACTATGTTTCGAGGTATATGTTCAGATCGACGGTCCGGTTCGGGTCAGGTCAAACAATAAAAACTAAAAATATCGAATTACCATGTATTGATGCTTGATTGACTGTGATGGATTTACATGCTCTTGTGGTTCACTTGTTAAAACTTTGTGTCATTTACTATCTTGTTCATCATCCTTTTTTTCTGGAAAAAAAAAAAGACTAAAAAAATACCAGAGATTTTGTTTGTCCCGTAATAAACCTAATAAAAAAGAAGCAATTAATCAATAAATTTATCAAATCAAAAGTTACAACTTATAAGCAATCGGTCAATAGGTTTATCATCTAATCATAGTTCATACAAATCATCTAACTCCATAAATAATCAACAATGCCTCCATGATTCCATGAACAATGAACTTATTCTTTTCAAGTTTCATCTAAAATACATCTCATTCGTTAAGAAATTTATAAACCTTGAACTTAAAAATACATCAAAATATCTAAAATACATCTCATTCATCAAGATTCAAGAAATACATCTCATATTCTCATTCATCAAGATTCAAGAAATACATCTCATATTCTCATTCATCAAAAAAGTTTGAATAATAACTCCGGAAACAATAATTATTCAACATAAAATACATCTCATATTCTCATTCATCAAGAAATTTAAACAATAACTTCAAATTTGAACAATAACTACATGAAAAAGCCTAAAGAGTTAAAGAATAAAGAGGATTAAGTCTCAAATAGTCAAATTTGAAGAAACCTCAAAGTCCCAAACCAGTTCCGCTGTTTGAGAATTGGATTTGGAGTTGGGGCTCCCCTCAAACTATTTAATAATCGGTTGTTGCTGCTCCTTCCTCTCCTAATTGCCTTCACATTTCATGCACTAACGCACACTGCTTATGTTCGAGGATCGACTGGTCATGCTCGGCTACTCTGCTCGACTCTGGACTGCTCCTGCTCGGTTACTCTTCTCCTTCCTCGTCATTCATTGTTCGAAATCTCACACTCTCAAAGCCTCACACTCTGCCGTTCACATCCGTTCCTAATTCCATGTCCAAGCCCAAGCCAGATTGTATTTCTTTAATTCAGTTTATGTTTAATATATTATTTATCAAAATGACCCTAAACTCTTTTCAATGAAGTCCAAGCCCCTTTACTTTAATAAAATCTAATTTTTTTCTTAACAAATTACATATAGTTTATATACCATTTTTGAATGAGGACCGACTTAATACATAAAAAAAATTCAGTGGCAACCGACTCTATACATATAAAAACTTTCCAGTGGTCACCGACTCAATTAATATAAAATTTTCAATGAATTACACAAATCATCAGGACTTCTGACGAAATCGATAGTGACCGAGGTTGTCGCTTGCATTAACTTAGATGCACCCCTGGTGATGAGTGGTGTGTAAATGCATTTTATTCTATATTAATTAGATACTAAATGCATCGACGAGAGTATAAAATATATTTATTTAACTTGGTTTTTATAATTAGTATGTTACGATGGAAATAAGCTTAATTTGTTACCATTAAGTTGAGCACGGGTTATAACGATAAACGAGTTAGCTCTAACCATTTTTACGAATTATTAAATGTAATTTTTCTAAAATAAATTTAGAAAGAAAATAAATAAAATACATGTGGTTTGATGTATTCTCCTGAACAAATGTAGGGAAATAGATCCATCGAAGTGGAAAGTCTTAACCGGATGTGTAGTAACAGGTAAGCTTAAAAGTTGTTCCCGTTCCTGTTAGGGGAGATGCCAACCATCTCTCCTTCTTAAGAACAAAAAATAAATAAATATGGGTTACAAGTTGGGCTAGGGGATTTTCTCATTTATGTTGAGTTCCCTCCTGATGAGGATTGGTGATGATCGAGTGGGTGGTATAATGTCTTCGTCAGTGATTCAAATATGCTGTTAAAAAAGAAAATGCAGGGAAATAAAACATTGTATTTGGGCTTTGTGGGCCCAATAGGTAATAAATAACGTGAAGGCAGCAACATAAAAGGAGTTCAACATTTTTTAAGGGTTCTTTTCCAGATGACTGAAACAAGCTGAACGTAGGGGCTGCTTGGTAGCTTCTTAATGCCTTTTAATGGTCCTTAAGATGCTTACTTCTTAATGGTGTAATTGCTCTTAACCACTAAGAGGTTTAACAATTACTAATGATTAAGAGGTAACCTCTTAATGCTAAACTCTCACAAGTGGCATTTCTCTCTTCTCATCGGTAAGACTCTGAATGATTCCATTAAGAGGTAGCCTCTTAATGACCATTAAGAGGCTTGCAAACAGCCTCGTAGCCTTAGGCTGCTCTGACACGATTTTCAAGAAGAGTAAGCACCATTTAGATTTGTATTTTTTTTTCTATTTTCTTAAGGCGACATTGTTTAATTTTATTTAGTATGATCTAATCAGATACTTTGGTTGATTGTTATGATGAACAATTATATAGTGACACACTATATGATTTGCTCGTTATGATTATTGGCTA
The DNA here is from genome assembly GCA_039602395.1 of Deinandra increscens subsp. villosa. Taxonomy (NCBI): domain Eukaryota; kingdom Viridiplantae; phylum Streptophyta; class Magnoliopsida; order Asterales; family Asteraceae; genus Deinandra; species Deinandra increscens. The sequence continues at coordinate 67,128,884 of JBCNJP010000008.1, read as the reverse complement.
AATACTTCTGTGACTACTTTGGGGTAATGATTCAATTAATTCCAATTTGATTCTTATTTTTCCTGGTGTTGGATTAATTCTTTAATCGTTCTAGGTTTAGAAATCACATGTATGTTCGATCTATTTAATCAACTAAGTGTCTTACATAAGCATAGTAATCATCATATATATTTCAGATTTCTTTCTCTAGGGATTTATTGGCTTATGTGAGTGTTTGATTGTCTTAGGTTGGATTGGACACCTTAGAAACAGGGTTATGTCTAGGTAACTTCTTAGCCATGTTAATCTAAATTGGATTGGTAATTAGTGAATCAGGGTCCCAGAGTAGTTGCCTTCGTTTTAATTGTTTTTCAAACCGATTTCAAGTGTTTGCTTAGTTTAGTTAATTGTTAGTTTAAGTTCCTCATAATTAAGTCATAACTCAATCCCTAATTCAAAAGTAATTTTTACTTTAATTTTAGTTACATTTTTAGTTAATTAGACATAATCATTAGAACTAGCATTAACCATAAATTTCTATGGTTCGATACCCTACTTACCATAGCTATAGGTTATTTAGGTATTTGAGCGGATCATGACAGCCCGTTATCAAAATGGCTCCGTTGCTGAGGAATTCGTGCGCTTAGTGTTAGTTTTTACTTTCTTTTCATAAAACCACAAAACCTAAAAAGGTTTTCTTTTTTCATTATCTCGTTGTCTTTATTTTATAGTTCGTTCAGTATTACGCGTTGGTTTTTTGTATTTAACTGTTATGCAGGTGATTTCTAAAGTGCATGCATACTCGGTTTTCATGAAAAATCGTCGTCGTTGGCAGAACCGAGTGTTACACCGAGTTGCAATGGAAAACCAGAACCAACAGAACCCACCCATCCCTCCACAAAACCAGCATGCCCAACAAAACCAACAAATTCCATAAAACCAACCGCAAAACCAAGATGGAATCCCGCAATTCCAAGGACAACCCTACCCACCATTGTCTCCTAAATTATCCAACCACGAGAATGGGCACCTTCATTATCGAGGACGAAGACAAAACACACCAACACCTCTCCAAAAACCTATAATTTATCAAGCCCTACCACAACAATTTCAACCTGTTAACCGACCAATGAACATGAGGCAAAACCCACTGGTCAATCAGGGAAGATACAATTATGCAGAGGGTGATTATATGGATTAAGATGATTGGGATAGAAATGAAGATCAATTGGGATGACGAGGATGGATATGAGGAGTATGACGATGGGGAAAGATAGTAAATTCGTTTAATACTATTTTAAACGGAATAAGCGAATTTGTGATAAAAGAATATATATATATATATATATATATATATATATATATATATATATATATATATGGGGGAAAGTTATTGTACAAAGGACGTTTTCCGTGCGAAGTGTGTGAAAGGATCTCCGTCGCTCATATGCGGGCTTTTTTTTTATCTGACGGCGCTAAAATAAAACACGCTTAATAAGTTAAAAAAACACGGAGTCATTAAAAAGGGTATTAAAGTCTTTTCAACATTAAAATGAAAACACGCATATGCAAAAAACTATTTACGCATCAACACAAAAAAAAATAACGCAAACTTTTAACCTTTAAACAAATAACGCATACTTGAAATAAAAGTCACGCATACACTTTTAAAAACTAACAAAAACACAAACCTAACTAAAAATGTCTTATACTTAATAAAAAAACGCATGTATTCCAATAAATAACGCACACTTACGTCTTATAGATAAAAATAACGCATATTTGATATGAAAATAACGCATACACTCTAAAAACTCACAAAAACACACCCTACCTGTCTTACACTTAAAAAAAACGCCTGTTGTTAATAAAAATAACACAAACACACAGAACATAACCGCACCTGTTAAAAAATCACGCATTAATAGCCTAAGATACTTACAAATTCACGCATTATATTTAAAAATCACGCACGTTATTCTAAAAATCACGCATACACTCAAGAAAACTCACAAAAACTACCTGATTTCACATTTAATAAAATAATGCATGATGTTGAAATAAAATAACGCAAACAACATAATTCAAAAGCATATAATAGATTAAAAAGAAAACAGTGCCATATATTAATATTTATAAAAATTTACAAGTGGAAATATACTACTAAAGATCAAAAAGCATCATAAAAAAATTAAAAAAAAAATAACCCAAAAAATGGGTGCCTAAATTTTCTTAAATATTTCAGCAGCCTCCACCCTGTCCTTACCATTCTTAATGGTGTTCTCTACAACACCACTAAGGAGGGTATGAATCTCCTCCTTCAGCTCCAGCTGCTGAGTAATATACTCAGCAGCAACGTCTTTCATCGCGGACTCCGGCTCATCCACAAGCTCCTTGAGCATCCTGATGTGGCCTTGGATGCTGTTGACAGTAAGACCTCTGATCATGGCGAAAGAATTACGCATTATGCGATCATCCTTCGATTATTTGGCATGCATTTGTTCAACAATTTGCATAACTGCGTTTTTAGACGCAGAGTTAGGGTTAGATGAAGAAGATGCCATTTTATGTTTATGTTAAAAGGATGAGAAGATTGAATTTAGGTCAGGGATATATGGGAGATTTGGGGACTTTGTGCATCAATTACGGAATGTGCATGAAGAAAAACAATATATATACAGAACAGAAAAATGGAGGGAAAATGAAACGTCGGATAAAAAAAATTACATAATAAACTCAAAAATAAAAAAAGTTAAATCGCTTCCATTTCACCTCCCCAACCGTCCCCATTAATACGGTAATAAATAAAAATGCAGGTGACGTATTTAATACCACACGAATCTCATCATCCACCGTCTATAAAACTAGGCACTTGATTGCATTTTGAAATCACGCAAACACAGTTCATTAAATTAAACATCAAATCACAAAACCACAGATAAACGAAAAAATGTCTCCATCTTCCTCCAACACCACAGAAGCCAACAACAACGCTCTCAAGGAGAAACTAACTCGATAAATAATGCTGGAGTACAACAAGGAGAAACTGCTAATAGACGTCCTCGAACAAAATTTTGAAAGCCTCCAAGAAAACACGCAAGCCAGAAACGAAACCACGTAAAAGATAAGTAGTCTGCCAAAGAATTCACTTCAAAACATTGTTCGTTTGTTCATGATAGACCAGGACAAAACAAATATGGAGCAGATGAAATAAACAAAATACTTGAGGCTTTGAGTGCCTCTCTTGAGTTAAAAAAGTATCTTTTTACAAACCTATCAGTAGAATGTATCCCTGTTATCAAAAAATAATAATAATAATTTTTGTATTTCTTCATTTTATTCTTCACTTATGTTGGTTGGTTTATGTTTACTTTAATTTATGCACATTATTAAAAATAAAAAACACATCAAAAAATGATTATTCAAAAAAAAAACTAACAAGTAATATAAAAAAACAATTCGAACTTAGAATTACGCAAACTATAAACTAATCACGCAAACGGTAAAATTACGCACATATTAAAATAATCACGCAAACACAGAAAACTCTAGTAAAAAACTAAAACAAAACTACTTAAACTTTATCATTGATTCTGCAAAAAACAAACTCAACCTTAAAAATACGCAAGTATAACAATAAAATACAGTATTATTACGCACAATATAAATTGTGTATGACTCCCGCTAAAAATACAAGAACATAAGTTCATAAAATTTGAGATTCTATTATCAAGCATTAAACTTGTAATTTCACGCATGAAGTAACTCATAAATTAAGGTTACAACAACCACGCAACGACATATAATTAAAAACACAAAAATATAATATTCACGCAAAACAATAAAAACAAAATAATACAAAAAAGTAAAATTACGCAATTAATAAATAAAAACGCAAACAGACAAACTCTTACAAAAAGAAAAAAACATGAACATAAATTTAAATTTTTTTTAAAAAAATGACTTTCTATAATCACGCATGTGGTTTCTATTTTGACGCATGAAGAAATTCGATATAAAACACCTCACAACAAATCATGCAAAACATACATAATTAAAAACAAACGTTGTGACGTAATCTACCGTCTATTTTAATTAAAAACTTTAAATTGACAAAAATGCCCCTCCGCGTCCAAAAAGAAAACGCCATGCGTCGGTCTCCTCTTCCTTCGCACAAAAAAAAACCTTTGTATTTGAACTTTCACCTATATATATATATATATATATATATATATATATATATATATACACACACACACATATACATAAATATATAGGGTGCGGTTCGCGTGCAAACACCTCACAACAAATCATGCAAAACATACATAATTAAAAACAAACATTGTGAAGTAATCTACCGTCTATTTTAATTAAAAACTTTAAATTGACAAAAATGCCCCTCCGCGTCCAAAAAGAAAACGCCATGCGTCGGTCTCCTCTTCCTTCGCACGGAAAAAAACCTTTGTATTTGAACTTTCACCTATATATATATATACACACACACACACACATATATACATATATATAGGGTGCGGTTCGCGTGCAAACAGACATTTTGCCTAAGTTCCGTGTGGACAGGGGCAATCCAATAATTGTCCATATCCCTTCCCCCATTTGTATTTTTGGAAGTTATTCATTTTCCTTCACGTTTTTCAAACGGCCATAACTTTTTCATAGGACATTATTTTTAAAAATAAAATTCACCATGATGTTATTCACATTTTTATCTTTAATTCGAGACTAGGTTTACTCGATTTGGAGGAAAAAAATTTGATGTTTTTTTAGCGTTTTTCCAGTACACCAGCATAGCAGCATAAAAACGCAAACATATCAACACAATAGCACAAAACTAGCACAGAAAACACAAACACACTAGCACAGAACTAGCATAGAATCATACGCACACCAGCACATACAAAAAAATGCTGATTTTTTAGTTTTTTATAAGTTTTTAAAGATGCGGTTGTATAAATCTATGCTATTCTGGTGCTCTTGTAAATATCAAGCAGTACCAACACTAAAACAATGTCTAACAAACTTGGAAAACAAACACAAGCACAACCAGCATAAAAAAAATACCAGCACAGTGTATAAAAACAATTTAAAAAATAAAAAAGATAGTTAAGGCATCAAATTAAGGTGTGAAATTCAGCATAATCCTAAATCGCTACTAGAACATCCTAAATAATAACTGATCTGGAAACACCGTAAAAACGTCAAAATTTTTTTCTTCAAATCGAGCAAACCTAGTCTCGAATTAAAAATAAAAATACGACTAGAATAATGGTGATTTTTTTAAAGAAAATAACGTTGTATGAAAAAATTATGGTCGTTTTAAAAATGGGGGGAAACTTGAAAAAAGATCAACAAGAGTTCTCTCCCTATTTTGCCCTTTCATCCTTAATTTACGTTTTATCTCCCTTTCCCCAATCTCCTTCAATCTCACCCATCCAACTAAATGATTTAATGGTACAAGATTGTCCCTACCGATCTTAGGCAAAATGGTGGTTTGCATTTATATATATATATATATATATTTATATATATATATAGGGATATATATATATATATATATATATATATATATATATATATATATATATAGGGAAAGAATCATGCGAAAACGCATATATTTTGTGAAAACGCGAAAACCATCTTAAAACCAACATAACTTTTTCATACGTTACTATATTTTTTTAAATTTTCACTAAAAGTCTTATAATTATGTTATCTTTAATTCTATAAAAACAAAAAATAAAAACTTAACGTTTTTTTATTTTTTTCTGTGATACACATATGTACCACAAAAAATACCCATACTTTAGTATGAGTTAATATTTGTTTTCTCTAAGACGCACCCCATATGTGTTATATTTCTGTCATTTTTTGTGTTTTTTTAATGATACACATGTGTACCACACCAAAAAACCCTCATATATGTAGTGTACATTACTAGTTTTAAAAGGAAATTGCACCATAAGTCTTATAGTTATGTTATCTTTATATCTAATGAAAAAAATAACACTTTATAACTTTTTTTAATTTAATGTTGCACATGTGCACTATGTTTTATTATCATTAGTACCATAAATGTTCTAGTGTTTTTAATATGTTTTTAACATAAAGAGTGTTTTTACACATGATAATTCGTTTTTGTGCAGTAGTAATGATGATGATACACACGTGATACACATGTGTATCACACAGAAAAAAACCGTTAATTTTTTTTAATATTTGTTTACAGAATTGAAGATAACGTAATTCTAAGACATTTGGCGCCAGTTTTATGAAAAAAAATTAACGTATGAAGAAGTTATGTAAGTTTTAATATTGGTTTTCGCGTTTTCACAATATAAAGGGTTTCGCAAGATCCTTCCCCTATATATATATATATATATATACATATATATATACTAGCCGTATGCCCGCGCGTTGCGGAGAAGATAGTGTATAGCGTGTTATTCTTCTTCTATTCGCGCGTTGCAGCGGCACAACAAACTACATCGCGGTATTTGTTTATTTGTTCGCTTGTTATGGCGGCACGACAATTTACATCGAGGTATTCGTTTTTTTAGATCTCAAACAAATAGCAACAGACACTCGAATTGAAATATATATTGGTCACGAACATAGTAATTTTACAGCAGAACGACAAATTACAACGTGATTTTCGTGACTGTAGCGAGATTCAGAGAATCGACAATTTATAATGCAATATATTCATGTTCGACGGTGGTTATGAAGACGCGACAATTTACATCACGGTATTCAATTCTATTAGCGCGATTGATTAAAGTCTTTGATATGTTTGTCTAATGTCAATTCAACAAACTTACTTTCCATCCGCTCAAACTACTTGTCCATTTTCTTCCGAACACAAAAGTCATAGAATATAGATGTACGTATTAAGAATTGTCATCTTTAATATTAGCTTTAGAAAAAAGTCAATCACAATAAAGTTGTCTCATAGCTCTTCACTTCTAAAAAAACAAAATTAAAGCGCTTTCACAATTTTAAAAAATTTATTAATATTATAAAATTATAATTATTGAGTAGTGTTTTAGATAGGATTATGTTTAGTAGTGTTTTTTCTAACGTGCAGTATTTACTGAAACCAAATTGAAGCTTTCAAAATAAACTTTTACTTATTAGTATTATAAAATAGTAATTAACAATTAGATTAGAGGAAACTAAAGCGGGTTCACTTGCTTCATTGCTCTATCAAGCTCCTTCAAATGCCCATATATTGGTTGTCTGATCAAACCTATAAGTTTCAAACACGAATAAGTTTGACCATAAAAGTAAAAGTACATGGCTCTTTGACGACAAGTAACATTAGGATCTACAGTTTTTATGGTTTAGTTCATGAAGAGGGAAACTACAAATAAAAACTTCACTCTACACATCACTATTGATTTAAAAAAAAAAGAGTGTGGCCTTAAAAGTTAAAATATACATTAGTATTTTGACTATAACAAGGTGGGAGACGCACCGCGTGTTGCGACGGGGAAGTCCAACATTTTCTAACAATGATCCGTACATGATAGTAAATGGATATGACCAACTAAAGACCCATGCGATTGCAGTCAAACGAATATTTTTTAAAAGACAATAGCGATATAAACCATACCTTCATATAAAAAACCATAGAGAATACTCAACAAATAAAAATAAGCAACTTTTATAGAGATGTACATAGATTCATATACAAAAATGATACTCAACATATAAAAATAAGCAACTTTGGGATACCAATAAGGACACAGTGAAGAGACCTTTATTGTAAACATTCAACCTTAAAAGATGGAATGAGAAGAAAAGGACATAAATACAACCATAGAGAAACTATGATTCTGTAAAAAAAAATAATCAATGAAAGCTCCAATTGTGATGTAAGTGTGGTATGAATTTGGTACCTAATGCATTGGAATTTAAAATATGTAAGAGGGCACATTTGACCTCAGTATCGAATCATTTTTGGTGAGCTGCAACAAATCTCCAATTGCAATTTTGATGTTATCGAGTATATGTGGTTAAAGATGGCTGGGTACCTTCTCAATAAAGATTGAGCAACATGAGTGAATAGGTTGATATATAGGAACGTTCCTGGTGTGGAACCCAATTGCAACCACCTCATATGATGTCATGTGAGAGCTGTTAATAGTTGTTATAAGCATGATTGGTTATGATGGATTCACTCAAAGCAATGTCATGGTCAGTATCATATTCAGGTTACCAATGACTACATATGAATTCACACCAGATGCTAAACAACCATAAAGTACCTATTCACTTCTGAAGTGCCGAGTGGCTTCATTGACCTAGGCAAAAGTGGGGAACTCCTTCTTTATCGTATAGTAAAGCGTTTAGACCTACACTGTAGAACTTCAAAATAAAAGTTTTAAGCTAAATATTTTCACGATATAAAAAAGACGTAAAAACTTAATGAATAATACGATGACAGTAAAATGCAATGTTTTGTAACCCGCATACCTGTTAATGCGACTTTCTTGTAAGGCATGGTGCAGGTAGAACCTCCGCCTCTATATGCTTCAAATATATATTCATAAAAGTATGCTATCAAACGAGAAGAAGACATCAATGTCACTCATACAAATGCCAAGCCAAAACAACTTACTAAGATGGAACATAAATATGCACTAAATTAACAGTTGATGTACATACGATACCCTGAACGTCACTGCATAATTTTGTCTTTGCTAACACCACGAGGTAACATATTGGACTTCCTAAATTACTTCTGCCTCGATAATGACCTTGTTTCTCCATTGATAACATTCGGTTTTCTTGATATTCCGATGGCCCTTAGAGTAACAAAAAACTAAAGATAAATATGTAAATCATAAGGAAATCCAATAAATGAGATAAAATAATATAGAAATGCTAAATCCTTGTGATCATCATCCTAATGGATACCTGACATTAAAAGAGTGTTATATTTACTTACCTAGGCGCATTATTAGTTATAGTTCTTCATTAGAAAGATAATTAATCAATCGAATGTCTTGATCTGCAGGGCATTAATATATCATAAATTAGTATTGTGTTTTAAAATCATAGTTTTAAGAAACCAGCAACCATATTTCTCTAAGAGGTGAAGCCAAGACCAACAACCATCTTGAAAAGTGAGAAACCTAAAACTTAATCCATATATATGGATATACCTACAATGAGGACAAATAAAATCATATTTCTGTGGAATCAAGTTTATGACAAAGATACGGAAATCAAATTAAATCATGTGATTCATATGGTAATCTTTAATCTACATAAATAAGATGCGATGGACACATATAACTTAAGAAATTACTTCTTACACTTAGTGAAGCCTAATTAGCTCTTACGTAAAGCAAAGGAGATGAACACAAATGACTTCTTACAATTTGATGGATATGAAAGAGGTATGGTGTGATATTACTAGTATTGCAACAACATAATATTAATTCTAAGTAACATGTTTTAATTATAAAATAGAGTCATTTATAAGCTGTTCATAAATATAATAAGGTAGCGTTTGGTATGCATGAATGGAGGGTGGAATGGAATGGGTCATTACATTGGAATAATAAATGACATGTTTGGTAGCACATTGGAATGGAATTGACCATTACGTAAAGAATATGGTTCCTTCCATATATAGAGATTTTCATTCCTTAGGGGTAGGGTGTTTTTCTTCCATTCCCTCAAGTAATGGAATGAACATTTTATTCAATTTAATTTTTTATTAGAATTTTAGAAAACAAAAAAAATCAAGAATAAAAAAATACGAAGAAAACTATAAAAATGAAATACAATAATAAAATAATTATAATAAAAATATAATATAACAAATAAACCAAAAAAATAAAAATAAAAGTAAATTTGCAAATAAAAATAAAAATTAAAATAAAAAATAAAACTTAAAAATTATTATATTTAATAAAAGTAAATTAAATAAAAGCTAAAAAAACTAAAATATAAATATAAATCAAATATATTATTTTAAATAGAAATGTTGGTAAAACTGTATTCGTTTACTAACTATCAAACAACACGAAATAATAATTTATTTTATTCCCACATGGTAACCAAACAGGATGATGGAATGGTAATGATCCATTTCATTCCATCAACCATTCCATTACCTTGTCCATTCCATTCACTCGTTCATTCCAGTAACTCGTACCAAACAGACCCTAAATGGTTATACATGGATTATAATTTGGTGAACAAAGATCAGTCCCCCTAGACCATTTGAAACTAAAACACGAATTGAGTCGGTTCTAGTTAGATCACTTGTACTGTTCATTAGACCAATGGCCACAGGAATATCAACCAGATGAATGATAACGGTATGTCGTGACCGCTACAAATAATCCTAAACTTAAACCTATAGATAGGGTAAGTAGGGTATCAATCCAGGAGAGTTGGTGGTCACTAGTGATTTAGAATTTAACTACCTAACTAAATTAACTACCTAAACCTAGATTACTATTACTAACCTAGATTGAATTAAACTAAACTAAACTAACTTAATCTAATTAATTAACTAGAATTGCCTCTTGGTTGTTTTTTTGGAATTGTGAACTAACTAACTTATTAACTAAAGATATCTACTTCTGATCCTGGTATGCTACCTATCTGGGTAAAACCTATCAGAGGCTAATACTACATAGACATAGTCCCCAATTGCCTAATTGACCTAATAACCTAGGTTCCTAATGGGTTGATTAGTTCCTGCCGCAAGAAAGTGCTAGATCATGTCAGGGGACCACTAAAACCCTAGTTTACTAGTTAGATTAAACAAATTCAGCATGCGGGTGCTCAACGGTTGCAAGGATTCCGGAACAATTAGCAACGATAGATTAAAAACAGAAAGATTTCACATACCGTTCACCAAAAGTAGTTATAATGAATTAGCCAGACATCGTACTGATCACAAACATGAGAAAGATGAAAAGAAAACTCTAAAATTCATAATTCTCACCCCAGAAACGACTGGGGGTGATTAGGGTTCGAACTAATGAGAATAAAGTATTTAAATAGGACTTGGAGACAAAGAAAACAAAATTCTGCCGACTTAGTCCGTAGGCGTACCGCGCTAAAATAGAAATGTTTGGGCGTACCGCCCATACCTCAATCTCCGAATTCTTTCTTTTTGTTCGATGCTTTCCCTTCTGTGTTCACACTTGACATAGAATCATTAATTAAAGATTACGTGCCTTGCATACTTCTCCTTTTCCATCGATTTACTTGCTGCCCATAATTCCTTCAAGTTGTAGCCTTCTATTATTTCCATCTGTTGCTTTAGTTGATTTGCTTCCACATAAGAATTCCTACACAAAAGACAAATCATCACAATTCTTTCATTTGCTATTCACGCACCATAACACAACAAACTTGAAAGCTCATATTATTCTTTTGATAATTTATATTCTAAATAATTAAAAACAAAGTTCATAAATTATGGTATACGAATTGGCTCGTTTAACATATTAGGCTCATACTTAATCTAATTATACCATTTAAGCACATTTATCTTCTCAACACATTAATCACAAAAACCCATTAAAATAATATACTTTATGTACCATTTGATGTGTATGAGGAGTGATTAATAGAATATAAAGTGTACATTTTAACCGCTCATCAATGAACTGCCTTGAGAACCAAGCCAGCTATGTGCAGGCGATAGCTGCAATAAAGTTGACGTCTACACAAAAAAGTTCTACATTCTCTTATAGAAAAACCACAAAGGAAAAAACAAACATGAAAACATGTTTTGTGTGTCTCCGTTTTCTTAATGTAGTGATTAAGGAACACCAATGTATCTTAAACAGATTTCAGAAAAAAAAGCATAAGTGCATAACAATTCTTAATCAGATAGGAGAGACGGAAATATGCCATGTATCAAGCAGAATGTTTCATATTAAGCAATTAACATATGGTTACAAACCAATATTCAGCTATGTTGACTTTTTTTAACCATTATAAAGCATCCCGAGTGACTCTTTGAGGAAGAAAACTTAAAATGCAATGCCATATGTAGAGACTATAAGAAAGAACCAAACAAACATGTAGACTGCATTATGGTTCAAAAGTACGGATTAACTAACTGTGGTTGCATTTAAAGGTCAAACTGAATGGTGTTAGCTAGAACTACCTGTCATGATATAAATAAGATTTGAAGCAAGAAGTCAAACAAGCCAATACAGTTAGGATAAAAAATAAGAGGATTCACACCAGCCTCTCTGTCACCATCTTGTCGCTCTGTCACCAATATGTTTTTTACGTTTTCATAATAATTATATTTGAAGCAAGAATATACCTTAGTTGGTAACGGGTAGACTACTGGGCTTCTAGCAATTCCTTTAGCCTCTTAGTTGCCATTGCAGCCTCTTCTGACTTCCTATGAGAACCTGCAAGTTTTAAGATAATACAACGAATAATACATACATACAACGGTATAAATGACACATACACAATCTAATAATCTAGAAAAATACCTGCAAATAGAAACGGAAATCTCAAAACCTACAACCAAAGAACAAAACAACAAAAATCATAAGAAGAGGTCTAAATATGAACGTTGCTGGACTTGTAAGAACCTCAAAATCCTCTCCTTGTTTTTCTCTGCGACAGCTGTTGTATAATAGGTTAAAGATTTACTTATTTAAAGCAATATCAAGATGACAAGATCTAAATAACTCAAGAAAACAAACAAATAAAAACATCATGATCCAAAAAAGAAAATATAAAACCCTAAAAGTGAAACCGATATACCAGCAGAAGCGAAGATATCCAACAACAAACCATATGAGAACAAAGCGCTCGAACAAAGCCTGGTGGATGATTCGAAGTAATTAGGGATGAAATCGATTGAGATTTACGCCTGAAATCCGATGACTTAGCAGAAGCGATTAAAAAAACAAAGTAATTAGTTAGGGATATGAAAATCCTACCGTCAAAGCCTCTTGCACCAGCATCACTGTCATCTTCTTCAGATCTGAAAGCAAGAGAGAGAGCAGATTCGAAATTCAAATTTTCACGTGCCAGGAGATCAAGTGAAATTGGAAACACCTAAATCTCTAAGGATAAGATTATCAAAACCTAGATCCGATTCAAATTTACGAAGATTATTAGTATTAGATTCGTAGTTGAGATGATACATGCTTGCTTTCAGACGATGATGAGTGAAGCCCTAGCTCACCAATCAGAAGAAACGGGTTATAAATTGAATGTGACCCTAAAATCTCAGAAGACTTGCAATAAAGGACTGGATTTTGGTGGTTTAAACGCATCCATCAACCGTGAAATTGCCAACTAATCCTGACCCTAATTCGATGGAGAGGGTGACGAATTTTGTGAAGAACACTCTTAAAAGATGGAGATCGTGATAGAGACTGTTCTTGTGATTGAAGATTTGAAAATCAGATGAATGTGAAAAAAATAGGGTTTTATTCAATAGACACAGTCAAAAAGCAACTTATTACTGAATATGGTTGTACTTTGTCTGGGCTTTCTCGTTTTTATTTGAATTAGAGCAAAAAGAAGAGTTCTAGGTTTAATATTTGAATCTCTCAACAAGGTCACGATAGAAGAGTGGAAAGGATAAAGGGTTTGTACATCATGCTTAACTATTTGTACATTTTAGAACTTTCAACACCTTGCAATAAACCTTTGTACACCATGCTATAAGTCTTGTACAATTCTTACTTTTTCAACATTCAACATTCTATTTCTTATCTATATATTATAGTAATATAGATATGTGTGTGTGTGTGTGTGAAAGTTCCAATACAAAGACTTTTTTTCTGTGCGAAGCGTGCGAAGGAAGGGGAGGCCGACGCGGGGCGTTTTCTTTCTGTGCGCAGAGGGGCATTTTTGTCAATTTAAAGTTTTTAATTAAAATATACGGAGATTACGTCACATCGTTTCTTCACCCGGTTGCGTGATTTGTTGTAAGGTGTTTTATATCTAGTTTCTTCATGCGTTAAAATAAAAACAACATGCATGATTATAGAGAGTCAATTAATTAATTTTTTTAACTTATGTTCATGTTTTTTTCTTTTTGTAAGAGTTTTTCTGTTTGCGTTTTTATTTAATAATTGCGTATTTTTATTTTGTTATTTTTTTTGTTTTTATTTTTTTACGTGAATATTATTTTTTTGTGTTTTAATTATATGTCATTGCGTGGTTTTGTTGTGACCTTAAATTTATATGTTACTTCATGCGAGAAATTACACGTAAAATGCGTGATAATAGAATCTCAAAATTTTCGAACATATGTTCATGTATTTTCAGCTGGTGTCATACACAATTATATTGTGCGTTATAATGATGTATTTTATTGTTACACTTGCCTATTTTCCTAAAGTTGGTTTTGTTTTTTTTTTCAGAATCATTGATAAAGGTTAAGTAGTTTTGTTTTAGTTTTTTACTAGAGTTTTCTGTGTTTGTATGATTTATTTTAATATATGCGTAATTTTATCGTTTGCGTGATTAGTTGTAGTTTGCGTAAGTTTAAGTTCGAATTGTTTTTTATATATATTACTGGTTAGTTTTTTTTTTTAATAATCATTTTATATGTGTTTTTTATTTTTAATAATTCGCATAAATTAAAGTAAACATAAACCAACATAAATGAAGAATAAAATGAAGAAATACAAAAATTATTATTATTATTATTTGATAACAGGGATACATTTCTATTGATAGGCTTGTAAAAAAAGATTTTTTTAACTCAAGAGAGACACTCATAGCCTCGAGTATTTTGTTTATTGTTTCCATCTGCTCCATATCCGTTTTGTCCTAGTCTATCATGAACAAACGGACAATATCTTGAAGGGAATTCTTTGGCAGACTGCTTATCTTTTGCGTAATTTCTTCTCTGGCTTGCGTGTTTTCTTGGAGGCTTTCGAAATTTTGTTCGAGGACGTCTATCAGCAGTTTCTCCTTGTTGTACTCCAGGATTATTTGCCGAGTTAGTTTCTCTTTGAGAGCGTTGTTGTCGGCTTCTGTGGTGTTGGAGGAAGATGAAGACATTTTTTCGCTTATCTGTGTTTTTTTGTGATTTGATGTGTAATTTAATGAACTGTGTTTACGTGATTTCAAAATACAATCGAGTGCCTAGTTTTATAGACGGTGGATGATGAGATTCGTGTGGTATTAAATGTGTCACCTGCATTTTTATTTATTACCGTATTAATGGGGACGGTTGGGGGGAGGTGAAATGAAAGGGATTTTAACTTTTTCTATTTTCTGAGTTTATTATGTAATTTTTTTTTATCCGACGTTTCATTTTCCTTCCAGTTTCTGTTATGTATATATACAAGTTAGACGACCCGCGCTTCGCGGCGGAGTCTTGACATGTTTAATACGTCTAATTTGACGAATTTTGCATGTTGCATGACTATGTATATTGTCGAAAATGCAAAACCTATATAAAGCCATAATGGCTTTATATGCTTCGGTTTCTAGCGAACGGAAAAGTGGCATACTTTAGGGTGTCAAATGCCTGAAAACATAATAACATTCACTAATCAATAACCAAATGAACCGAAGAAGTCATATCACATGTGCATACAAAGATCTAGTGACAATATAAATAAGCATCCTGCGGAATGGGAATACAAAGAATGTACCAATCATAATCATTGTTATCCTTAAGATAACATAATCAAATGTTCACACTAAAAACATAGCCTATTCTTTAAAAGGGAAATTAAACAACTATAGAAATGGATGGCATATGAAACGAACTAAGTTACTTAAAGCCTATTCTTAGCAACATCGGTTACTCTCTAATATTGTATACAAATAAGGAAAGTATTAAACACACAGTAGAGGCTTACCCAAACAAATGATGGCGTATGAAGAGAACTCCAACAGAGACCCTGGACAAAAAAATTGCAAACAAATAACAGGGTCTTACCCAAGAGGACAATGACGTATCAAGCGAATGACAACAAAGAAACATGCCAAAAAATAAATGAATTAGCATATAGCATCACCTTTTTAAGACAATAAAAAAAAAAGACAACAGATAGCTATAAAGGGATGAAAGTCTGATTCTAAAAACAGCTGCAGCTCCTAGGTCCATCTTGATGGCTATAAAATTTTGTAAAGGCATATAATAATAGTGAGATTTTATAGCCATCAAATGTAGCTCTATGGACTTAGTATCACTTATATTTAAAAGTTCTCACCTTTATAAAGATGAAACCAATCTTCAGGCTGTAGCTCTATGGACTTGGTCATTTTACATTTAAAGCCATCAAAAGATTAAAATGCTTCCATTAACTTGAAACATTCAACCAAATATATGCATTTTGTACGCATATTATAAGAATTAATTGTTTTATGTATCGAAGTAATATTTATAAACTCACCATCTATGTAAAATTATAAGAAAAGTTTTTAACATAAACAAAAAGATAAGAGAAGCTAGAACACCGGTCGGAATACATATAAACAACGGAATTATAAACTTTTTAGTGGGAGCGTATAAAAAAGATCAAAGTTACACCAAGAATTCTAATTTAGTCCTTTAGTTTTGCTTACAAAGAAAAATTCATATTCTTATGTCTTCGATTATTTTGTATAGAGATGGTTTTCGTTATTGAAAATCTTGTCATTCCAATTACACCGTGACCTAGACAGCGGAGAAAGGTTATCCAGTAGCACAGTATTTATCGTTGGTTCCGATTGAAAAAATTACAAAGGTGTTTGAAAAGAGTGAGAATGGGTCAACGGTTAGTGAAGAGGTGGAGACATGATGTTTGTTTAATTAATGGTTACAAATCGTATGTGATAGTGGTTAGCTTTTAGTGGGGGTGATGTTTTGAACAGAAACAAAAAGATGATTAATAAGTTCATCAGTAGTGAACAATTTGAAACCAATTTAACCTAAATGGAAGAAATAGATACAGAAACCCTAGATCTTTATACAACCCCTCAAATCGTAAAACACCCTAGAAAAATAGAGATAGAAGAAGGTGAAGATCATAATAAGCCAGATCACGGCAAACCTGCAAACGTGCATACAGATATCTTGCTTTCCATCGGAAAAGCAAAGTCACCGACTCCACCGGTCAACTCACCCCAGTTGGCTCCAGGTCCGACGCCTTCAAGATCGGCGCCAAGTTCCCTGAGCAACAAACCTCCATTCCAGCGGTTTCCATTGAAGAAAGCAAAATGTAAAGTGGAGGAAGAGAGGGTTTCTCTTGCAGGAGAGAGAAGGAGTAATGGAAAGGGTGGACAGATAAGGGTAAAGGCAATGGTTTCCCCATTTCCCCAATCCCCCACTCCATTTTTGGTGCCACCTCATCATTCCCCACCCCTTCCCATTTTTCCCCATTTTGTGGGTAATGGTTTCCCCATTTTCCCATTTCCCCAATCACTTTTTTATTAATTTTTAATTATAACAATTTAAAAAAAAACTAAATAAAAACTAAAATAAAACATGCTTCATTAAAATAAATAAAAAAAGATTACAATGCATGACATAATTTAAAAAAAAAATTACAATGCATAACATAAATTAAAAAACATTATTAAAAAAAAATTCAGAAATTTTCGGGATCACTTTCGTCGTCTTCGTCGGATGAATCATCTTCGTGGGGTGGAATGGCTTCCCAAATACGATCGATGTGCTCGATCAAATCGGATCGTAAACTATGATGCATATCCCGGTTATGAATCTTCAAAAAGTTGTCGTCGATAATATGTTGTGGTATTGGCTCGTTTGATGGTTGAATATGATCCGGCTCGTACGGGCAAATGGCCTTCCCTTCATCCTCCCTTATCATATTATGCAAGATCATACAAGCATATATGATGTTACTGATCTTACTTTTGTGTCTCGACCTCGCCGGGTTTTCGATGATCTTCCATTTCTTCTTCAAACATAGGAACGCTCTTTCAACATCTTTACGTGCCCCTTCTTGTGCGTTAGCATATCTTCTACGTTTTTCTGTTGTTGGAGCCGTTAGAGTTTTTACAAACACGGAATATTCTGGATATATGCCATCCGTAAGATAATATCCGTGTTCGTATTCGGTGCCATTGACTTCAAATGAACACTCGGGGTCCTCGCCATTAAGTTGGCGGTTCAACAAGGTTGATTGTTGAAGGACATTTAAATCGTTGTTGGAGCCGGCGACTCCAAAATAAGCATGCCAAAACCACAAGTCTTGAGATGCAACGGCCTCGAGCATAATGGTTGGCCTTGCATGGTCACCACGGTGGAATTGGCCACGCCATGCGTTAGGACAAGATGTCCATTCCCAATGCATGCAATCGATACTACCGAGCATGCCGGGAAAACCGTGTTTCGCTTCATGAAATTCAAAGAGGTGTGTAACATCACTCCATGATGGTCGACGCATATACTTTTCATGATACATAGCACGAACATATTTGCAAAATTTATAAAGACATTGTCGTGCGGTTCTTTCTCCGATGTGCAAATACTCATCAAACGCATCGGAAGTGATGCCGTATGCAAGTTGTCTAATAGCGGCAACACATTTTTGCAACGGGCTTAACCCCATCCTACCCATTGCATCCCACCTTAGTTGAAAATATTTATAATTTGTTTCTAAATCGTTGACAATACGTAAAAAAAAGAGGCTTATTCATACGGAAATGACGTTTAAACTTATCTTCGAATAGAGCCCCTTCCGCAAAATAGTTGTTAAAGAGCCGATTGTGAGCCTCTTGACATTCTCTTTTAATCGTCTTGCGTGTTCGAATTGGCTTTGAACTCTCGGCTTCTTCTTCTCGAGCTATCTCGAACATCATTTTTCCGAAGAAAGTGACATCTTCATCGGACGATTCATCGGATGTGAAAGTCATTTTTAAAAAATGAAGGGTGGTAGTGTTTAAAAAATGAGAGAGTGAGTAGTTAAAAAGTGTGAGGAAAGGGTTGGAAGAAGTGGGTATTTATAGGGTTTAAAATAGTGTGTTTTTGAAAAAAATTTTTTTTTTTTTAAAATGTCAAAATAGCCGTTTGGGGGGGGGGGGGGGGGCACCGCCAACGGCTCTCTCCCCACCATCCTTCTCTTCGGTCTCGGTACCCCAAAGCCAAGCCCCGATCGGTGACCCCGAGACCACCGCAGTGGTGTTCCCGATTTCCCCGAGGCCACCGATCAGCCCCGATCTGCCTCTCCCGAGGGTATTACTTTTACCCTAAGGAATGTGTGGTGTGGGGTGGGGAAAGATAAGGAACTTGTGGGGTGGGAAAATGTCCAACTTATGTGGGCTTTAAGGGTTTGTACAGTGTGCATTAAACCTATACAACATGCTGTAAAATTTGTACATTTTCGTTGTAAAATGTATATAAGGTATAATATATATATTTTGTCTTTCTTCATGCAAATTACTTAGTCGACGCACAAAGTCCTCAAATCCCACATATATCCCAGACCTAAATTTAATCTTCTCATCTTTTTAACAAAAAAAAATGGCGTCTTCTTCATCCAACTCTAACTTTGCGTCTAAAAACGCAGTCATGCAAATTGTTGAACAAATGCATGCGAAAGAATCGAAGGATGATCGCATAATGCGTAATTCTTTCGCCATGATCAGGGGTCTTACTGTCAACAACATCCAAGGCCACATCAGGATGCTTCAGGAGTTTGTGGATAAGCCGGAGTCCACGATGAAAGAGGTTGCTGCTGAGTATAGTACTCAGCAGCTGGAGCTGAAGGAGGAGATGCATACCCTCCTTAGTGGTGTTGTCGACATCACCATTAAGAAGGGTAAAGACATGGTGAGGCTACTGAAATATTTAAGAAGATTTAGGCACCCATTTTTTTGGGATTTTTTTTGATGTTTTTATGATGTTTTTTGATCCTTTCCACTTGTAAATGTTTATAAATATTAATATATGGCACTGTTTTCTTTTTAATCTATTATATGCTTTTGAATTATTTGGTTTGCGTTATTTTATTTGAACATCATGCGTTATTTTTATTAAGTGTGAATCAGGTGGTTTTTGTTAGTTTTTTGGAGTGTATGCGTGATTTTTAGAACAACGTGCGTGATTTTTACATATAATGCGTGAATTTTAAGTATCTTAGGCTATTATGCATGAATTTTTAACAGGTGCGATTATGTTCTGTGTGTTTGCGTTATTGTTATTAACAACATGCGTTTTTTTAAGTGTAAGACAGGTAGGTTGTCTTTTTATGAGTTTTAGAGTGTATGCGTTATTTTATTATACAATATGCGTTATTTTTATCTATAAAACGTAAGTTTGCGTTATTTATTGGAATACATGCGTATTTTTTAATTAAGTGTAAGACATTTTTAGTTAGGTTTGTGTTTTTGTGAGTTTTTAAAAGTGTATGCGTGGTTTTTATTTCAAGTATGCGTTATTTGTTTAAAGGTTTGCGTTGTGTTTTTGTGTTGATGAGTAAATATTTTTTGCGTATGCGTGTTTTCATTTAATGTTGAAAAGACTTTAATACCCTTTTTAATGACTCCGCGTTCTTTTTATTAAATTCATTAAGCGTGTTTTTTTTAGCGCCGTCAGATCAAAAAAAGCCCGCATATGAGCGGCGGAGATCCCTTCGCACACTTCGCACGGAAAACGTCCTTTGTACAATGACTTTCCCCTATATATATATATATATATATATATATATATATATATAGGGAAAGCATAAAATGGAAACCAATTTGAGTTGGAAAAACCATGTAAACTACTTTCTAACCCTTGATTTAACTCATCCAATGGTTGTGATTGTTTGGCTCTTTTTCCATTATTTTAATTAGTTTAAATTTTTGTCTTCACATATACAAGGGTAATATAGGTAAGTCACATTTTTTGAGGTTTTGTACTTTTCCTGGTCACTTCATCAACATCACACTCGTTTACTTTTTTCAATAAAGTCACACCACCATCAAGAAATCCATTTCTTCATACTTCTCTCTCATATATTTCTCCAGCATCACCTACCACATTCACCACCACCTATCACCATCTTCATGTATCACGACCACCCTCTTCCGATGGCGTCACCTACCACCTCCACCGCACCATCTCCACCACATACCACCTTCACCATCACCTTCCTCCCACTACCACCACATACCACCCTCCGCCATCTCCTCCCACCACATACCGCCTCCACATACCACCTCAAGATCCAATTCAAAAGGTATGTATGTTGTTGGGTTTTTGAGGAAATGAGTTGTTTGAGCTTTTTACCAAGTGAGTTATTTACCAATTTTTTTTAAAAAAAATTCTAATATTTTTTGGGTTTCTAAGAAACTAAATCTAGTGGGGTTTTTAAGAATTTTAGTGGGTTGTTTCTGGGTCATTTTATCATGGGTTTTTCCTGGGTTTTTTAGGCTTCTAAGAAATAAAACCATGGCTTTTTTTTAGATTGCCTAATCTATTGTTCTTGATCAAATTGATTCTTAAATTAGTTTATTGCTCTTGATCGGATGGGATTTGTAGTTGCCTAATTGGGTGCTCTTATTTTGGTTTATATTAATAAAATTATAGTGTTAAGAATACATGTTACGTATCTTACAAAAAGTTACATATGTTACAAGCTATTACATGTGTAACATTTATGTATATGAATTGTTGGTACATATGTAATATATGTTGGTACATATGCTATATCTAATGTTATATATGTAATTAGTTTATTGCTCTTGATCAAATGAATTCGTAATTGCCCAATTTAGTGCTCTTATTTTTTGTTTATCTTAATAAAATTATGGTGATAAGAATACATGTTACCCGTATGTTACAAACAACTACATATGTTAGAAGATGTTACATGTGACTTTTAACAATCATAATTGTTGTATGTAACAGTTTGATTGGTATTGAAAAATACATATGTAACTTTTAACATTCACATTCTCACGAGCTTTTATATTTCTTTTGTTAGGTTGTTATATATCTTTTTGTCGGCTTGTTATATTTTTTTTAATCATTTTTAAAAAATTTCACTTAGTAGGAATCCTTTTGTAACGTTTATTGTTGATTGTAATTGTTTATGTAAAAAAAATTTAGTTAGTAACGTTTTTAATCATTCATGATTTTTAAAATAAATTGTTGATTTGTTTTTTTTCCGGGTTTTTGATCATGGGTTTTGAAGGAAATCATGGATTTGAAGAATAATATTTTTTTTCTCGGTTTCTATGAAACAAAATCATGGTTTATAAATGGGATTTTAGGAAATTATGGTGATAAGAATACTCTTTTATTTATTTTGGTTTATATTCATGTTTATTTATTTTGTGTGTTATTTTACATATGTATCATGTTACATATGATTAATTATGCTATTTTACTCTAATAACATGTGTAACATTACGTATGCTACAACCAATTACATATGTTATAAGTTGTTACATTTGCAAGTTGTTACATTTACATATCCTGTTATATGTTACATGTTACATACGTGACAAGTTGTTACATGTTACACATGTCACTAATTATTGCTAAGATGATAAATATTTGATAAATACAAACTGATGTATTATGTTACACATGTAAAATTCTAATGTTACATATCTAAATTTACTTACTTAACATACATGTTAGATATGTAATTTTACACACGTATCATGTCATATGTTACATGTTACATATGTTACAAGTTGTTACATGTGACATATGTTACAAATCATCGCTAAGATAATAAATACTTGATAAATATAAATTGATATATTTTGTTATACATGTAAATATCTAATGTTACATATGTAAATTTACTTATATAACATGCGTATCACACAAATTTCAAAGATGATAAATATGTAAATATGTAATTTTCTTACGTAACATGCGTAACATGCATGTTACATATGTAATTTTACACACATATCCTATTATATGTTACATGTTACATATGTTACAAGTTGTTATCTGATACATGTGTTACAAATTGATTTATTTTGTTACACAAGTAAAATTCTAAAGTTACATACGTATAAGAACCGATTAACTTGTTTTCTGTACATGTATTTGTGTCAAAGATGAAGATGATTATCAATAGCTGAAGCATAATTAGCTTTTTATATATTTTTGTTAGCTTGTTATATTTTTTTGATCATTTTTAAATATTACAGTTCATATGAAACATTTTCTAACGTTTATTACCGATTGTAATCGTTTCTTCATAAATTAATAAAATATAATTGACATTTTCTTGTTTACTTATGTCCTGATGATTTTACATATGTAACATGCATTAACGCATTTAGATATGTAAAATGGAGAAAAAAATATAACTTTGCCACTAATATACGAGACATTTAATTACTTTATTGGTTTTTTAATCAATGATGTTACATATACAAATTAACAACGATGTTACATATGTAACTATATCAGCAGAGAAAAAATATAACCCGATAATAAAATACATTCAGGAGAAAAAGAATAAAATTCTACGAATAAACAACGATGATACATATGTAACTAGTCAATGATGTTAAATATGTAACTATATGTTAATTACTTGCGTAACAATGTTATATATTACGTAATGATGTTACATGTATCATTTTACCTACGCAATGATGTTACATATGTTAAGGAAAATTGGATTTAAATAATCCAAACTTTTACCTATTGGCCGGTAATAATCCCACATTTAAAAATCCTCTCCACCGGTCCCAACTTTCATCCTAGTTTTTTCTAATGGACCCGCCGTTAACTTTTCTAACACCGTTAGTTAGATGGTGATGTGGCATGATGACATGGATTTTTTTTATTCTTTAATCCATGTCATTTACAAATCACTTTTTCTTTTACTTCTCTATTTAAAAAAATCCATCAAATCTTTTCAATTTAGAAATACCTAAAAATCTAATCCCTGAATCTCACAGAAATACGTACGTAACCTTAATCCAGTTCCATCCATCGAAATCCTTTCATCACTCTAAATAGCTACCCTAAATCGATCGCTAGCCGTAAATCACTATCCCTAAATCAAAATTTCTTTCCTGACCCAAAATCGCGATGCCTGATTTCAAATATGTGGCATTCTTAAGGTTTGCCTTTTCAATGATGAGAACTAATGGTATTGATCTTAGTTTCTTGTATAGATATGATCTGATGACTTCGAAAGTTTTTAAGAAAAATGTTGCAGCCCTCTGATCTAAAAAAGTTGCAAGCCTGGGGTTCTATATTGGGGATTCACTGTAACCATGACTCTATGTAAAGGGAATAGTGCACCAAGGCTATTGATTATTTGCAGCCGTCTTCACATTATTTTTTTGTTGCCATCCGCACATAATTTTTTTTGGGTACCGAGTGATTGATCATGACACAAAAAGTCATCATTTTTCTGATGAAAATGGACTGTGACGCCCACTCCCAGACTTGGCACTAGGAGGGGTCACTTATCGGATTTA
>JBCNJP010000008.1:67081320-67104012 GCA_039602395.1 Deinandra increscens subsp. villosa | reverse complement strand
CACTCCAAATTATTTGGTAAAGTCTTGATGTCATGGTGACCCGATAGTTCGTCTGATAGTCGATTGACTTAAAGAAATACTTATCGACAATAAATATTTGGATTGGCGATAATATTCCGGAAAATGAAGATTTATTATATATTCACAGAACATATAAGCATTTGCCTATAATATGAGGAGGTTTATGGATAATATTTAATTATTAAATATTATAACAAGTCATGGGCTCAAAAGGGTTCACAAACATTGTTAACATTAAAAAGCCCGGAATGTGCGTTTTATCAGTATTTACCAATACGCCATGATTTCATGTTATTTTTAGAAATTAATGACGTATTTATGAAAATAATAATATTCCAAAGTGTTCAGTTCTGAAATTTACTTTCCCATGTTTGAGTTTCTAATACGTACGGCAGTCTTGCCGGTAAGGAACTGGTTTCACCGTTTTTGCACCAGTGATCCATTTTATGGCCATTTTAGTTTCCAAAACACATTGTAACATCATATTAAATCATTTTGTGTCCTAAAATACCTTAAAGGTCAGATCTAACTATGCAGAGCATATCCTTACAAAACTAGGGTTCTCGGGGTTCGTTTTTACTCGTTTTTAGCCGGTTTTTTCCCTAGTTTTTGTACTTTTATAGAGGGATCCTTCTAGCCAAGTTTTAACTATAAATTTTGGGCCAAAATTACCTGGTGGAATATCTATGGTTCTGTCCAAAATTCGGACATTTTCCGATGTGTTGGTTTTGGGTTTTTAACACTTTATTTTGGTGGTTTGGGGCTCATAAACCCATTTATAGCAAAAGTGTCTTCACAAAAGTTGTTCCAAACATGTCAAGAATATTTATCATGGTCTAAGAGTGGTCAAAATCGGATTTTGATATTTTGATAGAAAAAAACTAGCCTTGTTTGACTTTCAAACATGGTTTTAACAATTTCTAAACAAGCCAAAGCAAGGGATCATATGATTAACACAAATTCTTACTTATAAAACAACCAAGTAACCCAAATCATCATAAATATCATGGATCTATGAATTTTCATCAATTAATTGAAGTTCTAAACAAGATTTAGACATAGTTTGAGTTTTCTATGTATTTATTACCAAGGATCATCATAGGCATCAAGACTTGACTAGGGGAGTGTATGGATCATAAAAAGGGACAAGGAAACATGATCTAGTGAGTTTTATATGAAAGAAAATGAAGAAAACTTACTAAAACTTGTGCAAAATCTGAAAATGATGATGGAAGGATGATGGAAGGATGATGGAAGGATGATGAGGAAGGCTTCTCCTTGCTCCTTAAGTGCTTGGGTCCATAAAAGAAGCTTGATCTTGAGATTTTTGTAGAGAGATAGTAGAGAGGGGGCTGTGAGAGGAGGGAGAAGAGGGAGAGAGTGGTGGGAGGTGTTTGTGTTAGGGTTTTCAAATGAGGGAATGTGTGTTATGTGGGTTTGTATATGGGAGCAAGTAGGTCATGAGGGTGTGGGTTTGGGTGTAAGAACCGGTTGGGGGGGGGGGGGTGTTACAGTTTGGGCTAAGTGGGACGAGGGAACAAGAGTGTTGTGTTGTGCATGTGGTGTGTGAGCCATGAACCGAGAGAAAAGAGGGAGGGGTCGGGTTTTCGGCCTAGCCAGCGGTTACTGAGGGAGAGGGGGTGTCGACGTGATGGGGAGGTGGGGGGGGGGGGAGTGGTTGGTGGTCCTTGATAAGTTAAGGTGTTGGGGTGTGAGGTGATGTTAATAGTGATGGGGTGGGTGGACGTAAGTTATTGGTATGGTGTTGTGTAAGGTGATGGTGAGAGGGAGGGTGGGAGCGGTTGGTGGTGATGGCGGTGGTAGCGGTGGTGGCGGTGGTGGCCGTAGGTGGTGGTGGTCGGGTGGTGATGGTCGATAGTGGTGGGTGGTGGTTTGCATGCGAACCATGCAAAGGTGACGGGTTCAGGAAATGAAAACGAGTCGGGTCGGGATTTATTTTCATGTCTTGGTTTAGTAACATGGTAACGAGCGATGATCGGTGATTAATGTTTAGATAAAAGTGTTCAGGTTTTTATTAAAACACTAAACGTTACGTTAAATAATTATTTAACGAAAATGGTTTGAATATTGGATGTATCGAATAATATCTACACATGTTAAGTTTATAAAATATTAACGTCCGAGTTTACGGATTCGTACGTATATAAATACTGCGAAGGTGATAGAAATAATAAATAAAAATATTATTTTTATTCACATAAAGGAAGAAAAACTCACATAGATAAGATTGTTGCATAAAAGGGCTGACCAAAACACCAAATCAGATCAATAAACACAAAATAGGAGACGCGAATTACAAATTAAGACCTGTGAATGTGCATTATAGATAGATACCTTTATACGAGCAACACAAATCAAAGATCTTCAACCTGCCAAATAAGGATGAAATTAATTTAGGGTTCTGAATAGATAATATACTTGCAACATGATAATTTCCTCATTAGTGTGCAAAACAAATCAAACCACATTGCTAGTTCATAAAAGAAATAAACAAAAATATAAAAAATCACATGTTTTTTGGATTGAAACTTGGATTTGGCTGATCCAGACTCCAGACTGCTGACATAGTCGGTGGCCATCAGTTTATCTCCCTCAAGTGAAGATCTAAGAACAAATTACAAAGCAGATATAAAACTCAAGCATAAATAAACTGGAAGATGAGAGATCTATGCAAATTGGATTGATAATCAGCCGTTTTTGCCCTCTTATCGGATCAAATTCCATGTAGAGGTGATGTGTTCAACCCTTCTCAGTAATTCTGAACCCACAGAACTCACATCAGTTATCAAATTTCTGCTTCCATCCAAACTCAGACTATCCCAAGCCCAGAAAAAAGTAAGAATTGCAACCCTTGTTTAATTCTACCACTCCTCCATCTGTTTTGTATATAGTAATTAGGAATAGCCTTATAGTCCTTCAACAAAATTGCCATGGGGTATAATGATCCTACTTTTACAGTTAAAGGGCATAATTTTGAAGATGGAAGAATCACAAATGGCTACAAACATACACCAAAGAATTAAAGATAATATCTTCATTTGTAGATATCATTTTCGTTGTCAAAGGATATAAATAAAAAAATTACCTCAATTCTCAAGCAAATGCAGGCTGTGAGGTGAACTGAGCACTTCAATTTCGTTGTCTATTTTCGTTTTCAAGAGGAATGCGACTAGCGGATGGAGGATGGTGGCGATGGCTGTGAGGGCTGACGATGGTGGCGATGGCTGAAGATGGTGGCGACGTCTGCGATTCAGTGGTGGCAACCGCCGATTTAGGTGGTGGATGGTGGCATCCGCTACGATTAGGTGGAAGATGGTGGATGGGCGAAGGCATGATTCGAGATGGGAGGTGAGTTCTGAAGTGCCGATTTCGATTTAGGGCTCTCTTTGGACAATATGGAGCGTAGAGAAAGATGGAGGGAAATACGCCGCTAAAACTTTTGGGCATTAGCGGCAACAAATATAAGCCTAGCCGTCGGATCTACATAGAAATCAAGGGTTGGATGTATATGTGATGATATGAAACGGATTACGGAACAATAGCGGCGACATGTCGCCGCTAATACATGTCGTCGCTAATGTCTGTCGCCGCTAAAAGTTATGTCGTCGCTAATACCCATAATTCTTGTAGTGTTACATCCGGAACGAATATACGAAGTGACGAAACCAACATGGATCGATAGAGACATCATAGGATTTGACACCTTCAATGGATGTGAAGTTAGCAGGACCTTGGTATCCATAAGGTTCCCAAAGCGTCTTTTAATGAGGTTGTTCGTACGAAAGCCAGTGTTTATGAGCAGGAGCGAACCTGGCTTAAGTCCAGGGGTAGCCTGTGCCCTAGACGAGAAGTGAATTTTTTTTGGTTTTTATGAATGTGTGTTACCTCTAAAAAGAAATTTGTTCGTGTGCTATTTCTTGAGAAATTTTCTTGTTCCGCCCCTTTTTATGAGTGTCTTTGTGATTAAAAAAAATGATAAAAAGGTTGTCATGAGTGTGTTCATGATAAAAAGTAGGGGTGTGCAAGAATCCAAAAAAACCGACTCGAAACCAAAATAACCGAAAAAACCAAACCGAAAAAACCGAATCCAAATAGAAACCGATGGATTTGATTGAACATTTTTAAAATCCGAAATTTCGGATCGGTTTCGGTTTTAGCTAAAAAGAAAATCCAAAAAAACCGAACTGATCCATTTAATTATTAAAGGGTTTCAAATTTTAATTTTAAAATTTTTATTTATAATCATTAGGATCTTTGAGTCTCTGAGATTAAATCATTATGCAACTTTAATTTTTGTTTGAATGTCATTTGACTGTTCCAGATTAGGTCATTAAGGATTTGTTTGATTTTGGATCATTATGCAACATTATGGATCCTTAGACTTTCAGATTAGATTGTTAAGGATTTGTTCTAATGTAGTTGTTTAAGATTGGATCATTTTGCAACGTTAGGAATTTTAAAGTTTTATTTTGAATGCTATTAGTAGTCAATTTATCTATAATTGAAAATTTAAGTAGACCCACATTTAAGATTATTATTTTTTTCAGACCAAAAGTTCATATGGATTTGAATCCGAAAAAACCGAATCCAAACCATAAAAAACCGAAAATCGAAATCCATGACACCGAAAAAACCGAATCCGATTGGATTTGAAAACTGCAAAAAACCGAAGTTTGATTTTGGATTCGGTTTTAGCCAAAATCCGATCCAAATCGATCTATGCACACCCCTAATAAAAAGGTTATCATGGATAGTTTGTGGGACTGGGTTGGTCTTAGGCTTCTGGGCCATTGATTAAGGTTTAGTGTTTGTTAAAAAAATGTGAATGGATGATAAAAAAAAAGGAAAAAGAAAAAATTAATGAACTAGATTAATTACTAGAAGTTAGCTTCAAAACTTATCAAACCAAAAGTGGTCTTGTGGCTGCGAAACCGGGAGGGTGGACCAGCAATACCTGTACATTGTATATAGATCCAATTTGCATTAAAAAACTGACAGTTTCTTGGTCTATTATTTGGTCTTTGAACATATAAAAGTCAAAGAGATGAAGGCGTAGTTATTGAAGTCAGACCAGAATAAATTATTTAGTTATTAGTTTTTTAAATCCTAATATTTTTATTGATATATTCTTGTAGTGTTTTTTTAAACAGCGATTTCAGATCACTGATCCACTATCAGAAAACCTTCTGTGAGGATTAAACTCTTTACCTCTCCGTCAGAAACTCAACCCTCCTTCAGATATCATTGAGACAATTGCACGTTAACTGAAACCGCATGATTTTATTATTATAAGGTAACGATCCGTTTTAGTAATTTGATTTTTAACAAATACAAATTAAATAAAAGTAATTAAAGTTTATTTTTATTTAATATTTTAAAACGTTACTAAATCATAAATTGTAATACAAAAAAAAAAATTACAAGTCAAAATACATTTTTTTCGTTACGTTTTATTTAATATTTAAAAACCTTTTAAATCTTGCCAAATCCACTAAAATCAAATAGCTCCCAAACCAAATCGATCGTAAGTTTTGTATCAGTTTCCGCTCATTCACCACCCTCATTTTATTTTATTATCTAATATATAATCTTTCCTATATATTATAAATCGATAATTTTGACTTCAAGTTCTTAGACCAATCTATTATCATATAAATCATCTCAATTTGATAATTGTAGCATACAAGCTCTAAAAATGATTAAAAAAATCGTTAGCTTCCAAAAAATATATACCATTTTACAAATTAAAGAATAATCTAGAAAGAACTGTACAAGAGTAACATGTGTGCACATCATCAAAGAGAGCTATGAAGATGTAACTTCAACTTCAACTTGAACTTCATCTGTTTGTTGATGAAATTCTTCACTACAGATATAACATGTGTAGATTCCGCGAGCTGTGGAAATGTATAAAAGCCATGAAACATATATTCATATTGCTCCAAGTATGCCTCTTTTCCTGAATTCTTCAGCCAAACATAATAATTCCTTTGCCGGTCCTCAAGAATGTCACGACCACCCACGACGACCAAAGTTGGTGGGAAGCTTAACCCTGAGATGTCTATAGCCTTTGGCCCACTCACATTGATCGCCCCATTGTCTCTGTCCCATTTCTCATCAGGGGCTAGTGGTTGAATCACATTCCAATAAAAATCCGTTTGATCCAGATGCAAACCAAGTCGATTTTCACACGATATCTCTGATTCGACTCGTTCTTCTCCTCCAAATAGTGGTTGTAGAGCCACGAGTCCGAGCACCTTCATGTACAATAAATAATTGGTAAATTAAATATGTTTGAAATAGGAGTAATATTTACTCACACAAGATGCAAACTTTTATTTCAAAAAAGTCAACTGGTTGTTTGACCTTTTAATGGTGTGGGAATAGAAGGATCCTTTATATAAATTAAAAATAAAAAAATTTAATCAGCTTACTTTGAGGTGTTGAAATTTATGCTGGGAAGCTCTAATGCAAACATGATGAGCGATATTGCCACCGGCACAATCTCCTAAAACAAAACAACGCTGCAGGTCAGCATTCTTCGGCAACATCATTCGGTTTTTCTTGTCATCAAGAAACTTGAGGACGTTAAACCCATCCTCATACTGTGTAGGATATCGATGTTCAGGGATCAATCGATAACTAGCTGAAATAACAATAGCAGGAACCATTTTGGCAAATCGGCGACACAATCCATCGTAAGGAGTACTATCTGGGCCATAAAACGCAAAGCCGCCACCATGATAATACACAATCACTGGTAGACTATGTGTGATTACATCCGGAACAAATACACGAAACCAACATGGATCAATAGAGACATCATATGACTTAACACCTTCAATGGGGTTTAAACTAGCACGGACCTTGGTATCCACAAGCTTCCCAAAGCGTCTATCGATGAGGCCATCTGTACGAAGACCATCGTTTATGAGCGTGTTCACGATAAAAAGGTTGTCATGGATAGCTTGTGGGATTGGATTGGTTTCAGGCTTCTGATCCATTGATTAAGAAATGTGTTGTTTACAAAAATGTGAATGAATTATAAAAAGAAGATGAAAGAACTAGATTATTAGCTTCAAAAGTTAGCAAACCAGAAGTGGTATTGTAGATGTGTGTTTCTGTCTAATGATCAAATCTAGTACTACTATATATAGTGCTAATTAACTATTTAACTATATATATTGCTAAATAAGGAAGCTTCCAAGTGGCTGCGAAAAAGTAATTTGAAACCGGGAAGGTGGAGCCGCAATACCAGTTCATTGCATATAGCGACAATTTGCATTAAACATTTGACAGTTTCTTTGTCAATTCAAGTTTCTTGGTCTATGAAAATATCAAAGTCAACAAGATTAAGGCGTAATTATAGAACAAAGACCGGAATAAATAACTTAGTTTTTTCATGAAATGAATTGTTTTCTATTTTCAGTGAACTTTTATATTTTTTATTTATGGGTGATAAATGTAAAGAGGTAAAAGGTAGGTTACGTTTTATTTTTTAAGATAGTATAATGGTGTTTAAATTTGTATTGATAACTAGTTTTTCGTTGCACATTGCGGCAACGACACTCTGGGTATAGAAAAATCAAACATAGGAATTTCGGCACGGTTCGTTCTTAGAGTAAATCTGTAACATAACATTTAAAGCTTAACCCTTAAACTTTGAATCTTTAGTCCTAAACTCTTAACACTTAACACTATACTTGTAGAATCGGGCTACCGAGAGTGACTAGATAGACCGAAGTCTAGGACGAACTACTCCGATAGGACGACTACAAATAAGAGAGAACAGTCAGCCTTCGTTCAGGAGGGTCTCGGCTCGGCTGTTATCTGCAAAACAAAGAAACACCGTTGTTCTTGGAGGGCAGGACATGGTGTCCTGCGACCAAGCTCGGGCGTGAGAATAAGTATGCGTTTCGAGAGATTAAGTGTAATCAAGTCGAAGCTAAGCGCATTGAATGAATTCTAACCTGGTGGTTGGGGTGTATTTATAACCCTCAACATTTGTCTTGTATCGTCATTAATGCTAATTGCCCAAAGGAGGTAGGCTGCAGGTCTGCGTCTTGGACTGTGGCAAGTTTCCGCAGTATACATTTTGGGTAATCGCATTAAATGGGTAGTCAGGTCGGTTGTCGGCACGCCGACCTGCCGTTGTGGGAGCGTTGGTCTGTGGTATCCGTCTCGGACTTGTCGTGCTCGAGTGTCGGCTACCGTATGTGCCATTTAACCGACACTGGGCGGATGGTTGGTCGACTCCTTTGTAGTCGACCCTTGACATACATTGTGTGTCGACCCTGACGAGGGCCGACTCTCTTTCCTGTGTTGTCTGTCGGCCGGCAGGTTGCGAGGCCGACACTCGTGACTTGTGTAGTGTTTTGGGTCGGATGCGTGTGTCTATTTCCTCGTGACATCATCCGACATGGACACACGTCATCAGCCCCCCAGTCCGGTATGTGGTGGTCTGGACATCACTATCGGACTAAGAGAAAAAACTGTTCGTCTGCTTTTAGATTTCGGTGTCGGTCATGTGTCTTGGCCGACACCTGTCAAACACTAATGCATGACAGCTGTGGACACGTGTTGGGCCTCTTGTGGGCTTGGGTGACGGTATGTGATGGGATGGGTGGTAACTCAACCGTCGATTAGGGTTTTTGTCTATAAATACCCTTTTTTACTTTCATTTTTTACTACTGCGAAGTTTCACTCTCAATCTACCTCCTTTAACAGATCCTTCTGCTTCGGTTTTCGACTCCTTTTTTAGTGCGTTTGTGCCTCGTCTTCCTCATTTCTTCCTGGTACGTTTCTAGTTCTCTTGATCTTTATAGTTTCCTTCCTCCCTTCATGGCGCCCTTAGGGATTAGGGATTTTAGATCTTCGCTTACCCAAGCGGAGCTAGATGAGCACTGTGAGCGCTTCGGTATTTCCGACAAACTGGACCCCACCCTTCCGACATCTATACAGTCCATTAGGAATCCTCCTGATGATATGGTCGGTTTATATACCAGGTCTTTTAGCGTCCGCATGTTGAGGATTCCGTTGACCAGATTCTTTATAAGTGTCTTGAGGCATAACATGTTCCATATTAGTCAGTTGCATCCGAATGCCATTCTGAGGGTGACCCACCTCGAGGCGACTTGCTGGGCTTTGGGGTCGGAGCTGACATCCGGCGTCTTCCATCGGTTTTATAGAATAAACCATCAGGGGGATTGGTTTTGTTTTGAGCAGCGTCGGGAAACATACGAGGACGGGTCTGTCAGCCCTTGTTATCTAGATTGGTTGCCGACAAACCTGAAGGATTTTAAAGATAAGTTCTTTTTCATTTCGGACAAGATTATGGGTGTCGACCTTCCTTGGAAGTCGACCAAGGTAAAGAGACGGAAGCGTCCTGAGTTGGAGTTTGACATGGAGACGGTTAGGCGGCTTACAGACCTTAGGCTTCCTTTGAAGAAGTACCCTGAGAGGGTATTGGTAATGACTGGTTTGAGTCGCAACTGGTTGTCGACGACGGAGAAACCGTGTTTTACTCTTGAGGGTCGGGGTAATACCCTGTCGCCCTTTTCTTTGACTGTTGGTTTCTCTTTTGCTGGTTTTGCTAACCTTGTTTATTTTCTTGTGCAGATATGGATATCCTGGACTTCATTACTTTGGACGACCCGTCTGACGTTATTTAAGGGAACCAGCCACTGGGTCAAGGCGAAAGGAGTCCTGTCAACGAGACTACTAGCCGTCGGTATGAAGACTTCACCATATCCGACGGTGGTTGGACTTTGATTGGGTCTGCCTTAGGGGGTGAGACAAATGTCCTCGTTGACGAGGAGACTGGCAAGACAAAGAAGGACAAGGTCCCCCGTAAAAGGAAGGCTCCTGATGTTACGGCCAAGACCGAGGGGACTGAGAGCAGCCGCCGGCAAAAGCATGTGGCGGTGCGTAGGGGTCTGTCCGTTGGAAAGCAATCGACTAGGCTTCGTGATGAGGCCTCGGATGCCGAAGTCGACATTTTGTCCTTGGGTGGAGGGGATGGGGAGGAGCCGAAGGAGGGGGAGATTTCTCTTACGGATAAGAGAAAGAGACAGGCCGACGCTGCCGCGGCTAGTGTAAGTATATCTCCCTCTCCTCTGTATGGTTCTCGACTGTCTGATGATTTGGCAGTTTTGTCCTTGATTTGCAGGCCCAAGGGTCTCAATTTACTGATACTGGTCGGGAGACAGTACTCGACCAGCTGAAGCGGTCTGCACATCCTTCAGGGTCGAAGGCTGACCACTTCGTTTTGGATGATAGCGACTTCGCTTCATCGCCTGTTAAGGAGATCGACAATGGTACTGCTGGACAGGTGTTTGTGCCGGAGTGGCAGATAACCAATGGTTGTCGGCTTGATTCTACCAGTTTGTGCCGAGAGTTCGCCCGTCTGAGTATCCCGGCTGGTGCTCGTCTCGAGCTTGACAAAGAGACGCCAGAAGAGGCCCGCCGAAGGGCGACCTTTAAGCTTACGCGTGCTTATACCGCTGGCATTGGCATGGTTCGACGCAACGCTAGGCTGGAGAAGAGCGTCACCAACCTGAAGTCTTGTGTTGCGGCCAAGAGGGTCGAGGTTGGGAAACTGAAGAAGGAGATCGGCGATCTAAGGATAACATACGCCAATGTCGACCCTAATAAGGCCTCGGCCTTAGAGAAAGAGGTTGCCGATCTCAAGGCTGGGAGACAAGCCGATGCTGAAGCCATTGCTGCCCTCCAGGAGTCGGCGAGGGAGCATGAGGTTGCCCTTGGTGATCTTCGGAAGCGTTGTGACGATGACACTGCTCGTCACACGGCCGAAGTGAAGGGGTTAACTGCTGATCTTGAAAAGTTGAGGATCGAAAAAGATCGGCTTTCGGATTTGTATAGGGGTGCACAGACCAAGGCGAGGGACCTGGGTGATGACCGACAATGGTTTGTCGAAGAGGGGCCGTCATTCATTGTCGGTCGGCTGCTTGGCAGTCGGCCTTTTAAGACGAGACTCGGTAACCTTCAGAGTGCCGTTATGAGGCGGGGGGCCTATTTGGGTTTTGTTGCTGGTTTTGAGCATGCTGCAGCCGGGAAGCCTGTGGCTGAGGGTAAATACTTTAGGCCCGACACCGATGCGCAACTGAAGAGGGCGGCCGCTGAGTATGCCAAGCTCAAGTACAAATATCTCGACAGCTTGTCCGAGTGCTTGAACAAGACTCGGGCGGAGTTTTAGGCTGTCGACCCTGATGTTAATTATCAAGTCGAAGCATCTTTTGGGATGATCAGCACTCTTGTTGGACCGACTGCCTCTACTAATGCCGACCCTGTATAGATAGGGCTTTGTTATGTTGTTTTCCTTCACCCGATTGGGTTGTAATGTAACCTATCGGCTTGTTATTAATGAAAGATGTTCATATTTTATACATTGTGTTTGTCATGTTTATTTCAAAGTACTTGTAATAAGCAACAATAGGAATGACTTTGTTTGTATGGACGAGAGTGTTTTATTCATCTCACCGACTGTCTTGTGATGGCCGATAGTGATCGTATAGTGTCGGTTATCGGCCTCAATGTTTTTGAGTTTATTGAGTAAAGGTGAGTGAGTGAACATTCGTCAATGTTATTTTTATCGACCTCTATTGTGTGTGATACGAGTTTGTCGGTATCGAATGCATTTAGTCTTATGTTTTTGCTAAACTTGTTATGGATGTATGATAGTTAAACATGTTTTTTGCGCTTTTATACCTAGGTTCGACCGAAGTCTTTCGGTCTATGTGGTCCGATCTATGCCCAATGTTCCATGTGTCGGTTGTTAACATGCCGACTGGGAGATTTGGGAGCGTGTTAGTCACCCACTAATGAGAGTTGTGAGAGATGAACGACGAGGCGTTTCCCTGTATAGCCCAGTACGGATAACCATCTTACGAAGGCTGTCGTTTATGGGACGAAAGCCGAGTCGGTCGGTTACTAATTGTGGTCGACCGACACGGTTGCTTATCCATAAAGTGACTGCTACAAGGGTCTTTCGGACTTGTTATGAAGTTAGATAAATCCTGTCATGGTTGTGTGTAACCATAATGACTGATATGAGTCTATAAATCATGTTAAAATGTGATCTACTTATAATCTAGCCGACATTAGCCAGTCGGTTCGAACAATTATAGTGAGATGCGATTGTTTATGTAGGGAGACATAATGGAAAAAAGTTTTGTGCCGACTTTCATTAGAATATCATTAAAATAAACATGTCGAACAGAGTGAGTATTTGGTTTACAAATAACATTTTTTGAGCTGCATTGCGTTCCAGTGTCGGGGAACAGCTTTTCCTTCCATGGTTACCAGTTTGTAAGAGCCTTTGGCGTGGGCCTCACTGACTTGGTAGGGACCTTCCCAGTTTGGTCCCAGTTTGCCTTGATTTTCTTGTCTGCTTGCCTCATTGTGTCGGAAAACATAATCTCCAGGCCGGAAGGTGATCTCCCGGACCTTTTGATTGTAATACTTCTCCATTTGCTTTTTGTATCTTGCTTCGTTGATTGCGGCCATGTCTCGGCGTTCTTGTGTTAAAGCTAAGTTGACCAGCAGCTCTGAATCGTTGGTGATTAAAGATACGTTCTCTGTTC
This sequence comes from Deinandra increscens subsp. villosa, assembly GCA_039602395.1. Taxonomy (NCBI): domain Eukaryota; kingdom Viridiplantae; phylum Streptophyta; class Magnoliopsida; order Asterales; family Asteraceae; genus Deinandra; species Deinandra increscens. Next base: position 67,091,368 of record JBCNJP010000008.1, on the reverse strand, counting down.
GGTAGGTCGGCATGCCGATTTCGGCTGGTATGACAGCTTCGGAGCCGAAAGTTAGGCTGTATGGAGTGTGCCCGTGGCTGGTCCTTTCGGTAGTGCGTATGGCCCATAAAACGTTTGGTAATTCGTTTAGCCAGTTCTTCCCCTGTTCACCGAGTCGAGTCTTGATTCCTGAAACAATCGACCTGTTTGTTCGTTCGACCTGGCCATTCGACTGTGGGTGTGCGACCGAAGTGAACACTTGTGTGATTTGCAACTCTTGGCACTATGCTTTGAACATATTATCAGCGAACTGCTTACCATTATCCGACACTATCTTTCCTGGCAAGCCATATCGACAAACCATTTGTTCCCAGACGAAGTTAACGACCTGCTTGCCGATGATGGTAGCTACAGCCTTTACTTCTGGCCATTTGGTGAAATAGTCGACCGCGACGATGATGAATTTGATTCGGCCTGGGGCCTCTGGGAAAGGTCCTACAATGTCGATGCCCCATTTGTAGAAAGGCCATGGGGATGTTACTGGTATTAAGTTGTGTTTCGGTACGCGTTGTACGCTTGCGTGCATCTGGCAGCCTCGGCACTTCTATATTTCCTTTTCGGTGTCGGTGTACATGGTCGGCCAGTAATAACCCATTGTCATCATTCGAGTTACTATCGACCGAGGGCCAGAGTGTGTGCCACAGATTCCTTCATGAATCTCCTTTATGACATAGTTTCCCTCTTCGGGTGTCAAGCATGTCAGCAACGGCTGTAGGTATGACTTCTTGTAAAGCTTATCATTGTGAAGTGTATATTGTTGAGCCTGGGCTTTCAGCTTTGTTTCTTCTAGTGAGGATTCAGGGAGGGTGCCTTGTGATAGGTAGTCCCGGATTGGTGTTATCCAATTGTTGGGGGCTGATGTGTCGGTTTCCAGCACCTCCTTGATCTCGTCGGTTCGACTGTGGATGATCTCAACCGGCACCTGCTTTGTAAGGTGGGCGAATGCGAGAGACGCAAGCTTGCTTAGCACGTCGGCTTTCTTGTTCTGACTTCTCGGGATTTGGGTGATCTCAAATCCTTCGAACTGGGAAGTTAGTTCCTTCACTTGGTTGGCATATTTTTGCATTGCTTCGCCTCGAATTTCGAATTCACCATTTACTTGGTTTGTGACCAGTAGCGAGTCGACTCGTGCAGCTAACTTTTTCACGTTCATCTTTCTTGTTAACCGCGATCCTGTCAACAGTGCCTCGTACCCAGCTTCGTTGTTTGTACTTGGGAAGTCGAGCCGAATGGCATATGTTCTTCGACCCCATGTGGGTCGATCAGGACTAAGCCGGCACCCAAACCTTCGCTGTTTTTGGCTCCGTCTATGTAATGAGTCCAGACATCGGTGCCATCGATTGGTGGTGGAGGTTGGTAGTCTTCGACTGTCGGTTTGTCGGTGTTGGGGCCGACTTGCAATTCTGTTATAAAGTCGGCTAACACCTGCCCTTTGATCGCTGCTCGGGGTTTGAAGTGCAGTTCGTGCTCGCCGAGTTCGATAGCCCATATTGCGAATCGGCCTGATGTTTCTGGTCTTTGGATTACTTCCCGGAGGGGGTAATTTGTGAGCACTGTAATCCTGTAAGCCTGAAAGTATCGGCGCAGGCGCCAGGCAGTGTGGATTAGAGCTAATAATAATTTTTCAATTTTGGTGTACCCGTGTAACACCCCAATTTTCACAGATACATTATATGTATAGTAAATACGTGTTTATATTATAAATACGTGAGCTTAATTGATAAATGTGGTAAGACTATGCTTTAGATAAGTTGCATGTGTTAGAAATATGTTTTTAATGGCCTATATGATGAAATGTGCATAAATAGATGTGTTAAATGCTAACGAAGGTAAAGTATGAAATGAATATGTGTTTATATGAATAACATAATGATACATGTGTGAATTAATGGATATATACGTATAGATACGTGTGTTAATAGTTAACGGGAAAGTAAAAGGACTAAAAATGTAATTATTGTAAAGTTATAAACGTATACGGATATTATACGTATCTATAATTATTATAAGTATCCCGAGGCTTAGGATATGATAAAAATATATCCTAATATGATTTATAAGGTGAAATGATAAGTATTGTAAAGTTTAAGGGGCTAAAATGTAATTTAGCAATTAATAAAGAAAAAATATATATATGTATATATATGTTATCGTACGAATCCCGAGCCTTAGAAACCTTATAAATTATTAGAAATATGTCCCTTAATGTTTTAGTACATAAAATGATAAAAGGTTAGAAGTTCGGGGGGCTAAAGTTGCATTAAACCAAAGTACAAGGGCTAATATTGTAAAAATTCAAAAGCTGGCCGGAAACCCACTTCGTCGCGTATCGCCTAGGCCACCACCAAGCCCGGCGCGATACGCCTAGCCTTCGTCTGCAGCAGAAAAATCCCAGGTTCGTTTTTAAGCCACGTTTGTCAACTTGGAGGCCAAGTTTGAGCTCCATACGCGTCAGATTTCGAGCGTGAGTCACCCCCATACGTGTTAGTACCTTAGGACGACCTTGTATGTATAAATAGGAGGTTCAATTCCATCAAACAACCTGCGAATTCACTCAAAAACAACCCAAAAACCCTCATTTCGAACCAGCAACTTCGTCGGAGAAATTAGAGCAAACGGTGAGGAGTTAGAAGGCGAAATTCAGCAGTCAACCCTTATTAGGTATGATTAACAATAACCTATCTCAGTTTTTGCAAATTCGATCTCTAAGTATGCTTTCTAAAAATGATGTAAAATTAGGGTTCTTGATGTTATTCTGCTTAAATCGGGTGATCGGGTGGGAATTAGGGTCTGAATTTTTGTAGGTAATCCTAAATTAATGTGTTTTAAGAAAGCCCTAAGTTTATTTCACAATTGGAAAAGGTTTGGTGAAAGTTTTGTTAACGGGTCAAAATTAGGGTTTTCATAACGTTACTCTGCCCAAATTGAGCAAACGGTTTTGAATTAAGATTTGCTATTTTAAAGTATATTATAAAATGTTATAATGGATGATACCCTAAGTTGGTTTGAAAAGAAAATGAGTTTTGATAAAGAAACGAGAAATACATGAAATTAGGGTTTTGAATTATGATTACTTAATATAAAATAATCCGGAGAGGTATGGGTACTTGAATTTTGGTATGGAACTATGTTTATATATATAATAAGTATATATGAGGTTAAAATGGATAAATGATAAAGTAGTTAAGATACCGAGTTAATCGGATATTTAGAAGTTCGCGCGGACAGGAAGGGTAGACACCTGTACACTGGGGTTTCTGGCAATAGCGGGGGTGTCGCCATCCCATCTGGGCAATGGCATCCTAACACTGGGCGATCCCGGAGTGAGTGTCTACTTATAGGAATGCGCGTCTTCATAATTATCAATAAAAAGAAGATGATATACCTATAGGGGTATTTTGGTCATTTTGACCTTAAAAGAAGTAAACCTTAATAATCAGATATTATTAAGATAATATAAGAGATAAATAAACATAAGATATGTTTATAATGTTAAACCTTGCGTTAATGCCATACGATACGCGAATTAGGTTAACCGAAGGATTCTGTCGGAGGTTCTGTCCGAGTTTAACAAGTAAAGAGATAAGGTGAGTTCTGCGAGCCCACTTTTAAATGTTTTAAACGCTTTAATGTTTTCGGGCTGATATACATATAATGTTCAACTGTTTAATTGGAAAGTATTTAAAATGCTTTTATATGAAAGTTTGATTATCTTAAACTGATAAATTGATGAAATGATGAACTGTTGAAATGATATGTAAAGGTACTTATGAATGTATATACGTGTTAGTAATACATATGAAATGGTTATGTTAATGCATATGAAATGCTTATTAGGGTTATGTGCTATATTTGCTTTGAAACTAGGTATCCAAATGATAAGGGTTTGTTAATAAACGTACAAGTGAGAATGTATGATTATATGAGAACAGGTGATGCATTTGCTATATTATTATGTGGTGGATACGCCGCTGGTACATCCTGTATACAAGCATGGTAGTATAGTTACCCGGTATATTGAAAGTGTGGAGGATACGCCGCTGGTACATCCTGTATACATACACCTAGGTAAATTGGGGGATGTTCACTTGTTGCAGTATATGAGTACATTATCATGTTTATTAGCACACCTGAGTCAGTCGGATATCTAACTAGGGGCGGGTAGTAGTACTGTGGTGGTTAAGGAGATGTTCGATAGAATGGAACGTCTAAAGAGGGTCAAGGTTACGTGAACGGTTGTCGTTGCTGAATGGTTGGGGGCTTCCAGATGAAGTTACCTGAGCAGTCTTCGAGACCGGGAAGGTATAGAAAAAGTAGAACGGTTGTCGTTGCTGAATGGTTGGGGGCTTCCAGATGAAGTCACCTGAGCAGTCTTCGAGACCGGGAAGGTATAGATGAAATGAAACGGTTGTCGGTACTGAGGTTGGGGGCTTCCGATAAAGTCACCTGAGCAGTATTCGAGACCAGAAGGTATAGAGGCGTATGGAATTCAGGTCATAGGAGTTAAAGGTTATGGAGGTAGATGTTTTCTAGAGAAACGTGTATGGTTATGATGTTATGTTATGTATGACTTGTTATGTGTTATACTTGATAAATGTTGAAAAAAGGGATTTTGCAGGTTCAAAGGTTTTAACCTCACGAAAGAGGTAATGTTTTAAAATGTAGAACTCACCAGCGTAAGCTGACCTTTTCCCAAAACCATATGTATGTCAGGTTTAGGCGAGACGTCTGGAAGCAAGGGCGGAGCCCTCGTGTTAAGAGAATGATCGGGCAAGCTATAGAGGAAGCTGATGAGCGTGCTGGCTAGTTGTAGATAAATAAAGACGAGATATAATTGATCGCTATATAGATAGATTGTAAATTATCTCAATTACTTTACGTACTTGGCTTTATAATAAATAAAAGTTTTAAATTTTCCGCTGCTTATCTCTGTTGTGCCACGTGTTCATGAGTAAATCCGATGAGTGACCCCTCCTGGTGCCAAGTCTGGGAGTGGGCGTCACAACCCGATTTCAGGGTCTTTCATTGCTCTGCTCACAAAGTAGACTGGAATTTGTTGATCAACTCGCTCGGTGCATAGGACCGAGCTTATGGCCTCGGTGCCGACAGAGAGGTAGAGGATCACCTCCTCTCCTGTTGCTGGCACGGTGACTAGTGTGAGAGCTGTGAGGCTCAGCTTTAGTTCCAGGAATGATTTATCGGCTTCTTCGGTCCAGGGGAACTGTGTTTTGTCGGACACTTGCTTCAAGGTTCGGAAGAAAGGCATCGACTTTTCTGCCGACTTGGAGATGAAACGATGGAGCGCAGCTAGTCGACCGTTTAAGCACTGGAGCTCTTTCAGACACTGTGGTGCCTTCATTTGCATTATGGCCTTTATTTTTTTAGGGTTAGCCATAATGTTCTGGTCGGTGACTATGTGCCCCAAGAATTTGCCTTGCTTCATTCCGAAAGAGCACTTGGCCGGATTGAGCTTCATGTTGACAGCTCTGAGTCGACCGAATGTCTCTTCAATGTCGCCGATCATCGTTTCCTCTGTCCCACTCTTAATGACTAAGTCGTCGACGCAGACCTCCATGTTTCGGCCGATTTGTGGGTCGAAAACTTGGTCGATCAACCTTTGGTAAGTGGCTCCGGCATTTTATAAGCCGAAGGGTATCTTTCGGTAGCAGAAGATGCCTTTGTCTGTGTGAAAGGCTGTTTTTTCTTCGTCTTGCCAAGCCATCTTGATCTGGTGGTAGCCTTTGTAAGCGTCGAGAAAACACTTGTATGTGTAGCCCGATAGGGCATCTAATTTTGCATCTATGGTCGGCAGGGGATAGCAGTCTTTTGGGCATGTGTTGTTGAGGTTGGTGAAGTCGACACACATTCTCCATGAGCCGTCGGATTTGGCTACCATGACTGGCTTAGCGATCCAGGTGTGCCACTTGACCTCTTGCAAGATCCCTGCCTTAACCAGCTTTGTCACTTCTGCGCATACTGCTTTGCTTCGGTCTCGAGCCATGCTTCTTTTTGCCTGAGCCACCGGTCGTTGTTTTGGGTCGACCTTCAAGAGGTGCTCAGTGATCTCTCTTGGTACTCCTGTCATGTCGGCCGGTGTCCATGCGAACACGTCTGTGCTATTGCGTATCAAGTTGTATAACTTTTCTCGTGTCGAATTAGATAGCTCGGGACCGATGGTGACCAGTTGGTCAGGGTATTCCTCATTGACTTTCCACTTATTCTTGGCTGCTTCTTCTGTGACATCGGCTGTGAGATCGGAGTCTAGCCGGGTGGATCGGATAGTTGCTCTGCCTTCCCTGGTTGGGAACTTTATTAACCCATGCGCTGTGGAGACGACACAGCTAAACTGATAGATCGCTGGTCGACCGAAGAGGATGTTGTATCGTGAGGGTCGGTCGACCACGAGGAAGGTCACTTCCTCGGTTATTGTGTACGACCCGTCGGACAGGGTTACCGGCAGGGTAATTTCTCCTTCGGGAAAGACCATGTCTCCACTGAAGCCGACCAACGATGTTTTTGATGGTTGGAGGTGTTGCTGTATGTGAGTCAGCAGTTTGGAGAAACATGTCTTGTACATGATGTCCGAAGCACTCCCCCATCAATGTATGTTCTATGAATGTCATGGTCTGCCACATTGGCGATGACAACCATGGGGCTGAGTGTCGGCATAGCCGTGTCTAGTGCTGGGAAGGAGATTGGCTTGTTGGCCCAGCTTTCTCTTCTGAGCTTCGGTCTTTTGCTGCGAGAGGCATGTGTCATTAGGATTGGGGCATTGTCATTTTTCTTCTCTTTCTTGTTCTTTTGTTCCTTGATTTCTTTCAACAGGTGTGCCAACTGCCCTGTTTTTACTGCATGGCTGATCTCCTTCTTCAATTGATGACACTCGTCTGTATCGTGACCTCTGTCTAGGTGGAAATCACAATACTTGGCCATATTTCGGTTGGTTGTGTTGGAGCCCATTGTTCGTGGTTTGCCAAATTGCCGATTGGCGTCTTCTGTTTGCAAAATTTTCCTGGGAGTTTTTGTTAGGCTGGGGTAATCCTTTTTATCGTGCCTCTGGTTAGAGGGATACGTTCGTTCGTAAGGTGTAAAACCGGAGTTTCGACGATCGTCTCGGCTTCCTCTATCGCCCCCCGATTGCCAGGGTCGGCGGGAGTCTCTATTGTGTTGTGGTCGACCCTGTGATCTTTGTTGTCCGACAGACGACTTGTCTCGGAGCTGTGCTGCCTCCTCACCTCGGATGAGGGCTTCGGCTCGGTCGAAAGCTTCCTGAATCGTCGCAGGGACTCTGGCACTCATCTCCTTAATTAATTGCCTCGTCCTTAAGCCATGGATGAAGGCGGATATTTTCTGTCTCTCATCGGCATGACCGATGGTCAGAGATTCGGTTTTGTACCTTTTGAGGAAGGCTCGGAGAGACTCCTGGTCTCCCTGTCGGATATTGTGTAGCTCGATTGGGTCTTTTGTGCACTTCTTTTGTTGGCCGAAGTGTTTAGAGAATAGTTGTTTCAGCTGTGCATAGCTGTCGATCGAGCCATCAGGGAGAGAGTTGAACCAGAGTCTAGCTAGGCCCGAGAGGGTCTGCACAAACATCTTGCACCATACGGGAATGGACCATTTTTCTATACTGGCAGCCGATTTAAAGGCGTGTAAGTGGTCTTCTGGGTCGGTGCTGCCGTCGTATGTTTTTACTTCACTTGGCAGCTTCGTCTTCGGTGGGTATTCGAAGCTCTCTATTCGTTCAGTGAATTTGCTTTCTTCTTCTGGGAAGTAGGGTAAAGAGAAATCATCGGCACTAGCATCTCCCGGTTCGTCTACCCTTGTCGCTGGAGTTTTGACTCTAGCATTTAGCTGTGGCCGAGGGCCTGTGCCTGTATTTGTCATGTGTGACGGACCTGGTGGGTGTAGTGGCATACCGTATGGGTACATGGGCATCTGATAAGCTGGTGCTCCGTATGGGTTCATGAATGGTGGGTAGGGGTAAAACTGTCGGCCTGGGAACTGCATCGAGTGTTGCTGATTGAATGGGAACTGTATTGGACCCGAGGTGCCGTGTGTCGGTATGGGACCTGTTCTGATGACTGGCGTTGGTGCTGACACTGTGGGTCCCGATGTCTGAGTCGACACTGCAGTGCTGTCGGTCACGACAGCTTTCGGCCTTGGTTGGTTAATGTTACCCCCCCCCCCCGGTGGTGGCGGCATTTCATCGTTGACGATGACGCTCTCTTCATCAAAGGATAGCTGCATATGTATGCCTTTTTCTCTTTCGGCTGCTACGTGCTCGTTCATCATCAGTCGGAGCTGTAGGAAGTTTCGGCTTACCAGTTCTGGTGTGAGTGTCAAGGTTTGAGGATCAGTGATACCAGGTGATCCGGCAGTGTTTCTTCCGTGTGGGGTGACGAAGCTGTCTTTAGAGTTCCGATCTTCATTGTCAAGCATCATGGAAGTTGTGGTGAGGACCGTGCGGATGGCGCCAATGTAGAATCGAGCTACCGAGAGTGGCTACATAGACCGAAGTCTAGGACGAACTACTCCGATAGGACGACTACAAATAAGAGAGAACAGTCAGCCTTCGGTCAGGAGGGTCTCGGCTCGGCTGTTATCTGCAAAACAAAGAAACACCGTTGTTCTTAGAGGGCAGGACAGGGTGTCCTACGACCAAGCTCGGGCGTGAGAATAAGTATGCGTTTCGAGAGATTAAGTGTAATCAAGTCGAAGCTAAGCGCATTGAATGAATTCTAACCTGGTGGTTGGGGTGTATTTATAACCCTCAACCTTTGTCTTGTATCGTCATTAATGCTAATTGCCCAAAGGAGGTAGGCTGTAGGTCTGCGTCTTGGACTGTGCCAAGATTCCGCAGTATACATTTTGGGTACTCGCATTAAATGTGTAGTCAGGTCGGGTGTCGGCACGCCGACCTGCCGTTGTGGGAGCGTTGGTTTGTGGTGTCCGTCTCGGACTTGTCGTGCTTGAGTGTCGGCTACCGTATGTGCCATTTAGCCGACACTGGGCGGATGGTTGGTCGACTCCTTTGTAGTCGACCCTTGACATACATTGTGTGTCGACCCTGACGAGAGCCGACTCTCTTTCCTGTGTTGTCTGTCGGCCGTCAGGTTGTGAGGCCGACACTCGTGACTTGTGTAGTGTTTTGGGTCGGATGCGTGTGTCTATTTCCTCATGACATCATCCGACACGGACACACGCCATCAATACTCTAAAGTATAAACCCAGAAAAAAAACATATTCTTATAAAGTTAAAGTAAAAAACTACAAAAGAAACGAACCTCTGAAACATATTTCCACAACGACGGCGACTCTGTTAGTAAAAAAAACATAAGGTAAAGAAAACCAAACAAAATAAAAATCGAAATAGGAGGGGGGGGGGGGGGGGGGGGGGGGGGGAATAGGCTACTTACTTCCCGCTTAGGTGGTTGTTTTGACAAAGTTAATTTCATATGTGAAATCTATTTAACCTGAAATTTGTTATGTGTAAAGCGGTAAATCACGTAGCAGACGCATGAAAAAATAAAAGTAGTTAGCAGGTCTCGAACTTGGGCAACATTCAAATGGAGTGCGCGCCTAACCACGTGCATGGTATGTTGGCGTCTTTGTTGCAAATTCTCCATGGCAATTCTATTCAAGAACAAAACAACACAACATCGATGTAATTAATTTCCCCAAGTGTTCCTTAAAGTCACTTAGCTTTCATTAATTAGGTATTTCAGTTTTGTATATTTTTTTGGAGGGTTATTGGCTTATAATAATCTCAACTATCACTTTAAGACCGATATCACTCCCAACTAACAAAATTCCCTCTGGCAATCTCAACTATTAACATATTTTCCCCCACCACTCCCTCCATTAATTTTCTTTAACACTGTTAATCATCTGCCTACGTAGTTGTCCTACATACCTTATGTTGAATAAAAAATAATTTTAAATGCCACATCTATAAAAAAACCCTAAAACCCACCTAATTCCTAATTCCCTGTCATCGATCTCCTAACCC
>JBCNJP010000008.1:66895511-67080820 GCA_039602395.1 Deinandra increscens subsp. villosa | reverse complement strand
CATCCAATGCGGATAGATCTTGGGCATCCATCAAGATCATCCTATGGCCAAGATCTATGGTGTTTTCGCCTATGGCGTTTTTCAGGGGAGAAAACACCATAGGTGAAAACACCATAGATCTTGGCTGTTGGATGTAGTGTTTTTTGTGGATATATTTTACCCTAAACCTATATATAGGGTTATGATTATTTGAGAACCTATAAAAATTGTGAGAACTGAGAGAACAGATATAAGTCCACATCTTAACCACCTTTTAAAATGAATGGTCTAGATTAATTTGAATTTATATTGTGAGAACTGCGAGAACAGATATAAGTCCACATCTTAACCACCTTTTAAAATGAATGGTCTAGATTAATTTGAATTTATTTAAATTAAATTAAAGTTTACAAAATCTATTAAATATATTCACTTTTGTTACATGTCTTTTGGTTGGTCTGTAACATAGAACTTAAACTTACATAACCCTAATACTATCGTTGTCTTTGCTTTAACTTAGTGTACAAATTAACTTTTATATTTGCCATGTTTACATTTCATAAACACTTAGCTTTTTTACTAAAACTTAATGTACAAATTCAACCCCGCCGCAACGCGCGGGAGGGGGGGGGGGGGGGTGGGGGGATAGGGGGAGGGTCATCCGTCTCGTTATGTTAGATGTTAGGTTTGTTTTCAATCACTTTGATGTGAGTTCGTGTGATTTACTGATTATAAACCAAAAATTGGAAAATTAAAGGGTAAACCAGATATATATTACTAGGAAAAAACTCTAGGGTTTCTGTTCTTGTATCCTATCCTTCCCCCTTCCCCAATTTCATCTCGCTTCTGACAATTTGTATTGTGTGCTCGGCGCCGTGGAACTTCATTGCAAGGTATCTATCCAGAAGACATAGGTTAATTATTATCGGAATACTGTGATATATATAATCGAATGTAATGTTGTTTCATCTCTGCTTAATTAATATGATGTTTTGTTTTAAGACTCGTCATTAATTTGATCACAGGTCATGTTAAGTGACCTTAAAATCGCTGATTATGCTTATGAGGATTGTGACGAAAAATTTGCTTGTTATGACCATGAGGCTTTTTATAAAGGCCACGAGGATTTTTCTTTTCCTGAATACCACATTGTGGAAGGAACGGAGGAGGAGGTATGTAATGTTTTTTCATCTCTGCTGCTTAATTAATATGATGTTATGTTATGTTTTTTTTTTCTTTTAATTTGATCGCAGGTCATGTTAACGGATGCCATCGATAAAGAAGTGGAGAAAAAGTGGGAGGTGTAATCAATAACTATTTTTTATTTTTATTTTTGAATGAAAACCTAATGAATAAAACGAAAATGAATTTTTTTTTTTTGTTTTTTTTGTTTTTAATCTCTGCTTAATTAGTATGATGCTTTGTTTTAAGACTCTTAATTAATTTGATCATAGGTCATGTTCGTTGATGGTGGTGATGCCTTCAGTGATGCCATGGATAAAGAAGTGGAGAAAAAGTGGGAGGTGTAATCAATAACTATTTTTTATTTTTTTTTGAACGAAAACCTAATGAATAAAACAAAAATGAATTTTTTTTTTTTAATCTCTGCTTAATTAGTATGATGCTTTGTTTTAAGACTCTTAATTAATTTGATCATAGGTCATGTTCGTTGATGGTGGTGATGCCTTCAGTGATGCCATGGATAAAGAAGTGGAGAAAAAGTGGGAGGTGTAATCAATAACTATTTTTTATTTTTATTTTTTTTGAACGAAAACCTAATGAATAAAACAAAAATGAATTTTTTTTTTTAATCTCTGCTTAATTAGTATGATGCTTTGTTTTAAGACTCTTAATTAATTTGATCATAGGTCATGTTCGTTGATGGTGGTGATGCCTTCAGTGATGCCAATGCCATGGATAAAGAAGTGGAGAAAAAGTGGGAGGTGTAATCAATAACTATTTTTTTTTTTTTGAACGAAAACCTAATGAATAAAACGAAAATGAATTTTTTTTTTTGTTGTTTTTTTTTTTAATCTCTGCTTAATTAGTATGATGCTTTGTTTTAAGACTCTTAATTAATTTGATCATAGGTCATGTTCGTTGATGGTGGTGATGCCTTCAGTGATGCCATGGATAAAGAAGTGGAGAAAACGATGATGGTAATACAATCAATAACTGTTTCTGTTTTTCCTTTTTAAACAAGGATCGTTGATTTATTTAGCTTTAAGAAGTTGTTCTGTCTCTCTTCATAGGGTGTTTTCTCTTACATCACCACCTCTTGTAGTCCGCCAGAAATGTATCGTCTGTCACATAGTCCTGATATTCGCATTGTTCTCAATGAGCGCCTTCCTGCTGAAGAAAGTTGGTCAAGACGCTCTAGGTTTCGGGCATTTTCTGAAAAGTATAGATCAAGTTTTCTCGATTTAATGGAGTGTTATGTAAGAGCTGGGGTTTATCAGCTAGAAGATGTGTTACCAAGATACCGTCAAATTGTGATGCGGGATGATGAAGATGTTCTCAATCGCTATGAAAAGTTCGAGAGGTTTGCTAAGGTTGCGGACGATCCAGATCATCTATTCTATAAACTTCATGAGGTTTGTCATTGGACCATTAAGTTCAATAACATCTCTTCTTTCTTATGCTTAATCACTTTGATACACAGATCTACACAAAGGATTGGGAAAAACAGATACGGGAGGAGTGGAAGATTCTTGAAAAAAATTTGCCTGGTGTGTATGCATGTCAACTCATTAGTAAATAGTAATTGTTGGATTTTAATTAATTTAATACTCGATCTTGAAAAAACACAATTTCCTTGTATTTGGATACAGGGACGATATATGTGAGGGCTTATGAATCAAGGATGGATCTTCTTAGAGCTGTAATCATTGGACCAAAGGGGACTCCGTATCATGATGGGCTCTTCTTTTTTGATGTGCATTTCCCACCCTTATATCCATACAAAGCGCCAGTATGTTTGTTCTTGATCTTATTTATATTATGTCAATCTTGTGTGATTTTTTTTTATATGTTTTCTTTTTCTTTAAGATTCTGCGCTATCACTCTTTTGGTCTTGCTATCAATCCACATATGTTTAAGTGTGGTGAAGTTCGGTTCAGAATTACCAAAACGTACTGCCCCGAGATTCCTGATTTGTGGCTGTCTGGCTGTACAAATGTGCTCGAACTTCTGCTCTCCATACAGAAAAAGATTTTGACGGAAGACCCATTGTTTCTCCAACCGGGATTGCTACATTCTGGAGCCTCTGTGGTTGCAGAATACTTGTGTTTACTATACAATGAGGACATTCTGATAAGATCACTGAAAACAATGATGTGTATCATCTGTAACCCACCCAAGGTAGGAAGGACTTTGTGTTTTTGTGCCACTTTTCTAGTATGTATTGTTAACTAATGAGATGTTGTGGATGATGAATGATGCAGCACTTTGAGGATTTTGTAGTTGGGCATTTCCGCCATCGTGCACATCATATCTTAGAGGCATGTGAAGCTTATATGTACAAAGACCTGAGAGCCGGGGCTGTTGTCGGTAGTGTGGGTGAAAGGAACAGCTGCTGCTCACCGGAGTTTCAGAAGAATGTTGAGTCATGCGTTGTTCTCCTTACAAAGTGTTTTGAGAAAATCGGAGCAACTGAAACTAAGATTTATGTGAGTCTTCATGGTTATATCTGCCTGCTTATAAGTATCATTGGTGTTAAAATGAGTGGTTCTAAATCGAAATCTTTTGAGTTGACCCAAGAGAGACAAACAAATAACAAAAACATTACTAGGTTTAAATTTGGTTGGTGCTTGTTGAGTGCATAATAGTTCCTACTGTTGTACTACTGATTACTCGGCCAGAACAGACAACTTTTCCCAACTTCCTGGTTTGACACTAAACACTAAAGAACGTCATTCCTTGGAAATGGATCAAGAATAACCCTTTAGTTTCTGTGAAAATGACGTGGTCAGTTCTTGGATCTTCCATTATGCGTCTGGCTTAGATGTGTATGTGGTTTGGAAATAAGGTGTTTAGTGATATTTGTGTAATTTATGACTGATTATTGTTTTTTGTATTGTTTTCTGGGGAAGGCCTCTCGTTTGAAGAGAAAATTTTCAGAGATTGGTCCGACGCAGCTGGGTTCTTCCATGTAGGTCTTGTAACAAATTTTCTCAACTTTCTTTGTGTTCTCTAAATTCTCGCAGTTGATGGTGTTTTCAAACACTTCCGGCGAAATATTCTTATGATCTCAACTTTGTATGTGATCCAAAAAATTCTTATGATTCTTATATGCTCATGTTAGTAGCCAGAAACAATTCATTCCTTTTCTGGGATCTTCGGCTTAGACTTTTGGGTTGGCTTAAACATGAAAATGTTTGTGTTTGGCTATATCTAATTCTATGAAACTTCATTAACCACCTGGTTTGTACCTCACAAGTTTCTGATTTGATTTATTGATGGGACTGAGCACAAGAGATGAGCGTGTCTTTTTTTATTTTGTTGCATGTTATCTGCCACAAGGGTCAAGTAATGCTTAAGTTTACAGTGCCAAGAAAGTCAGAAGCTTACCCAACAATCCGCAACTACTTGTAAGTGGCAAAAAACTTTGATAAAAAAGTCTGCATATAGAGTTTATTGCTTATGTTTAATATTCATTCTTGAACAGGGAAATACTTGATCTCAGCAATGGCAACCATCATGGATCAGTAGTGCAGTTGTTCCTTCTAATCCTGCTTTGTTATTCGATCCTATCTTAAATTTTTGACCATAAACTGTTCTTTATTGTCACTCTACCTACATCATGATAGATAAATAGCCTTGTTTTGTTCCTTTCAAATACACCAACACGCAGCTAAAACCGTTGCGTACAAACATTTTCTTTTCTTCGTAGTCTTCTTTATAATCTTGTGAAGTTGCATCAACTAATCAATGCTTAGCCAAATCACCGTAGCAAAGAGGCAGGACGACATGAATATAAGATCTACCGATCCCGACACTTCGCCACAATAGCGATCCTCCCTCTTTGAGCATGCCACAGAAACAAGTTGACTTTCACATCCTATTTCTTTTTCAACTTTCATCACATCCTTACTTACCTCTTTTTCTTCTTTTTCTTTTTATATTTCTAATGACCCCTTCCTCTGTCACTTAGCAATGTTATGAGGTGTGTTTCTTATAGTTTATATATATGTTTGGTTTTTATTTTTACATTTGATTTGTACTAGCGGCATTTGCTTTACTTAATTTAGTTTTTTTTTTTTTTGACGAGTCATTCCCCTCTCGCTTAGCAATGTGATAAGGTGTGTCTTGCCTTTATATATATATATATATATATATTTTGTTTTTTTCTTACATATGATTTGTACTAATAATAATTTTATAGTGTCTAGACTCTAGAGTTTATGGGTTTAGATCCAACGCATGAGTCTTGGCTTTACATCTTGCTTCTTGAAGAGGTATATGATCATGATCGGTGAAGATAATGGTTTTTGATAGCATCAAATACGAACGGAATTTATCAAACGCAAAAACTACCAAAAGCAGCTCTTTCTCCGTAACTGTATAGTTCTCTTGAGCGCTTGTTAGCGTTTTGCTAGCGTATTAGATTGGGTGAAAGTGTTTTTCTTTTCGTTGACCAAGTACTGCTCCCACAGCATAGTCACTGCGTCACACATGATCTCAAATGGAAGAGACCAGTCTGGCGTAGTCATAATAGGTGCATTGAGTAATAGGTTCTTGAGAGTAGAGAAGGCTTCCATGCAATCTTTGTTAAAAATCGAAGACAGCTTCTTTCTCGAGCAACGTTGCCAAAGGACGTGATATTTTTGAGAAGTCTTTGATAAAGCATCGATAGAATCATGAGTGTCCTAAGAAACTGCGAATAGCACAAACTGAAGAAGGTGGTGGTAGATGTAAGATAGTGTCAATTTTTGCTTTATCCACTTCTAATCTAGCTTGGGAGATTTTATGGTCAAGAACTATGCCTTCCCGGACCATAAAATGATATTTTTTTCCAGTTGAGAGCTAGATCAGTTTCTTCACATCGGGCGAGCATTTCTTCAGATTAAGCAAACAATGATCGAATGAGTTTCCAAAGACTGATAATTTATCCATGAAAACTTCCATGGACTTCTCAATCATATCGTGGAAAATGGAAAACATACAACGCTGAAAAGTGGCAGGAGCGTTACATAGCTCAAAAGGCATTCGTCCATAGGCAAATGTGCCTTGGGGACAAGTAAAAGTGGTTTTCTCTTGGTCCTCTGGGTCGATGGGGATTTGGAAATACCTTGAGAAACCATCGAGAAAGCAAAAATACTCATATCCGGCTAGACGTTCGAGCGTTTGATCAATGAAGGGCACAGGAAAATGATCATTTCTGGTGTCATCATTCAGCCTTTGATAGTCTATGCATACTCTCCAGCCTTTGACTATTCGAGTGGGAATGGCTTCATTTTTCTCATTTGTGATGACAGTCATTCCTCCTTTCTTGGGTACCACCTGAATAGGACTAACCCAAGGGCTATCTGAGATGGGATATATAACACCAGCGTCAAGAAGTTTGATGACTTCCTTTTTAACCACATCTTCGACATTCAGATTGACTCTTTATTATGGTTGCATAACTGGTTTGTATATGTAACACCCCAAAATCTAAAGGTAATAAATATATATGTTTTTATATATTTTTATGTGAAAATATGTGTCGTATATGTGTTTATGTGATTAACATGTTAAAATGTTAAGAAATGCGTATTTAAAGTTATAACAATAAACTATGCATAAGGTAAATCGGGTTAGATTATTTAAAAAAAAATAATAATATATGTTTATATATTATATGAATGATTAGTCACCATGCTAGGTGTCAATTCTCATGATTAGTCACCATGCTAGGTGTCAATTCTCATGATTAGTCACCATGCTAGGTGTCAATTCTCATGCTTAGTCACTAGGACACTTGTAAGAAGCATGTGAGACACTCTTGGCTATAAATAGACCATGGATCCATCTATTTTTCCTTGCTAATTCACCTAAAATCAACCTAAAACCTCTAAGAAACCTCAAAAACACCAAGAACACTCTAGCTTGCATTTTTGAAGATTCAAAGGGAGTTAGGAGCCCATCTTCTGGAATAGATCAAATTAAGGTATGTTTAACATAATCCTTCAATTAGTTGCATGATTCATAACACTTAGATATGCCTTTTAAGAATAATGCAAGATTAAGGTTCTTGAACATGTTTTGTTGAGATTGGGAGTTCTAGTGGGAATCATGAGTTGAAATTTGGTATGAAGCCTTAGAATAACATGTTTTAAGAAATCCTTAAGTTAATTTCATGTTTAAAGAAGGGTTGGTATGGTTTCACCATGTTGGTTTATCAAGAACAAGTAAACCAAAAACAAGAACATAAACATTGGTGTTTTGATCATAGTAATTCCGCCTCCTGGTCGTGATAACGCCTATACGGTCGGTCATGATCATCACCAAACTAAAACACAAATATGGGTGATATCTCATAGTAATCCCGCCTCCTGGTCGTGATAACGCCTATACAGTCGGTCATGAGAATCACTCATCAAGGGCATAAAGACTTGGGCAAGGGTAATAATATTCAACAAAAGAACATAATTATATATATGTACTAAGTATATATAAGTTAAAACATGGGTTTTGATAAAGTATTGAATGTACCGAGTTACTCGGATATCTAGAAGTTCGTGCGGACTGGAAGAGTGGCGCCTGTACACTGGGGTTTCTGGCATAGTGGCGTTGTCGCATAAATCCCAACTGGGACATGGCATACGCTTCACTGGGCGATCCCGAAGTGAGTGTTGTTGGAAACAAGGGTGTCCTGACCCGACGAATTAACGAACCCGACCGATATTGACCCGTAAGAGTTACACCCGGGTCAACGGACTATTATATCTAATTAATTGTTAATTAGAAATAAACGAACTAAATGGTGAATTAAATAAATATGAATTATTTATTTAAATTGACAAAATCTATCGATTCAAAGCACTCGGTAATTAAAAGACGAATCGATCAGTTGTTACCGGATTAACAGACTAATCGATTGGTGGACTAAAGGTGGATCGCGACCGGGCCCAGTTCGCAGGCCCCGGTCTGCGAATTTTATAATAAAAGAGATAGGAGGGAGAAAGATTGTAACACAAGTCATTCGAAACCCTAATCTCCTCCCTCTGTCTCTCCTTGCGCCGAAGCCGCCGAAGCCGGCTCCACCGCCGCCGACCGCCGTCGCCGCCCAGCCTCCACCACCGTGATCCGTTCGTGATTTCCAATGGATCCCCGTCTTGCCAGTATCTGTTCTCGACTCGAAAGCGAAGCCGTCGCAGCCCGAGCCGAAGCCGCAGCCCGAGCCGAAGCCGAAGCCGCAGCCCGAGCCGCCGCCGCGGCTCAAGCCGCCGCCGCCGCCGCTGCTGCTCACACGCCGCCGCGCGACCACCGGCAGGTGGTTCTCGCGCTGCCGGCGCAGCCGAGACCGCCGCGCCCGGTCGCGTCGTCGTGGCCGGCGCCGCTATACCCGTCCGCCGCCGCCGCCCCTCCTCCGATCTCCGGCGAGTCGTTCGTCGTGGGATCGGTCCCGGTGGCCATCCCGACGGAGAAGGTTTTGTCACCACCACCGGTGGTATCCCTACCACCACCGCCGCCACTGCCGCCGCCGCCGCCTATGGTCGCCGCCGCCGATGCCGCCGTTGATGATCTGTCTCGAAGGTTCGAGTCGGACGTCACTGTTCGTCCTAGCGCGAGCCCGTTGAATCCGGGTGTCTCGAGCGGTTGCTCGGATCCCGCCAAGGTATATCTAACTTATTAGATATATAATTATTTATTTATTTTAAATAAATATATTTTTCTGTGTTTGTCGTGTTTCGGTGATTGATCCTGTTACGGTTGCATCCGCGTTTTAATCGTTTCCGCTGCTAAATTAACTTATAATTAATTTAATTAATAAATCCGTTTTAATAAAATTAAAATCGGTAACCCGGATCCCACTGTAAAACCCAACAGTGGTATCAGAGCCATTATCACCGCGCGCAAACCAGATTCGGTCTATTCGTGACCGATAGTTCGCAATTTCGACTTAAATCCAAATTGCGAATTAGAATTAATTTAATTTATTATTTTAATTCCATACATTATATTGTGTGTTACGGCCGACCCCTCTAATTTTGTGATCATGTATGAATGTCATGGCGTGATTTGTTTTTTCTCTGTTTGGCCCAAGTTGTTGGCCCAATTGGTTGTTTTTGATTTTGGTTTATTGGACCCGGTTTTTGGGTTTCAAAGTTGTACAAATTTAGAGCTAGGTTACTAGAAGTAGTTTTAGTAATTGTAAATTTATATGTAACCTAAAGTCGAAGACTGGACACACGCAAGAGGGATGTCAAAGCAAGTGGGAGCTGAACAGGATTCCAGATCGCACAGAGTTGCCATCTCGATCGTTCACCATTTTATAATTTAATTTATTTTAAATTGTCCCATGTGATCTCGCTTGTATGGCTCGAGCGAGATCAAGACCTTATGCCGTTTAACACACAATATGCCATTCGCGACAACTTAGTAATTTAATTAGGTTAAATTAATTTACTGGTCCCGAGTGGAGATAGGGTTTTATCGTTCGTGTCTGACGATGATTAAATATTAAAAGTAATTAATATCCCTATTTGGTAATTCTTTAAAACTGGTAGTTCGTGCCATCCTATCTCAAGTTGAACTTGGAACGTATTTACCGGAGCATCAGTGTTGGAGTATTTCAACACCGCACTTGGTGCCGAGGGTACCTTCTAAGGTGAATGACATTGGAGTATTTCAACACCGTGTCATCACATCGACCATTTAGGACTACTATCGCTTTAAACGTATATGTTCGTGGTGTTGGAGTATTTCAACACCGCGCCACGGATGTGTACTGCTAAAGTGGGCACGGATGAGGCTAAACGTATCGCAAAATACAATTGTATGTATATAGCGGCCTCATACCGAGAGTTGTGACTTGAGTCTCACAATTGACAATCGTTGTCAGTTTGTTTACACGGTTTTGCTCCTGAGGCTCATTTGGCGGTCTCAAGTGATCTCGTCTAAACGAATTCTCATTTTCTTAAAATAAACCTTACCAACTTATTTTAAAGAAAAATAAACATCGAAAATACTGATTAAAATTTACTTTGCTTATTTTCAGAAGGCTAAAGAAAACTCACCACCATTAAGTTCAATGGTACAACTCGACCCCTTCACTGAGTCTGGCTTTCTCGCATGGCAAACAACCCTGAGGAACCTTTTAAGGCTCTTCGGGAAACTCTATGTCATTGACCGACCGATCGCGAGTATTCCATCTTACTTGCTAAATGAGAACTCGCGGTCTGAGCTCCAAAAGCACACTGACGATGATAAGGACGTCACTGACCTGATGTTGTCTAGCATGACTCAGGATTATCGGTACAATTTCATGGGGATGTCTGCTTATGACATCATTCGTAAACTCAAGGATTTATTTGAATTGAGTCAGAGGACTGAGCGAGCTGATGCACTTTCACAATTTGTGAACTGCTCTATGGCTAACGACTCCTCTCCATACGATCATGTCATGCTGATGAAAGCGTATCGTGACAGACTGATCGACCTTGGCTACTCCATCTCTGACGGGATGGCTCTTGATGTAGTACTCAGATCTTTGCCAGAACATTATCGTATTCTTGCGATTAATTGTTCGGCTCAGTCGATCGAGGAGGTTATTCCGTTGATACCCAACGTGAAGATCAGGACCACGCCCGACGTGCTCAAGGTTACGAATACAAAGATCTCCAAAGCCAAGAAGGTTAAAGAGGGCAAAGGCAAGAAACCACAGGTTCAGCCTCCTGAGGAGCGCCTGTGCTATGAGTGCAACAAAATGGGACACTGGCGTCGCAACTGTCCTGTTTATCTTGCAAAGCTGAAGATGACCAAGAACTCTAATAAGGGTTGCTCATCAGGTATTTCAATAAATGTTATTGAACTTTTCACTGTTTCCTCCAATTCATGGGTATTTGATACTGGATGTGGTTACCACATTGTTAATGTTTTGCAGGAACCTGAGAAGTGGAAGAAGACAGAACGAGGCCGCATGGACCTCATCGTTGGTGACGGGAAGAAGGTCCCAGTACTTGCTACTGGAACATTTTCTTTTTCATGTTCTTCAGGCCTTGTAGTTAATTTGATTAACTGTTTATATGCACCTGGTTTATCCAGGAACATTATTTCTGTCTCTTCATTGTTTGAACAAGGATTTCGGTATAAATTTAATGGAAATGTGATTTCTGCTTACCTTAATGATATCTTTTATTTCGAGGCTAAACCTCAACATGGAATATATGAGATAGATGTTCAAACAAACGACCAGCTCTATCATGTTTCTAAAAGAAACAAAGCTGATAGTAACGAATCCTCGTTATGGCACCATAGACTTGGTCACATAAGCAAGGCCCGCATCAAGAAGTTGCAAACTGCTGGCATTCTCGAATCCCAAGATGCAGATTCCTTTGACGAATGCGAGTCATGCTTATCTGGTAAATTAACCAAGTCACCCTTCACCCACACAGGTGAACGGGCCCAAGGATTGTTAGGCGTTATTCACACTGATGTGTGTGGACCCTTTCGAACCGAGACGAGAAATCGTGAACGGTACTTCGTGACTTTCATCGATGACTACAGCAGATATGCCTATGTCTATCTGATGAAACACAAACATGAAACTTTTGAAAAGTTCAAAGAGTTTCAAAACGAAGTACAAAATCAGCTGACTCGAACTATTAAAATACTTCGATCAGATAGAGGTGGTGAATACCTAAGCGCTGAATTCCTAAATCATCTGAAGGAATGTGGAATCGTTTCACAACCTACTCCACCTGGCACACCCCAGTTAAATGGCGTTAGTGAAAGGAGGAATCGAACCCTGCTTAACATGGTTCGATCGATGATGTGCAGGACAACCTTGCCGCATTCCTTTTGGGGATATGCCATCTTAACCGCCGCTCGCCTAATAAATCTGGCACCGACCAAGAAAGTAGGGAAGACCCCATATGAGATATGGCATGGTTCTCTTCCCAAACTTTCATACCTCAGGGTATGGGGATGTGATGCTTATGTCAGCAGTGATTCTGATAATAAGCTCGATCCTCGAGGCGAAAAGGTAACTTTCGTTGGATACTATGGTAATACCGGTTATTACTTCTACCATCCCGATGCAAACACTGTTTCCATCAAGCGGAAAGGTAAATTCCTTGAGAAAGAATTTCTTACTCGAGGAACAAATAGTGATCCAGTGGATCTTGAAGAAATTCAAGATTCACCTAACCCTGAAGCGGTCGCTGTGTCTGACCGACAAGTTGTTGTCGCACCATCAGACCCAAACACAAGCACAAGCGTTCGTAGGAGCGAAAGAATACGACATGAGCCTGATAGATACCTTGGATATCATGAGGCCTTCGATGTTCTATTAATAGCCGATTCTAACGATGAACCTATTAATTACAAAGCTGCTATATCAGATCCGGAATCTGATAAATGGCTTGAAGCCATGAACGCTGAGATGCAATCTATGCGTGACAATCACGTCTGGGACTTGATTGAGCTACCCCCCGGTACACGGGCAGTAGGGAGCAAGTGGATCTTTAAAAGAAAAACTGACATGCATGGAAATGTGCAAACCTACAAGGCACGGCTTGTAGCGAAAGGTTTCACTCAAACTCAAGGGATTGATTATGATGAGACCTTTTCGCCCGTTGTCATGATCAAATCGATCAGGATTCTCCTTGCCATAGCCGCATACCATGACTATGAGATATGGCAAATGGACGTGAAAACCGCCTTCCTGAACGGACAACTCGAAGAAGATGTCTATATGGTTCAGCCTGATGGTTTTGTCGATCCAGAGAATCCAAACAAGGTTTGCAAGCTTAGCAAGTCCATTTATGGACTCAAGCAAGCATCTCGAAGCTGGAATCTTCGTTTTGATCAGAAAGTCAAAGAGTTTGGCTTTGAACAAAACAAAGATGAGCCTTGTGTCTACAGAAAGGCAAGTGGGAGCGCTGTATCGTTCCTCGTACTGTACGTGGACGATATATTGATCATAGGGAACAACATACCCATGCTTAACGAAGTTAAGAAATGGCTTTCATCTTGTTTCGCTATGAAAGACCTTGGAGAAGCCGCTTATATTTTGGGAATCAAGATTCACAGAGATCGATCTAAGCGCCTTTTGGGACTCAGTCAAAGCACATACATAGATAAGATCATAGCTCGGTTCAATATGAGCAACTCCAAGAAAGGAGCAGTTCCCATGACTAAGGGAACAATATTGGACAAATCTCAAGCACCTAAAACGGAGCGCGAGATAAGCCAAATGGCATCGATCCCATTTGCCTCTGCTATTGGATCTATCATGTATGCCATGCTCTGCACACGACCGGATGTCTCGTATGCATTGAGCGTGACAAGTCGGTACCAACAGACGCCAGGGCTAGCTCACTGGACGGCTGTAAAGAACATACTAAAATACTTGAGAAACACCACTGATATGTTTCTCGTATATCGGGGGTGTCGATGAGGAGCTCACTGTAAGATGTTACACTGACGCCAGTTTTCAGACTGACCGAGATGACTCTCGCTCACAGTCAGGATTCGTATTCACTCTTAACGGAGGGGCTGTTTCTTGGAGAAGCTCAAAACAGCCAGTAGTAGCTGATTCTACTACTGAATCCGAATACATAGCCGCCTCAGAAGCTGCTAAAGGAGCCGTGTGGATGAAGAAGTTCATATCCGATCTCGATGCTATGCCAAGTATTAGGCAACCCATCGAGATGCTGTGCGATAACACAGGCGCTATAGCTCAAGCCAAAGAGCAACGGTCCCATAAGATGGCCAAGCACGTACTGAGGAAATTCCACTACATAAGAGAAGTAGTCGACAGAAATGAAATCAAAATAAGCAAAGTACACACAGATCAAAACTTAGCTGATCCCTTCACTAAGCCTATGACTCAGGAGACTCATATACGCCACAGAGAAGCGATAGGGCTTAGATTAGCTAAAGACATGTTTTGATTCAGTATTTGGATGTATGAACAATAACAGTTATCTATATTATTCTTATTCCATCTGATTTATGCAATAATGAATTACATAACTGTGTTCAATATTTATACGTTTAATCCTTGGACAATAAGTTCTTGTCCTAAATGTCCGTAGTCGATTAGTTAGTGGGAGCTATACTAAAGTAAGACTATTCTGACTGGTTGAACCTTAAAGTTGTTTAACGTTCAAGCTCACAGACCTCATTGGTGAATGACGTAGGACGTAACTCGCATCATGCAACGCAATCATGGAAGTCTTGCTTGCTTGATTAAATGCATGCTCTAATGTATCCTTAGACCTGAGACGCATATTCGAACTCCTCTCTACTAAAGAACATTCTTTGATTGTAGCCTAACGTTGTCGCGTAACTGCCAGCCATAACGGCTATTTTTGGGAATGGCTCTGAGGTTTAGTGGGAGCTGTATGCCTCAACAAGGGATTCTGTACTCTTGCTTTGGCAACAGTTAGACATAAAGGCGCCCTCGTTGATTCCAAGTGATAAGTGTGAGGCCTCACCCAAACTTACTGTGTGTTTGTTGGATCACTTCGAATTGTATCGAGAATGAAAATCGATGAATACAATATGGGAGTCCATGTCCTATAATTCATCAATGTCTTATACAGAAAGGAACATATGACAATGAATGCACAAGTCGTAAGTCTGCTTGATAGTCAATCAGATATACTTTGGCAACCGACTTAAAGAGTCAATATTAGTTGGTGTAGCCATGCATAGCTAGAGTGCCTCTGACTACGCTCGTTAAACTGTCGCGTTCAGTCCAAGTGGGAGACTGTTGGAAACAAGGGTGTCCTGACCCGACGAATTAACGAACCCGACCGATATTGACCCGTAAGAGTTACACCCGGGTCAACGGACTATTATATCTAATTAATTGTTAATTAGAAATAAACGAACTAAATGGTGAATTAAATAAATATGAATTATTTATTTAAATTGACAAAATCTATCGGTTCAAAGCACTCGGTAATTAAAAGAAGAATCGATCAGTTGTTACCGGATTAACAGACTAATCGATTGGTGGACTAAAGGTGGATCGCGACCGGGCCCAGTTCGCAGGCCCCGGTCTGCGAATTTTATAATAAAAGAGATAGGAGGGAGAAAGATTGTAACACAAGTCATTCGAAACCCTAATCTCCTCCCTCTGTCTCTCCTTGCGCCGAAGCCGCCGAAGCCGGCTCCACCGCCGCCGACCGCCGTCGCCGCCCAGCCTCCACCACCGTGATCCGTTCGTGATTTCCAATGGATCCCCGTCTTGCCAGTATCTGTGCCCGACTCGAAAGCGAAGCCGTCGCAGCCCGAGCCGAAGCCGCAGCCCGAGCCGAAGCCGAAGCCGCAGCCCGAGCCGCCGCCGCGGCTCAAGCCGCCGCCGCCGCCGCTGCTGCTCACACGCCGCCGCGCGACCACCGGCCGGTGGTTCTCGCGCTGCCGGCGCAGCCGAGACCGCCGCGCCCGGTCGCGTCGTCGTGGTCGGCGCCGCTATACCCGTCCGCCGCCGCCGCCCCTCCTCCGATCTCCGGCGAGTCGTTCGTCGTGGGATCGGTCCCGGTGGCCATCCCGACGGAGAAGGTTTTGTCACCACCACCGGTGGTATCCCTACCACCACCGCCGCCACTGCCGCCGCCGCCGCCACTGCCGCCGCCGCCTATGGTCGCCGCCGCCGATGCCGCCGTTGATGATCTGTCTCGAAGGTTCGAGTCGGACGTCACTGTTCGTCCTAGCGCGAGCCCATTGAATCCGGGTGTCTCGAGCGGTTGCTCGGATCCCGCCAAGGTATATCTAACTTATTAGATATATAATTATTTATTTATTTTAAATAAATATATTTTTCTGTGTTTGTCGTGTTTCGGTGATTGATCCTGTTACGGTTGCATCCGCGTTTTAATCGTTTCCGCTGCTAAATTAACTTGATAATTAATTTAATTAATAAATCCGTTTTAATAAAATTAAAATCGGTAACCCGGATCCCACTGTAAAACCCAACAAGTGTTTACTTATATGAATGCACCTCTTCATAAGTATCACTAAAAGAATACTTTTTCTCATAAGGGGCAAAACGGTTATTTAGACAAATGGATGTTAAACCAACAAGAGATTGGGTTTAGGATAATGGGGTTAGCCTTAATGACCGCTTGTAACCTCTAGGATGTCTTGCTAGGGACATCACGTTAAAGCAAGTTAGTTTCACGAAGGAATAAGGCAAGAAACTACTTCGCAACCTAAGGTGAGTTCTATGAGCCCTCTTTTAAATTGTTTAAATGCTTTAAACCATTTTGGGCTGATATACATAACGTTCTGTGAAAATACTTTCAATTGTTATAATTTCATGTTATATGTATTGATTGTATGGTGATGATTAGAGGAAAGATAGATTGCCATTTCGGTGTTTCTAGTAGAGTAGATTAAGGTTGGTAATCGAGAAAAGATTGGTGAGTAAGGGGCTTCTGAAACAAGAAGTTAAATAGTGTTGTCCCAATGGTGTCAAAACCAAGCGGCGTCAAAGCCAGAAAGCGTCAAAGCTAAGCGGCGTCAAAGCCAGATAGCATCAAAGCTATATAGTGTCAAAACTAAAGGGACCATTGCTACACGATGTGTTCGTAAAGCAAATAGAAACACTATTTCCCTAAGATAGCATTTAATATGAGACAAGGATGACAAAGCAACAGAAGGTTAGTCTATACACGAGGTTAGAATATGTGAATATATGTGCTATATGCTTTGTGTTTGATTGTCTAATTGCAGAAATGTGTTTGACAAACCTAAGTGTCTTCGAAAGGTAAAGTTTTCCCAAAACGTAGAACTCACCAGCGTAAGCTGACTTATTAAGTTATGTATGTCAGGTGAGGCTGGACCTTCGGATCGAAAAGGGAAGGCTGAGATGTGAGCAGGAACTAGGTGGCATATACTATCAAGACAATGTCAAGCTATCAAGAGAAGACATTTTTGAAAACTGGCGTGGAGATGTTTATTTCTCTTTTGTATTTGTCTCTCTTACTATGTAATACTTGGCATATGAATAAAAGTTTTTATTTCCGCTGCTTTAGTTATCTCTGTTGTACCTTGTGTTCATGAGTAAATCCGATGCGTGACCGCTCCTAGGGCCAAGTCTAGGAGTGGGCGTCACAGTATACATCCTCCATCAGAATCTTGTGCGTACAGAACGAGGGGTAGATTCCTTTATTATCAGAGAGTTGCCATGCTATAGCCTTTTTGCGTTCTCGTAACACGGCTAGTAGTGCTTCCTTTTCTTTTGAGGTCAAGTGCGCATATATGATAATGGGCAAAGACTCGTGGTCATCCAAGAAAGCGTACTCCAGGTGCTCCGGTAGTGTCTTGAGTTCCAAGGGAGGACGTTCTTCAGCAGACACTTTGCTTACAGAACGATCTTCCTCTGTTTCCATTGTTACTGCTTGGATGGACTCATGTATCTCTTCGTGCGTATCTGGAGGTGGGTCTTCCTCCTTTTCCAGGATTTCCTGGGTTAGTTCCTCATCTTCTTCTTCCGGTGGCCAAGGAGGATCGTCAAATGATGGGTAGAGTAGAGATCGTCAATCACCACAGAGATTTTGTTCTCGCCAAGAGATAAAATAATTTCCTTGCCGTTTGTTTTGATGATGGATCTCCCATTTTCTAGAAGGGGTCTTCCGAGAACAAGAGGGGTGTCGTCAAGAATGACAAAATCGGTTTGAAAATTGACACAATTAACACGGCTTAAGACATCTTTAATTATTCCCTTTGTTTGACGGACAGATCGATCAGAAAAATGAGGGGTAGACGAAGAGGGGTTACTTCACCTAAGTCTAATCTTTTCAAAATGTTAGTAGGCATTAAATTTACTAAAAGACTATCATATACTGCTGTAATTTTACGCTTGTTTTTGATAAAACATGGAATTGAATTTTTATCAAAAAGGTGTTTAAAGTGCAATGATTAACTTTTAGAAAGATAATGTGTTGTAGTTCTTTTACCTTAGGTGATGTATACACGTCTTTGAAAAATATTGCATTTGTGGGTACAGTAGAAAGATCTTCCAGAGATGGTTTAGAAATACGTACCTTTTTTGGCAAAAGTTTCTCATCATTATCTATAGGGTGTGATAGAGAATCTCTTTTGGTAGCTTCAGTTCTAGTTTCGTTTCGTTAGTTTCATTGTCTTGGGAAGGTACACCTTGAGTCAAAGGTGTTGCGTCTAACTCCTTTGAGTCAAAATAACAAAAGGGGTTGAGAACCGGGAGTGGTTTATCATCCGGCGATACTTCCTTGATGAGTATCTCCTCTTCTTTATAACTTATCCTTGAGAAATAATCCCCGAGAACTTTTAAGTTTTCTATTATTTTCATTGTTTCTTCGTCGAGGTATATATCAGGCTGTTTAGAGGAAGTTCCTTTTGTTTGTGGTGTTGGGTCATTTATGCTCGTTTCTTCATTGTTATATTTGGTACACCGCATACAAAAAGGAAAATAACCATGCTAGCAGGGAATTGAAGATGATGGTGATGGTTCTTTCTCTTCAAAAGGCTTTCTAGTGTTTACACTATCATGCTCGTGTGAAGGAAATAGATAGAATGAGAAGGGCATTCCTCTGAAGAGTCATCGTCTGTTTTTAAAAATGCGGGCGTTTTGGAAGTATGTGGCATTCCCAGTAGGGATGTAATCCACCACAGATTTGACACCATGCAGATTCAAATCTTTCCTTTCTATAACCGAAATATTCATTAGGACTTGTATCCATCTTTGAAATATTTCTCAAAGAAAGTCTAGAAGAGAAAAAAAAAATTAAGAAAAATAAAGGCTAAACCGTTAACTTGGATTTTTCTTAAAAAATCCTCGTTTGTGTCCCCGACATTAAATCTAATTCTCCAACTTATCGGCTCTTAAATTTCCATCTTCTATAGCCAACTCTTCTACACATTTAACACGAAATTTTTACAATTTAAAATAAAAGTTTAATAATTGTAAAAAAGGCAAAAATTTGAATTTTGTCTCTAACAACATATCATAATTCATAACCACTTTAATTATTTATCCTCCCACCACACCCATCCCAAAAAAGACCAAAAGTAGTCCCCCAACATTTTGACTATCCCAATAAACCCCCTAAACTTTTCCCTTTTCTCATTTTTCTTTTTTATTTGAAATCTTATTATTGATAACGTAGAACTCCAGCAAGCAACAATATTAAAGCCTGTTCTATTTCTTTTTCTTCTCTGACAATTTCTTCTTCACTTTATTTTCTAGTTCTTTTTTTCTTTTTGAAAATCGTGCTATCGGCGCACACCTAAACAAGCACAAAGTACAACTTACACAGCGTGACAAACCTAAATATATATACACATTTGCATGTCATTCACACATGTCATATCATACGCCATAAAAATTGGTGAGCTTCAGTCTGAATTTCCAGTTTTTTACAGTAAATCTACTTTCCGGCGGTCCACACACCGGAAAATGTGTGAATCAGTGTTTTCCGGCGACTATTTTCATTCATTCTCGGGCAAAATGGGTGATCTTCACTCCATAACTTACTTTAGTGACCTTCATCTTCTCAACAAAGACATGATCTCTCACTGTAAGTTAACTTTTTTGGATCATAATCAATCTCAAAATTGGTCACAAGAATATTTCTATCGGTCCATCAAAGTAATTACCGACCAAGGTCTAACCAACTCTCGAAACTGGTCACAAAACGGTCGCAGAAAAGCATTGCGACCAAAAAGGATTAGCGGGTACTAATGTTATGAGCACAAGATTTATGAATATAGGTTTTAAATGTCTTACTTAGTAAAGTCTAACATGTATGGTAATATTATGACTTCGAGATCTCTAAATGTAGTTTTTAAATGTATTAGTTTTGGTATCCAAAAAGAGTTTTGTGTAGATTTGTCTTATATTTCCATGTAAACACGTATTAAGTTGTTAATGAAGCTATATTTATCTCAATCTTGAATAAAAACAAAATTTTGCGACGAAAATCTATAAATGTATTTTTTCAACGTATTAGTTTTGGTATCCAAAAAGAGTTTGTTGCACGTTTGTCTTATATTTCTTTGTAAACACTTATTTAGTTGTTAATGAAGCTATATTAATCTCAATGTTGAAAAATAAAATTGCAACAGTTGAGCGTTTTGATGGCGACAAATGAACGCGAAAATAATTACTGATCAAGGTATAACTGACAAACGAGTGGAAAATGGTTGTAAAAAACACTTTGCGACAATTTTGCGACCGTTATGACATGACGGTGGCAAATGATTGTTTTTAGAAGTGGAACACCATTAGTATGTGTGTTTGTGTGTATGCATGTTATGGTGATATTAAAGGTGTGGATTATGTTGCAGGTAAGGAGATAAACAACAACACACCACCATTCTTCTACAATCCGTCATTGATGGATTCAGATCAGTCGTCTGGTTATCTCGAGGACGCTTTGTTTGAATTCAGTTCCAAACGACGCCGTTTGGAACTGAATTCACATGATGATTGTCGTCATCATCCACAAAGTTACTGGGATTTGGATGCTACTGCTCAAGATGTTGAGAATTTTGGTGGGATACAATTAAACAGGATTATGATTAGTTTTAATTATTTTAATTTATTTTATTTATGTTGAGTTGTTATTTATTTGATGATATTATGTTTGCAGTAAGGGATAAATCAAGTCCATCTTCACAAAGCAAGAGTTCATGCAATGGGCAGTTATTCTCTGATAAAGAAACCCTAAGCTCATCCGACCACATCATTGGTACGTTCAAAACACTCACAAATGTTTAACCGTTTAATGTTTGACTTCATGAACTCAAAAGTCCTTCATGTTCTTTGTAATTTTAATTTTATTATATATGTATACACACATGATAGGATTTAATATATATATATACACACATGGTTTGGATCTAATATATTATATATTTACGCAATGATAAGATTATTGTAAAAAGTTAATTTCATATAAAAAGTATATAAGTGAGGATATGGAGACACATTTTTATAACATAATGAGTTAGTGTGTGTTCTTTTTATAAAGTGAATTAGCGTGTTTTTATAAAGTTTCGAGTCGTGGTACCTTCCTATATTTTTAAACAAAAATGACTTTACTACAACGTAATTATATATTAATTAGAGAAAATGCATAGATAGGTACAAAATGTGAATGCCATAATTACACGTAATGTTGAGTAACTACGTACGCCCAAATTACACAATCATATTTAACTCACTAAAATAAAATTAAGCAACGTATATGTATATATTCAACCTACGTTTACAATTACCCGGTATATATAACTTTATAATTATGCGATTTGTTTTAGAATTACCCACTGTAACTTTATATTATGGGATTTATATTTGTAATTAAGCCACCTACATTATTTTTATTATGTATAAATATAATTATTTACGTTAGTAACACATTACCAAAGTCCCTTTAAAATAGAAGTCCACTATAAGTAATATTGAAAACAAGTTTTGGTGACATATATACAATTTAAGGTATTAGGTATATATTTATGCATTATCTCCAATTAAAATAAAAAGAAGTTAAGTAATTTATATTAATAACATACCAAAGACGAGGGTTTCGTCTAAATTTATTTAAAATATGTTTGAAATCAAACTTCAGTTCCTTCTCAAGAAAATGACTGCAACCATCGGAAATTAACAAGAAATATTTTATTATATAATAATTTTGTACTTTATAAAATTTCCAAAAAAGCATAACAGTATATAATTATAAAAAATGATGCCAAAATTGAAAACTATTTAAACGAAAAGTAAACGGATTTGGTTTCTTAATTTAATATCGTGACAATGACCTTTTCTTTTCTTTCTGCGTAGTTGACAAAATGTCATTTAATTTGAATCTAAGAGTGGTTAAGCTTTTTTACCATTTTCATTCTTTAAGTAAGAAACCATAAAAAAAAAATATTTAGCCATTGGATCTTGATCTAATAAAAAGGAAATGAGGGATATTTTAGTCTTAGCCATCTTTGTTACTTTTTACCTACTTCCCTCATTTTTTAAACATTCATAACTTTCACATACGACATTATTTTTTTTTTAAATTACACCATAAAAACGAGCATTTTTTATCTTTAAAACGCGTATAGTGTTGCTATATAAAAAATTGAAAATAATTACTCTTTTAATTTTTGACACAATGTTCAGATCATTGTGTCATTGTGTCAAAATGTTCAGTTTATTGTGTCATTGTGTCAAAAGTATATATATTGTAGCTATATATAAAATTAAATACTCTTTCGGTTTTGAGTAAATTACACAAAAGGTCCTTTATGTTTTATCCAAATTTTGGATTGGGTCCTTTAAGTAAAGTTATTACGCCAGACATCCTTTATGTTATATACTTGTTTCAGAGAACATCATTTGTCACTAACGATGTTAAAAGGATCCGTTAAGTTAGGGTTATTATTGTCATTTTACAACCTCATTTAAATAAACATTAAAAATAAAAAATTAAAATGCCCTTTAAAAAAGCAGATCGTCGTCTGTCGTCTTCTCAAACTAGATCTCAAAATCCGGCAACTACTAATGGCGGCGACTATGTCGAAATAACAAGGGGCACTAACGATGGTGGTGGATTTGAACTCCGATGGTTTTAGATGGGTAGTTCTTCATTTTTAATTTCTACATCAAACGTGAACCCTATGGAATTGGAATCATAAGCACAAATTATTTAAAGTCGCTGACAAAATTAATGGAAATTCACAATTCGAATCTTGTTAATCTCCAACTTAAGGTTTGGATTTCCAAACGTCAATCTATTGCAAAACTATATGTGAGCTATGAAGCATCCATCCAAAGAAGACGAAGAGACATCGACCTGCAATAACCAAAGCGAATCAGTCAACCGAATCTCAAATCAGCGGCAAGTCGTTGGCATCTTCATGATCTTCCCCTGTCTACACGAACATCTTTGACGGGATGCGAAATCACTATCGAATCTTCTCGCCTGTGGTTTACTACTTCTAGATTAAGAGCTTTATCGTCATAATACTCGAAATCACCAACGGTGGAAATATTTCAATCTCTTTGACTCCATTCACAGGAGGGCAAATGAAGCAAAGATTAATAGCAATACTTGAAACCAGTGAGCAATTTTTGATTATTTTGACTTTAAAAGTCAAAATCGACATGAACCTCCGTTAACTTTTAAATGAACTTGACGGAAATAGCTTCGAGTTCGAGTGCTAATCGCGAGTATGATTTTGTAGAAATTTGTGGGAGTTTAGCAGACATGGATTCAAGCTAAAGTGAAGCTCTGGTTTATGGAATTATAAGACTAATGCCATTGATTTTGAGATGTAGTTTGAGAAGACGATTTGAGATCTAGTTTGAGAAGACATCTGCTTGTTTAAAAGGGTTTTTATTTTTTATTTTTAATGTTTATTAAATGAGATTGTAAAATGACAAAATTACCCCTGATTTAACGGATCATTTTAACCGTGTTAGTGACAAAGGATGTTCTCTGAAACAAGTATATAACATAAAGGATGTCTGGTGTAATTACTTTACTTAAAGGACCCAATCTGAAATTTAGATAATACATAAAGGACCTTTTGTGTAATTTACTCTTCGGTTTTTGATACCATATGACACAATGATCTAAACATTTTGACACAATATGACACAATGATCTCAACATTTTGACATAATGACACAATGATCTGAACATTTTGATACAATCGAAAAAGTAATTTTTTTTATTTATTTATCTTAGTACTGTACTCGTTTTAAAGATAAAAAATGTTTGTTTTTACGGTGTAATTTTTTTAAGAAAATAATGTCGCATCTAAGAGTTATGAAGGTTTAAAAAATGGGGGAAATTTGATAAAAAGTAAAAAATTCCCTTCTATCTTTTGTTTTCTTTAGTTTTTTCTCTAATCCTACATATGAAAATTTTGGGTCATAGATCTTCTCTTAATTGAACATCTAATGGCTATGATTCCTTCTTATCATTCTTATCCAAATTAAACTTCTTACAATAAGCTCAACCTTTATATCTATGCAACTATACTTGGATGGTGTCTACGTAATACAACGAGAAATATTACATACGGAAAATACTACATTAAGACATGGTGAAAACATTTGAATAATGTATCGATAAAGTGTAGAAAATACTTGAATATTTAATTAAAGCTTATAAAATAAAAACGATTTTTAAAATCTAGTTAAACGAATAATTGATTGTTTATTTTATTAAATTTCCAAGATAAATGTTTTGAAAACTTGCCAAGAGTTTATAAAAAATATACCATAAATCTATATAAATTTAATGACTATTACAATTACTATATAGAGAAAATCAAATTGAAATGAATAGTATTCATAGGTGATTGATGATATCACGATACCTTTTTGTCAGGAGCGCAACTATATAAAAATTTCAGGAGGTTCACAAAAAAAATCCTGAACATTGATATATAAGATAAAAAGTTAAAATTATGATTATTCGATAAGTACAAACTAATGAAAAGTTGCATTAATGCCCATAGCCGAGTTCGCCCACTTGTGATCGACCACTTCCCAATTCTGATCGGCGGTCAAGATTCCATGAGACGTGGAGCACTGAAATATGTATTAAATATAAGGGTACTGGGTATTCCGATTTCCGATCGGCGATCAAGATTCCAAAAGTTTTTTATTTTTTATTTTTAAATCGGTATGTGGGTATTTAGTTAGGTGATTAGTTAATTATAAATGAGTATTTAGATACGGGTGTATAGTTAGATAATGGGCTAAATGATTAAATTAGTTAGGTAATTGACTAAAGATTTTTTAATGTCTGGTATGGATTTATTGATTTTTTAGAGGTAACACACATATAAAATTTAACAAAAAAAAAAGTTGAGGTGGTGCAACAATGCAGTTTCGTCCCTGGTTTTTATGTGGTTGTCACGTGATAGCCATCATGTAATTTTTTTTTTTAATTTTTGTCCCCACCCCCCACCCACTCCCCCCCCCCCACCCCCCCCACCCCCACCCCCTTAAACATAGGACATTTAGCATTAGTGGTGTAATATGTTAAAAGTGTAACATAAAGTTTAGGTCCGAGATTTGATACTTTCAGCGTTTAACTTTTAATTTTAACATCGCTACACAATCTTTTTGTTTTCCGATTTTTATCATTAAAAATTAACAATACAACCGTTTTGTGTACCGCATTATCCCTGCAATAATACACATATAGTTAAACACAATATAGCATAAGCTTACTTCAGACAAATTGAAGTATACGATTCACATTTTTACATACATACTTAAAACTAACACGTTATAAAAGTTAAGTGACTATTTTCATCTACCAATAGGTGAAACGAAGGAGGATAAAAAGAAGGTGATAACAAGAGTGGTGTATCCATTTGCATTGGTAAAGCCAGGAGGATTCAAAGGAGATATGACTTTGAATGACATTAATGAAAGAATCCTAATGTCGCCTACTAGGCCTGTTCGGCATCCCGTGGGAGACTTCGCTTGTAGGTCGTTGGTTTCACTAGACAGACCGGGCCTCTCAGGGAAGGTTGTCGTGGCTCTCACCAGGATCCAAACACACGGGAGAGGCACGATCACCATTATTAGGACCAAAAACTGAAGCTCATCATATATGTGTATAGATGTTCGATGTCGGGTTTATTTCTTGGTGATGGTTTAAAATCTTTTGTTATGAGTAGCCATGTACAAACCGGTTAACCGTCAGTTAACCGGTTAGGAAATTAATCGATCTACTAGTAGAAAATAACCGAAATTAATTGATGACCGATTAATCGAATCGGGTTGTAATCGATTACTAGGCAAAAAAACCCTAACCTGTCTGATCGATTTCGGTTAAAACAGAATCGATTATTAAATCTTAACCGATTATAATCGGTCAGATATTAAAAAAGATAGCTGGGTAATAATTAATAAATGACAGAAGCTGTGGCCCTTTTTTCGAACATTTATAGGTTGAGAACATTGGGTCGACATTGTTGAAGTCGACTGAGAGTCCGAGAGCAGAGGAGAAGGAGATGAACTCGACTTACGGAGTGAGTGAGAGCATAGCAGAATCGATTGGGGCCTTGGGGGTTAGGGGTTCTTTTGTTAATCGCTGAGTGAGAGCAAAGCAGAATCGTAAGTTACGGTCTTACGGAGATGAAGACGATTGGGGGTTAGGTTGAATCAAAATTGATTTAGGGTTTTTTGGGCCTGGAACAATTAGGATAAATATGCAATTGGACCTGGAACAATTAGGATTTATTAAATTGGTTGCTCTTTTATTACTAACCGATTAATCAATTAATGATCGATTCTTATATTCGGTTTTAAATAATCGATCCCAAATCGATTTCCATGACAAAAATCTATGATCGATCTCTTACCTACGGTTATTCTCTAACCGTAATCGGTTAGAGAATAATCGACTAATTATCGGTTTCGATTTCAATTAATAATCAATGTCAGTTCGGTTAATCGATTATTTTATACATGGCTAGTTATGAGTGTTGAAAACGGGTCGGGCCGGTGATCACACTTGCAAGGAAGTTATTAAATCTGCACCAAATTTGAAGGGAAATCTATCTTGATTTGTAGTTGGAAAGAGTGTAAAACCAATCGCTGAAAATACATGACAATGTTTCCCCAAAAGCATGTTATGATTTCTTTTAATAAGGGAAAATGAAGAAGATAGCAACATCCATCGAAATTTTTTATAAAATAGCCACTGATCTTTTTTTCCCCTCGTAAAACAACCGTTTTAATAAGGTTGTCAACGATCCTATTCCGGTTAAAGGCAACCGTATATAAGACCAATCAAAACAAATCAGGTAATAAATGAATTTTTTATTTAAAATGGTCAATATGGTCTTGACGATCATATTATACGGTTTTGAGACTACAATAACTTTTAGTTTTTTTAATGGTAATTTTGATCACTAACGGAGAGATTACACCACTCACCCGATCATATTTTAGTTCAAGGAGGAAACTATTATTTTTCAAAATCGAGCGGGGTCAAATTTATATCAAGCTGAGTCGGGTCAAATTTTACCCGGGTGAGTGGTGTAATCTCTCCGTCAGTGATCTAAAATTACCATTAAAAAAAACTAAAGGATGCCGGAACTTCTTAAACTCCTCCATAGCCGCCTTCTTCTCCTTCATCTTCTTAATGGTGTTATCTATAACACCACGAAGAAGGAAATGGATCTCCTTCTTTAAATGAAGCTGATCAGTAATGTATTCGGTGGCAACACTTTGCATGGCAGAGGGGGGATGGTCAATAAGTTCCTTCAGCATCCTAATGTGGTTGCTTTGAATGTTGTTCGTGGTGAGCCATGTCATCATGCCGAAGGAGTTTCGCGTAATGTGGTCCTCCTTCATTTTCCTTGTATTCAGCTCCTCAATCACCTTCATCACCTCTAAAGAACCCCTGGTCTTGTAGTTTGATAAAGAGGATGCTATTTTTTAAAGTTTGAACAGTGATGGTTACTGAAAAAAGTAGGAAGGTAGCGTCTATGCCTAAAATGCATGAGCTACAAAATATATATAATGCAAAGTGGAGGGAAAACCAGTATACGGAAAAAAATAATTTTTTTCTTTATACTTAAAACACCTGGAAAATACACCTGATACGTATAGATATACATATATACGAATTTACATTTTACAGGATTTGAACATATTAGAAATTATATGCACGCACCAAATGTTAATAAATATCACCCTCCCAACCGTCCAACATTAAACACGCATTCAATTAAAAGTGGGTGGCTGCCTTAAGTATAGACACTCGATTGAGTTTTACAAATCACACTACTTAGATTCTTCAACTGTCTTCAAATCACAACCAGCAAAAAAATCACCACTTGTCAAAATGGCGTCATCATCATCACACCCACTGACGCAGATATATCACTCAAAGAAAAGTTAACCAAGAAAATCGTACTGGAATTCAACAAAGAAATGCTACTCATAGATGTCCTGAAACAAAATTTCAAAATTCTTCAGAAATCACGCAAGCAAAAGATGAGGTGACGAAGATACTGTTGTCTTTGCCGAGAGTTTTGTTCGAGAACTTGTCCTTTTGTTCATGATAGACAAGGACAAATCCGATCTCCAACAGATGCAAGCAATTGCAAAAATACTCAAGGCCGTTAATGTACCTGTCCATTAAAAATGTCTTTTTATCAGCATATAAGTAGCATCTCATATCTTGTTATCTTCATCTTTTTTAATAAAAATATTTTATGTTTTCTTCATGCACAATTTTTTACCTATTCCTCTCTTACGCTATTTAAACATCAAGAACTTATACAAAATCAATTAAGCTAACCGTGTAAACATTATAAAATCAATACTTAAACAATTCTGCAAGAACAAAAATGTAATTACGCAAGTTATATTACATAATAGCGCAAAGCTATTTTTAATCACGCAACCGAAAAGTTACATCAACTAATGTTACTGCTACATGATAATCAATAACACAAACACATTCACACAAAAAATATACATATTTAACAACCCGCTAAAAACACAGGAATGTCTTTTAATCACGTAAGCTTCCTTTAAAAAAAATACAAAATATGTTTATTCATCACACATCAACAAATTATCATGTTATATTACTACAATATTACAAACATTAAAAAATATAGTTACAAACATATAAAAAATAACGCAACAATAAAATCAAATTACGCAACCATTGTGTTTCAATCACGCAAGAATAAAGTCAATCATCTATCCCGACTTTTCAAAATTTACTAGTCCAAGATTAAAGTTGCTTTCACTTGAATTGCATATCTCAAAATGTCCAAAAACATGAACCCTAAAAATGTTTTCATTCACATGATGAATATTACAACGAATCCAGGAGTTATGATGCAAAAATTTGATGGAACCAATCTGTCATTATTTTTTAATGCATATGTGTAAATGACACAAAAGGCCCCTTCACGTACAAATATATTTAAACACGTGTCACACCACCCTTCCTTTACACGTTTCGCATAAAAATAATCCTTTGTATCAGATCTTTATTTCTTTCTATGATTATGTTTTTTTTATTTACTTTTATTTACCCTAATTTGAAGAAATATTTTTATGCATCATTGATTAAAGTTGATTTACACAAAAATTCAACTTATATTAAATGGTAGATTTTGCTTTTATTTCGATTTATAGTATTTTCTTTGACGTTTTAACCTTTTCTTTTTATACTACAGGAGTAGAGAATATTTTTAGCAAAAAATCTCAAGTTCACCAAGTGAAGGAAGATATAAAGCATTTGGCATATTTAGGGTCCCTAAAGCAATAACTCCTTGTCTCATCTAAATAGTGAAAGAAAATTGTAAATTCGTAAAATAATTTTAAGTTTTTGAAATGTATCGTTTTACTTTATTGATTGATTTATCTACAATTTTGGTAGTGCATTTATTTATTAATTTCTGGTATTTGCGGTTAGTTTAAAATGGATTAGATTTATATAGACATACAAATTATTTTCTCGAAAATACATTCGAATTCAACCCCATTATACTTTCAATATGATTTTTTTATTTATTTGTTCGATGAGAAGAAGTTATCACGGACGATCCACATGCAGGGAAACTTGCATGTGTAGTCTAGATTTGAATTATACCAAAAATGTTATGGGACAGTTGTTCGAAAATGAGAAAAGAAAAGAAGGTTAACAAATCAATAGGAAATGCTACAAGCCATTGTTGTTCTTTTGACAATGAACCACTCCGGTACGACAAGGGCTTTCCATCTTGAAAGCCACTAATTATGTTGTTATTGTTCAATCCAGCTGCAATCCATTCATTGACTCCTTATGGGGCTGCACTCCACGTTACCATGTGTGTGCTTAGGCTCTTTTTATCAGTTTTTGACTATCTAGGGTTTTAACCCTCTGATTCGATTTTATTATTTGGGCTTTCGAAGCCTTTGTTTTAATCATTTGTTTGGTTATGATTTGATTTTCTTATAGTTAGGGCTTTTGAAGCCTTTGTTATTCAGGCATTCTAATTAGGGCTCTTGAAGCCTTTTCTTAAATATTTCTTGAAAGCTCTCTTTTACTTATGATTAGGCTTTTCAAAGCCTTTGTTATTCAGTTGCCTTCCTTTGTTCTTCATGTGATGAATTTTCTTCTTATTAGGGCTTCTGAAGCTGTCTTTGCTTAATACGAAAAAAAGAATAAACATTTCCTCTCACTTTTTTTATTGTTCAAACCAGCTGCAATCCATTCATTGGTTATTTCTGACGTTGGCCACTAAAACTAGAAACTATGTGGCTTTGTTTTACTGTTGGTTTCCAAACTCCTTTTTACACTTAGCTTGACGGGATGACTATGATGATTTTGCACACATAAAAAAATTAGAGTATTGGAATTGTGCATAGGGGAGGCATATCACAATTTTATAATTGCAGCCATGTCTTACATATGTTCTCTATTATTTTATATTTGACCTTTTGATCTTGATTAATAATATGCTTATCTAAGCCGTTTATGCTTCAAAATCTATATTTTTCAACATAATAGAAAGGAAATCTTGGTTTCTGTTACATATGTAACTTTCATATGTAAAGTGCATATATATGCAGTTACACATGAATATGCAGTTACACATGAAAGTTACATATATAACCATTTTTAATTTTTTTTAGAGATTTAAAAAAAAAATCTACTATGCGTTTTTATTTTATTTTATTTCATTTAAGAGTAGTTTATAACCTAAAGAACCACCATAAAAAATTGATAAAAAAAAGTTTTCACCACAATTTGCCATGTGACACCACCATATTCACCCTCAACAATTTTTCTCGCCAATAGACATTCACACTCCTAATTATGGAAGTGATTCGTATTTCTATTAAAAAAATGTGGATATATATATCCAACTTTTTATTTAGGCAATTTGGATTTTAATAATTCAAACTATGACTTATTGGCCTATAATAATCCAAACTATCAGTTTGGCCAGCAGCAGTCCCAACTTTCTGTTTCGTTATCAGGAGCAGTCTTAGTCCCGAAACATCATACATTTACACATGATTTACACTTGTTTTTCATTTGTTTGTGCTTTTATGCTTCCTTATTTTGTTCGGATTCATCATTACGAGCCAAAAATCAAGTGTAAATGTATGATCATTATGCTACTGGGATTGCTCCTGATAACGAAAATGAAAGTTGGGACTGCTGCTCGCCAAACAGATAGTTTGGATTATTATCGGCTAATGGGTTATAGTTTGGATTATTAAAATCCAGTTTTCCTTTTATTTACTACCTTTTAAATTATTTAATAACCAATTATTTAATTACTAAAGATATAAAAATACATAATTGTCGTAGATTATGATTGTATTTATAGTTTTTTTTAAAGTCATCCGTGTATCACACATGGATAAAAAAACTAGTATATATATATATATATATATTTATTTATTTATAAATTCTATAATAATATATTATCTAAACTCAAAATTAAATAATGGTAATATAATATCTAGGATAAGATTATACCGAGAACTACATATCATATTCTTTACATCATAAGCTAATTTTTACTATAATCAGAATTTGAGATTTAACCCCCTCTCTAAACATGTTATATTACATCTTAAATTGATAGGGTAAAAAATTTGTCTATAAAAATTAGTGTAAGCAAAACGATTCAAATCAAGTTAAATATAAAAATAACTCCATGTTTTTACCTATATATCACTGCTTTTAATATTAAAATGTGTAACTCGTCTCCCATTGTTGACTCTTATCTTCTTTCTATGGGCCCTAGAACATTTGAGCCATGTATATGGTCATTATTTATTTTCATTATTTTTTATTTTAGTGGACAAGTAACGTCAAGACAAAAGAAAACTAACACGTTAGAGTTACATTAGAGTTGAAAAAGACAAAATAAAACCAAGTAAAGCAAATAATAGAGTAACAAACTAAAGGTTGCCGACGTGATTACAAAGGAGTGAAAACATAATAAGAAATAAAGGAAATAATAGAAGACAAACTTGGTATATGTAAATTGTATATGCTGTTTACATGTTCATTAAAGTGAAAGAAACTGAGATTATAGAGACGGAACGGACTATAAACTAACGCTATGAATCTTAATCCTAATAAAGCAATAAATTAATTTCCATATGTCTCAATTTTAAAGTGTCCACATCAGCAATGCCATGTGTCAAAACCAGATTCATTTATCAATTTAGTAAATTACCAATTAAGACTAATTACCAATTTTATCTAAATTAAATTTTTATTTTAAAAAAATTGGCAAACATAATATAGATTTGATAAATTACTCAATAATTTGAGTTTTTTAAAAGAAACAAATCAAAAATTTGTCATATTTAATGTATTACATTATCAATTAATATTTTATAATGAATTATGTCATTTATAATTTTTAAATTTCATAATCATTATTTTATATTTAGCTAATATTATAAACCTAAATTCAACCCGTGTAGTACACGGGTTACTAACCTAGTACTAATATAAAGAGTAAATTACAAGAAAAAATTCTTTATGTTTTCTAAAAGTTGTGAATTAATTAAGTCTTTTAAGTAACTTAATTACATCATTATATCAGACATCATGTAAAGTTATATGGTTATTATAGAAATGATTGTTTTTACTTAACTCCACTAAATATAGTCCGTTAAGTGAGGGTAATTTTGGTATTTTACAAATCTTTTTTTAATCAAACTACCAAAAATAGCAAAATCTTTTTAATAGTTTTTAAGTTTGACTAAAAAACGTTTAGAAAATACCAAAATTACCCCTCACCTAACGGACGATTTTTAACTTAGTTAAGTAAAAAAACCATTTTTATAACAATCATATAACTTAAAGGATGTCTAATGTAATTACATTATTTAAAGGACCAAATCCACAATTTTCTAAAAACATAAAGAACCTTTTCTGTAATTTACTCTAATATAAAAGATACAATAAGATAGAAAAAACCAAGGACCTCTAATCACTCGAGTATGTCTCCTCAAGCTAAAACGTGTAACGATGTGACGCTTGGACAAAACTCTGCATTAGTACTAGAATTAGTAATTGAATGTTGTTTGTTGGAACTCATACGGATGATATTCAAACTAAGAAGCAAGCAATAACTTGTAGTGGATCCGCGTTTATCTGGATAACCGCTCGTTCAACATTCGCATAAGCATGAATATCCAGAGTACAATATTTGCGAATAGTCAAACCATGAGATATAGTACTCTTATGGTTTCAAAACATGTGCTTGACCATGATCCATTAATGGTTTATTGGTGTTTAAGAAATTGACAAACCTTACTATCTGCATATGCAATCTCCGTATAAGTCACTATAAGATGCGCTATAAAACCCCAATAGTCCTCTAATATAACAAGGGATCCTCCAATGGATTGTCGTCTAATAGAAACATGATTAGATAAAGGTTGACACTGACTAAGACCAATATGCTATAGGAAATCATGTAAGATTGTCCACAATGCTAAAGGCCATCCTTCAAACATGCAGGCCTGGTCAACTTGTCACATCAACTTTCTATTAAGTCTTCCCATAAACTGATTTTACCCCATAAGAAAGAGGATGTGGGTGATGGTTTTGGGACAACAAAAGTGTATAGTATATAATGGAATGACAAGGAAGGGGGGGGGGGGGTATGATGGTGGTAAGAGGATTAGAAGTTGTTGGGAATTTCCGAGTTCGACGAGTTCGAGATTTGGTTAGATGAAACTCAACGTACCACTTACCGTTTGACCGTTTGCACAACATGCGGTGAAGATCATGACTCGAGACTCTCATTAACCGAAGACTTGGCATTAGTGACTTTATTATTTATTGTTGTATTATTTATGTCACTACTAGTTGTGTTATTTACTAGTTTGCCCTTGGTCTTAGTTAGGTTAATATATATGTCTTTCTCATGTGAAAGACAAGCATGAGTGAATGTATGAGTGAGAGAGCTTTTGTCATGTATCTTTGAAGTTGTGTGGGTTCATGAACTCTTGTTCATGAACCTATAGCATGTGTGGGATAGGTAAACATGTAATCATTCGACTCCATATATGATTTCACTTATCTTCATCTTGTTTATCACTACTTCTATTTTATCCTCATCATCATCATCACATCTCAAACACCCAAGTTGAAGATCCGGTCCGTAATGTTCTTCCGGGTGTTCATATTTGTTCTACAAAGACGAAGCTCACAAAGTCTCCGATCCGCTTCCGCTGTGCCATCGGGGTTTGGCTTGGCTCACCGACCCCGGTTTCTACAATTGGCATCAGAGCCATGGTCGAAGAAAACGCAATGATTCGGTTGGTTTCTTCAACTTTGTGTTATCTTGCTTGTTTTTGTAACAAATAGAGATGTTTTTATCTTTTTGAACTTTGGGTTTTGTGTTAGAAATAGTCACACATAGAAAAGATGAGTTTTTGAGTTCCTTCAAACTCACCCAATTGTTCATGTGTTTTCCCAGTGATCTTCATGTTTGAAGATTGTTAGTTTTTCATTTGCTTGATTGATTTAATTGGAAAACAAATTAAAACTCAAAAAGGTGAATAGGATAAGTTAGTAGCTTTACTGACTTTAGCCACTCTATTCTATCTTTTGTCAACCACCTTTGTACTTTTCTCTCTCATCACCAAACACTCAACCTCCATTTAATCAATTTAGCAGATTTTTTATTGATTATTATTAGTGTTTATGTTAATTTATTTTAACAAGTGATGAAGAACA
The DNA here is from genome assembly GCA_039602395.1 of Deinandra increscens subsp. villosa. NCBI lineage: Eukaryota > Viridiplantae > Streptophyta > Magnoliopsida > Asterales > Asteraceae > Deinandra > Deinandra increscens. The sequence goes on along the minus strand of JBCNJP010000008.1, from coordinate 67,045,943 downwards.
AAAAATCACGAGACTGCAGCTCGTTATCTAGATTTTTACGGGTTCTTATTTGAGAGAAAAGGGGTTAATCTCACGGTTGGCACTTGGGTTTTCATTGATGCTACTGTTTGAGATTCGGGTTTCCGTCATGATATATGACGAGGGTTACAGTGATTAGTTGGTCGCTGGTTCGAGACGGGTTTATGGGTCTTGGTTCGAAGATGTCGACAATGGACGAGATCGAAGTTTCACAAACCAAATAAAGTTAATATTATTTTGTGGTTTCTTGAAATTACATGGAACATGTGTCCATGATTCTGTCGTATATGGGGAAGAAAAAGAAAAAGAAACAAAGTGGTTGACTTTCTCCTTTTTGTCGTGAGATAGAAATAAGAGGTGAGAGGAAAGGGTTATTTTTTTTTCTCTACAAGTTTTTTTCTATCTATTGTCTCCATCCACTGTACAAGACAGTCCCTTGTCCCCATGCACTACTATCTCTCTCTCTTCGACATGAACCAACCGGAAAGTATTTTTCCGAGACAACTCAAAGTTCCGGAGGAATTCTAAACCTCCATAGGAACCATAACCTGCTGCAACTTGAACTTCCGGAGGAACTGGAAACGTTCCGGAGTAACTCGTTTTCTCCGAGAGAACTCACTCCGACTTAACTGTCAAAGTTCCGGAGCAACCCTCTTGTTCCGGAGTAACCCTCTAGTTCCGAGGTAATCAGAAAAACTTCCGAAGGAAACCAATGTTCCGGAGTAAAACTGTTAGCTTCGAGGGAAGAAAAGAAATTCCGGAGTAACTCGAATTAGTTCCGGAGGAACTCAAAAACTTCCGGAGTAACCTGTTTGCTCTCCCGAGAAATACAAGCTTGTTCCGGAGGAACTCTAAATCTTCTGTAGGTACATCGTGTCATCTGTTTTCGAGCATGTTCACGTTTTAGGTCGCCGGAAAAGGTTAAGCTCGCCGGAATGTGTCCAAAGCCGTCGATGGCTGTTGCTGTTGCTTCTGTGTGTTGGGTTTAGGGCACAAGAGAGTATACCACTTTATTTGGCAGGTTAAAAGAATTCGTTGGGCCTGATTAACTACTTTGTTGGGCTGAGAAAATGATCGAATTTGGGCCTGCCTATCTCATTTATTTGTCTTCTGGGCTGCGATTTTGGTTAGAATTGGGTCAGCATTTAATTGAAATCAACTGGGCCAGCTTACTCTTTTATTTGTTTGGGTGTTAAAAGAGTTGGAGAATTGAAGACAATTTTTTGGCAGAATTTGGTAACAGTGAGCTACTGGGTTACTTGATGAAAATTACTACAAGTTTAACGGAGTACAAACCGTTAATTCCAGCGCAACAAATTGGTGTACAACCAAGGTACACTTGTAGAATCAAACTTAATTTTCTTTTTGATACTTGCCTCGTTATAAGCAGACGTGTTTAGAAGCCGGTTCAAAATTGAAGAAAATATGCTAGTTTGAAAATTTTTCTACATTGAAGAATTTGTTTGCTATTGTTGGATTGAGTTCTAGCTTTTGAAGAGTCCTTGAGCCATCGTCGTTATGGTAAAAATAAAGGCAAAGTTAGAAGCTTGTGACTTGTTGAGGTAATTTATTTGAAGTGGTACTATCTTTGAAGTGAAGCATCGGTTTGGTATTCTTGGCAAGTATTTTCAAGACGGTTGAATTATGGAATTAATTCTCTAATTTTTCTTTGATCCTTTATCTTGTCTACCTTTAACCACACTGAGGATGATGTTGGCATCCTTAAACATAGTGTGCATGTTATAAGTGGTAAACACCCTATAGTGCCTCGCGGAAAAGGCCGGAAGAATCAAAACTCTTCATCGTAGGGGGAGCTTCACAAAGGGGAGAAGAAAAGTGAAAGATTTGAAATCGTTTGAAGATTGTTTTGAAGTCATGTTGCTAGAATACAAGGGAACCGATTGTCACAAGAGTTGAGTTATTTATCCGTTTGTTCATCTACCAAATAGGGGGAGATTGTTGGGAATTTCCGAGTTCGACGAGTTCGAGATTTGGTTAGATGAAACTCAACGTACCACTTACCGTTTGACCGTTTGCACAACATGCGGTGAAGATCATGACTCGAGACTCTCATTAACCGAAGACTTGGCATTAGTGACTTTATTATTTATTGTTGTATTATTTATGTCACTACTAGTTGTGTTATTTACTAGTTTGCTCTTGGTCTTAGTTAGGTTAATATATATGTCTTTCTCATGTGAAAGACAAGCATGAGTGAATGTATGAGTGAGAGAGCTTTTGTCATGTATCTTTGAAGTTGTGTGGGTTCATGAACTCTTGTTCATGAACCTATAGCATGTGTGGGATAGGTAAACATGTAATCATTCGACTCCATATATGATTTCACTTATCTTCATCTTGTTTATCACTACTTCTATTTTATCCTCATCATCATCATCACATCTCAAACACCCAAGTTGAAGATCCGGTCCGTAATGTTCTTCCGGGTGTTCATATTTGTTCTACAAAGACGAAGCTCACAAAGTCTCCGATCCGCTTCCGCTGTGCCATCGGGGTTTGGCTTGGCTCACCGACCCCGGTTTCTACAGAAGTAAAAGTTGATGAGGAAATGGAGATGATAATTAATCATGAAAGAAGACATGTCGATAAATGTAGGTGCGAAGGGTGTGTGGATCATAACATAGACATCCTCGATGACTGGGAGCATACCCAATGAACATACAAGAAATGTATTTAAGTGAAAGCTTATATAATCGGGTATCCCTATGAAAGGGATAACCAAGACATCCGAGACCTAAATGTAGTGGTTATGACCTAAATAACCTTAAATAAGAATTATCCACAAGATTAACTAGGTGGAAACAAGTGAATTTTCGCTCTTATACTCACCAGATGACCTAGCTTGAAGTTGTAAGATAACAACGCAAACAAAGTAATAAAACAAGTATGATGTAAACTCAGCACTACTATGTATTAATCTTGACAACTGTTACAAAGATTCAAGCAACACACTTGTAATAAAAAGTTAATTCAATATAAGTGCTAAGAGGAAATCAATGATAGCCCTTTATTTCCTTGTGGTCATCTTGACCGTTAAGTACAATATCCATGATATCTGGGGTATACTAACTAAACAATTGGATAAAATCAACAATGGCAGTATGGGCGGTCTCTACGGCGGGGTCCATAGCAGTTGGTACAACCACTGCAACAGTACTTTTCTTAGTTCCGGGACAAGTACAATCAGAACTTGCACTTTCCGTGACAACTTGTTCTTCTAGGACAACTAGCATCTTTCGAGACAACTGATCTTCAGGAACATCTTCAGTTCTTACTGGTCTTTGACTTCTCTCATAATAATGCTTCCGGATCAACTTTTTTTAGAACAAGTGTACTTAGCCAAAATTGCAATTCCATGGGTAATATGCTTTACACCAAAAGTCTCATAAGGAGATAAACGATCAAATGTGGAGGAAGGTAATCAGTCGGGATTCTTTTTTTTTCTTTTTTTTTTGTAATGAAGAGGAAGGTAATCAATTAACAAGATAAGTTGTTACAACATCAGCATGAAATTAAAAATTTTGAGGTAAACGTGACAAAAAGATTAAGGGTCAAACATTCTCATACATATTGTTGGGAATTTCCGAGTCCGACGAGATTGAGATTTGGTTAGATGAAACTCAACGTACCACTTATCATCAAACGTTTGCACAACACGGTGAAGTTTATGACTCGAAGACTCTCACTAACCGAAGACATGGCAAAGTGACATTATTATTTATTGTTACATTATTTATTTGTCACTAGTTACTAGTTGTTGGTTATTTACTAGTTTGCCATTGTTAGGTTAGTATATATAGTTTGGTCTTTCATTTGTGAAAGACATGAGTGTATGTATGAGAGAGAGAGAGAGAGTTGAGAGCAAGATGCTTTGAAGTTGTGTGCCACCGGGGTTAGCTTGGCTCACCGACTCCGGTTTCTACACATATGGTGATTTTTCTACTAAGCAACCCTATTTTGTTGGGTTGTGTATGGACAAAAGATACAATATGTATATAATACTTGACTCAGCAAGAAGCCGAATCTTGGAGCCTAGTGTGAGCTCGAGAACAAGATCATATTGTAAATATTTGATGATGGAGGAGAAAAGATTCTCAACAAAAGGTTCATAGTGGTGAAAAGACTCTATAACTTGAGAGCGATGGGATAATAGATACATCCAGTGAATCTACTAAAATTACTGATGAATGTGATCAAATAGTTATAATCAAAATGAGATATGGTGGGTGATAGTCTCGGATGTTTTTGACCGCCTTTTACATGTTATCTCTTTGGTTGTCATCTGCTCTTTGTCTTGGACCTCCGGTAAAGTAGCCCATCATCAGTTTGAATTCCACCGCCTGTACCGGTTGCTTTACCCCGGTGTAATGGACGGATCACGATTGCCTCAGCCGGCCAGTGATGTTTTTATCCGACAACCTACTACTCTGGACAGTTTAGGGTTTTCGATTTTAGGCAAAACACATTTGTATTTTACACACTATCAACTTAGGCTTTTGTACACCCTTTTGGGTTTCCCCATTTTGGGTATACGATGGTTCATTTTGGTGGATCAGAGATCTGCTTTGTTTCGTTGCGATGGTTGTCGGCCTCCGATTTAGGGTTCTCTATTTTAGAGGTAATTGTGCCTCTAACACCTTTTGTGTATGGTTTTGATTCTTTGTTACTTTGCCTATATATCACTAGCAATAGTAGAAAACATCAACTTAATATTATTAAAACCCATGTCCATCTCATCTCACGTTTGCATTTGAAACTAGGTCTGTAAACGAGTCGAGTCGAGTCGAGCCAGGGTGAGATCGGGCTCAGCTCGTTTTGAAACCGAGTCGAGCCGAGCCAGATCGTTTATTTTAACGAGCTAAAATATTGAGCTCAAGCTCGGCTTGTTAAAAATCGAGCCGAGTCGAGCCGGCTCATTGAGCCAACTATTTTATTTTTTTTAATTTTTATTAATTACACATATTAATATATAAATGACAAAAACGTAATATTTTAACATACTTGTTATGAAAAATCTAAAATTCGATGTTTATTTATTTAATAAAAATAGAAATTTCTTATTGAAAATTATCATATCAGTTTTATATTTTATTCTAATTTAATAGATTTTTTTTAAGATAAATACTATAGGAAACTTAGTATTTTAACTCTAAAAAATATATCATAAAATAAACGAGCCAATTTTAAGCGAGCTAATATCGAGATTTTTTTTGAGCAAGCTTCAAGTGAGCCACGAGCCGCGAGTTTTTTTAAACTGCTCTATTTGAAACCAACCCAACTAGTGACGTGGCCTTGTTATATGGCACATAGCAAAGTATTGGCTCTGCTACAACAAAAATGATCTAAAATGCATATTTGTTTCGGTGACATTTGTGCTAATTCCCTCAACCATTTATGTACAAAATGATATAAATATAAACGATGAAAATATAAAACTGACACCCATGTACGTGAGCAGTCAGAGGGAGAAGTAGATCGAGGGTATTTATGTCTTATAGATGTTGTTTGAGAGCGACGAGTGTGTGCATTTAACTACTCAATCATGGCACTGAAAACCATGATTCTTTGGGCTTATAACTTTTGCATGGATTTATGATATCAAATCATGAAAATGAAAGCCCGACTGACCGCGTCTTGATGCTTCACGTGAAAATAAAGAGCTAATAGGATCACGATCCCACATACAATCGTATCATTTTTGTTTTCTTCTTCTTGGTTGATTTATCTCATTATTATGGGCATGTTTAGTAAAGTATTAGAAGCACGGCAATGAAAACACTCAAAAACGTGTTCACATCACCCCCTTTTCGGGTTTGCCCCTCATCATACGGTGTCCATCTCTCATACACGTTTGTCGCATCTTATTCATCTCTCGTTCACGTGCTCTAACAAAATACCCGAAAATAGTTGAGGATGATGTTAGCGTGTCTTGTGAAAAAATATCTTTGTAAGTATGATATAACTGTCTATTTTGAATAGAGATAAAGTGTTAATTACATCTAAATTGTTAGATATTTTAGTGTAATTTGAAGTTAGTATATATAATATTTAAACAAGAGTGTACGTTTGTTTGAAGTTCATTAAGACTATCGGAGGACCCAAGGGGGGCAACGCCTTCCCAAGAAGCGGGGTCCAGGCGTGGCAACATAGATGGAGTCCAAGGGGCAGAGCACCTGGCTGAGTCGAGATGACTTGAAACACATTAGTAGTGTCATCTCAAATGTATGTGTTCAGATCTTCAATACTTCTTTATAGTTCTTTTAAAAAATTCCATTTCGAGGTGCAGGAATGAAAGAGCTAGCTACCAAAATTAACATCAAGTTTAGCCACTTCAAGAGGCTGGGACTTCGCTTTGATATTCTTATGAAGGATAATGACACATGATAGTAAAAGATAGGGTCAAGTAAGATTTGTGTATGTAAAGTGGTGTGTCCATTATCTTCATGCATTCATTATGAATACCAAGGGTTCATTACTTACTAACACCCTGATATTCGAATATTTGAAATGTGTAATGCCCTACAATGAAATTCAATCGTCATGATATTTCATTTATGCATTGGTGATGCATTTTAAATTACACATCTTTAATTCATCAAAAATTCTTCGTTTTGGTTGGTTATGATTGTGAAAGGTCTTAGATGTGTTCTTAATTGCTTTATATTGAATTTACAGGGTCTTAAAGCTTCCCAAGATCAAAAGCACACAAATATGAAGAAATCTGATTAGAAGCTCGACCACGATCGTGGCCAGTATGACCATGATCGTGGAGGACATGTACACAATGATTTCCCAGTGTCCATGATCATGTTGGCAATTTTCAGTCGTGGCCACGATCGTGCCTCAGAAGACCATGATCATGTTCAGGAGGAACACGATCGTGCCCATGAAGACCACACTCGTGTGAAAAATCTAAGAGACCAGATCTGACAAATGAAAATGACGTGTTTGTCTTTCATCGTTGACCATGATCGTGCCCTATCTGTACACGATCGTGTTCAGCCTATACACGATCGTGGGGGATGCCAGCAACAGAGATCAGAGTACGCGTCAACATGATGATGAGATCATTTTACAAGAATAATCGTTGAGCCCTTGGCCACAATTTGGGTGTCCACTAGATTTTTCCTATAGATACCAACTCACTTCTCATTTTCAAGAGTTGTTCACCACCACTTACATCCGACCTTTCTTTGTAATTTTCTTCTGTTTTTCTAGTTAGTTTCTTCTTCAGAGGATTCCATATCCTCAAGTGTGTAAGAAGTTGTGTCGGAAAAGGTTCTTCCGTAACTTCTCTCGGAACAATAGGAGCAAGATCTTCCGGTGCAGGTTCTTCCGGTGGAACTTGTTCTTCCGGAGCAGGTTCTTCGGGAGAAACTTTTTTCTCATCAATTTTTTCCTGGATTTTCAAAGAAAACAAAACATTACTAACCTCTAAATCTGCTATGTCACTGTCAAGAGTATATGGTTCTTCGTCTTTCTTCTTCTCAGAAGAGAAAGCTGACACATTAGCATCAAGATTAGCAGCAACAAATTCTTCAACCCTAAGGTATAACAACCTCATCCTCCTTAGGTGCAGAGACCTTTTTAACAACCTTAGGCTCTTCTTCAGCCTTCTTTTCAACATTTTCAGTCAACTCGACCTTTTCTTCTACAACCTTCACATCATCATCTTTTGCAGCAGCACTCTGAAGGGATGCTCTGAACTCTAGCTCTTTTTTATAAGATTATTTTGAATATAAGAAGCAATATCATTCACATTCTCAGGCGATTCTCCCCCTGCAAGCATGTAGCTATAGAAGAAAAGTCTCAAATTTTCTTGCCTGGGAGCAACCTCAATCAGAGTCTTCATGGGAATGTCCAACATGCATCTTGAACATCAAAAGGTTTGACACCAGCAGACTCAAAGAGTTCAAGTCTTAGGTGATCAGGTACCCTTGCAGCTATGTCTTTGTTTTGGTCAAAAATTCACTTGGGAATCCTGTATTCCAAACTTAGATTGTGAGGTAGTGTGCTTAACTATCAAGTGAGCAAATAATCCAAGTTGGGATGATAACACAAGGATTTTAGCGAGGAAAACTCCAGAATCCTTCGAGTTGCCCCTAGGAATCCTGGATAAAAACCTCGGGTGCCGGCTGAAAAACCGCCACCAAGTCAATATTATTAATGATCAAGCGAATCGTTACAACGGGTTGGAGGTTTGATCGATCAGAGCTATGTGATACAATGATTCGTATTCGTAAGTAAGCTAATGAAAGTGTGTTGTGTTATGTGTTCCTACTGATCGGATCCTCGATATATAACAAATACAATAATAACAAACTTTCCGGGATTCCCGGGATCCTATCGCCCAACTAATTCGACCGTTAGTGGCCTCTCCGTTCACTTGGTCCACGATCTTCTTTAGCTGGAGCATAAGTTTCGGAGGTAGTTGACGATTCTGGTGCTACCTGGTCAAATAAACATGTGGCAAATATGAGGGTTAGTAAAAATAATAAAGTTAGGATACCTGAGTTTACGAGATTCCCAGATGACAATAGGATTCTTGAACTGTCTGAGCTTCCTGTGAGCATCCTGAAAATACACCCTCAACAGTCTTCATCATAGATTTCTTCATCATTATAAAAGCCTTCTAAAGTACTAGTATCCTCTCCCATTTTGGTAGCAACATCTTTACCAGTTCTTTTATAGAGTTCGGATCACTAGTGCTTTGCTCTTGACTAATCCTTGGAGCTGCAGGAGTGGCTGTTGTTTGAGTGGCTTGCAATTTTAAGATCATCTCTCCCTGTCAATTCACAGTTTGATTAAGTGAGAGCAACTCTTGTTGCATTTTTATTATGTAGAACTATCAATTCTTTTAGTGTAAAGCTACTCTCCATTAAAGTATCATTATCCTTGAGAATATAAAAGTCATCAAGCCTAGCTTGATCAGACTCAAATCCCTTGGCTTTCTGGCACATGGGTTTTTCCTCATCCAACTTCTTCTCCTTTGGTTCCTTTTCAGGTTCCTTAGATCCAGTAGTAGAGAAGATTACCGTGAGCTGGGTCTTAGATATGTTACCACTGTCCATTTGATCCAGTGGGGATCCAAATGTAGTGGCATCCTTTTCCACATAAGTTTCTTCTAAACTCCTGAAACTCAACTCCTTAAAAGATGAATGTGGGTTAGGTGGAGATACTCATTAGAGTATCTCCATGTAATGTGGTAGTTTGGAGGATCTCATCATTTAGATTTGTTATTACATCCCATTCATTCAAAGGTTTAAACGTGTTTGGTATAGTGGAGGTAGTTCATGTGGATGTTGGGTGTGCATTCATATCTAGAGACTCATCCTCAATTGAGGGTTCATCTATGAAGTGGTAACCCAATTTAGTCCTTTTCTATTTAGATTCTTGGTCTATAACAGGGCTAGAAGCTTTGGTGGATTTGGATTGCTTAGGTGGAGTGTACCTAGCATCCTCAGAAATTGGAGTTCCTGTTATTGAGGGAGTGGTAGTTTTGGCAGTGGATTTTGAGTGGTGTTTCCTCTTATTTTTGGTAACTACGAGTGGAATAGAAGAGGTAGCAGGTTTGGTAACAGATGTGGGATCAACAACTGGTGGTGTACCAGTGTTGTCATCTTGAGCAGTTGGCTCTTTAGAAGGTTCAACAGTTGTGGGTTGTTCCCCTGCACTTGGCTGAGGACCAGTCACCAACTGCCTTGGAGTTAGCATGGGATGGTCAGTGTCCCTAACAAGAAATACCTTCTTATCAGTTTGCATGTTTGAGAAAATTTTGTCAGTCATTTCCCTTGGCACATGAACTGAACCAGTTTTAGGAATATCAGGATATTCAGCATACAAAATATTTTGCAAAAATCTGAGGTACATGTGAAAGTAATTGTCCCCAATGTTATCTTTTAAGCCATCAAAAACTATTTTAGAAAAACTAAAACACCTTTAACAAAAGCATGAAATGCTGAGGCTTGGGGTGCAGCTAGTTTATCATGACCTGATTTCTATGGAGTCAGGCATGGCAGAAGTGTGTGAGCAATGAACCTCCAAGCATAAGGCAATTGTGCCTTCTTGATTGTCTTGCTTGTGTTTCCTCCTCAATACCCAATGTCTTGGCATGTTTGATTGTACACTTCAGAGGTCACACTTGTACACCTTCCTTTGTCATTGAACTTTAAGTGCTTCCTGATTAGATTCTTAGTGACATGCACCTTCATTTCATGAATGGTAAACTGAATTTCAAGCTCTTCCACATCTGGATCTTCTGTTTCTCGAAAGAACACCTCTGCCTTTGCCTAAAATTGAGCAATCGTTTCTTCGTAGATTGTGGGATTAACTGTCAAAGTGAAATAGTTGCTTGACTTTGTAAGAAAATTGATCATCCCATCGAAGATCTTCGATTTGGCATATTTTTCCAGGAATGCGACCTGGTTGTGTTCCGAGTAAAACAAAGTTTTCTCCTTTTCTGCCTTCTTCGACTGTGCCTTAGGTACCATTTTTTCAGAATTTATGCGCATGAACGATGAACGTGGTTGATTGTTTGTGGTTGTGGAGAAGAAGTAGTTATAAGCTCTGAATATGTAGAGGTTTTGGGATTTGACGGGAAGTTAGGGTATGGGAGGTTGTTTCGGAAGTAATAGGAGAGAGAGAGAGAGAGAGAGAGAGAGAGATAGAGAGATAGAGAGAGAGAAGAAACCATCTAAAAAAGTGAGTAGTGGGGCCACAAAGCTCGTGTCACCTTATATGTTACTGTAGCGTTGCATTAGGTAGTGGTACAGTACGACAGACATAGCGTGTAAGACATTTAATATTACCAAATCAACCTTGGAGGGTCAATTTGTAACACTAAATATATCCAAAGTAAATGCAGTGGACCCACTTCTTCCGGAGTAAAACTCAAAGAGTGTTTTCTCGGAAAACTTTCTTCCAGACCTTGTTCTTTCAGATCATCTTCTCTCGGAAGTTCTCTCCGAATGTTTTCTTCCTGGAAACGATACTCTGCAAAAAGTTGTCTCAGAGATTTCTCTCGGACCTTTCTTGTGGGTTAAGAGACTTCTTTCGGAGAAGTTGTCTCGGAACAAATCAATTGGAACAAAATGAAAGTTATATTCGAAAGTTCTGTCAGAAGTTGTCTCGGAAGAGTTTCTCCCGGAAAAGTTTTCTCGGAAGAGTTCAAATGGAACCTTCTTCCGAAAAAAAAAACTTTAAAATTAAACTCTGATGATGAAACAAGCAACTATCCTTTTTAATTTTTAAACAGGATTTATGATGAAATGGATTTAAGACATTTTAAAAAACAAAGAGATGGTAAAATATGTTCAAATTAGAGAATACATGTTGAGAAAGTTACATAAAGTTCATCATCCCAATTGTTGTGATGAGAAAAAAAAATCTTTCTTCATCGAAAGCTTTAGTGAATAATTCAGCTAATTGGAGATCAGTATGAACCTTGTGTAACTTAATCAATTTCTTTTCAGCACAACCTCTAATAAAATGATACCTTATCTTAATGTGCTTTGTCTTTGAATGCTTCACAAGAGTGTTGGTAATAGAAATGGCACCGTTGTTATCAGCATACATTGGAGTCTCTAGAAAATTGATTCCATAATCAAGCATCTGATTTTGAATCCATAGAACTTGACCACAGCAACTTGAAGCAGCAATGTACTCAGCTTTAGCAGTAGATGTAGACACACAAGTTTGTTTCTTGCATTGCCATGAAGATTTCTTGTCAAGAAAACAACCTCCATAGTCACTGTCAGTGTAAGCAACAAGTGTAAAAATATTATTTTTAGCATACCACAAACCTAACTTAGGTTACCCTTAAGGTATCTAAAAATTCTCTGAACTGCCTTCATGTGGGATTCTTTGAGAGCAGGCTGATATCTAGAGCATAAGCAAACACTAAACATTATATCAGGCCTACTAGAAATTAGATACAATAATGAACCAATCATTTCCCTATAGGTGTGCTCATCAACTGGTTCACTTTCTGAGACAGAGGATAACTTATGAGAGGTTGAGATAGGAGTTTTTGTAGGAGAGGATGGCATCATATCAAACCTCTTGAGCATATTCTTAAATACATTTGGACTAATTTAAGAATATCCTTCTACAGTTTGCTTTACATGAATTTCTAAGAAGAAGTTTAGTTCACCATTGAACTTATTTTAAACTTCTTCTTCATTAGAACCTCAAACTCCTTGCACAATGCATCATTTGTAGATCCAAAGATGATATCATCCACATAAATTTGAACTAGCAACATATCTTTTCCAACTTTCTTGATGAAGAGAGTTTATCAATAGATCCTCTCTTGTAGCCACTCCCATGGAGATAGTTTGAGAGTGTTTCATACCAAGTCCTTGGAGCTTGTTTCAAACCATAGAGAGCTTTAATGAGTTTACACACCTTGTTGGGATGGTGTGGGTCTTCAAACCCTGGTGGTTAACAGACATAAACTTCTTCATTCAGCAATCCATATAAAAATGCACTCTTCACATCCATTTGGTAGACCTTGAAGTTCTTGTAACCAGCATAAGCAAGGAAAATTCTGATAGCTTCCACCCTACAATAGGAGCAAACACTTCATCATAGTCAATACTTTCTTCTTGAGCATACCCTTGAACAACAAGCCTAACTTTTTTCTTGATAACAATTCCTCTTTCATCTTTCTTGTTTATGAATACCCATTTGGTTGTGCCCCTTCAGGTAAATCAAACAGTACCCAAACCTTCTGCTTGTTTATTTGAAACAACTCATCTTGCATTGCTTTAACCCAGTGATTATCTCTCAGTGCTTTAGTCACCTTGGTTGGTTGAGTTTGAGACAAAGAGCAAGCAAATAAACAGACATTTGTATCACCAGGTCTGGTTCTTGTTTGAATAGGTGCTGAGACTTCATCGATCACATTCTCAACTAAGTGAGATTTATTGACTCTTGTGTTTTGAACTGGGGGAAAATTTAGAAATGGCATAGGAGTAATGGGTGGGAGTTCAATCCTAAGCTCAATTCCGAGAAACTGTGAGGTTAAAGGTAGGTTTGATTGTGGCAAAGGTGACTCAAAGTTAGCAAAATCATTTATTGCACTTGCAGTTTGATTGCTTGTCACATTCTCAGCAGGAGAAGTTGGCTCATTAAACTCTCCACTAGCATTTGATTCAGTAGGATCAACATGAAGAATGTTTACACCACTGAAATTAGTTTCAACTTCAATCATAGGAGATGCATTAGGATCAAGTTGAATAGCTTTTCCTAGAGATGAATTCAACTTCAATGTAGGAGAGTATGGTCTTGTGTTCATAGATGAGAAGAATGGAGGATTAGCACTTGTAAATCTTCCATTATTAGCATTTGATGTAAGTACCTGTGACTGCACAAAATCACTGAAAGGCTTCTCAATAGCAAAGTTGAAAGCACTTGTTAGGAGATCAATATCAAATTACCATGAGGGTTCGGAACTAAACTTGTTCCTTGATTTTTATTAAAAACACACATATATAGTCTCTTGGACAATTAGTTCTGATGTTGTATACTCTATATGATTTTGACACTCCAAAGTATCCAACAAAGTAACCATCATCCGTCTTTTCTGCAAACTTGGCTAATCTCATTAGTTATTAATATTGTAACAGGACAGCCAAATGACTTGAGAAAATAGATGTTTGGTTTTCTTTTTCTTCAAAGCTCATAAGGAGTCTTTTTGTGACCTTTAACAATTAAAAATCATGTTCTGAACATAGCAGGTAGTGTTCACTTCTTCTGCCCAGAAAGTTACAGAAAATTTTGACTCTGCTAACATTGATTTTGTTGCTTTAATAAGGGTTCTATTTATCCTCTCAGCAACACCATTTTGCTGCGGATTCCTGCAGCACTGAATTGTCTCAAAATACCTTTTTCCTCACAAAAGGAGTTTAAAACATGGTGCTTAAACTCAATGCCATTATCACATCTTATGATCTTAACTTTGAAATTTGACTGATTTTCAAGTTTAATGATTAAAGCTTTTAACAATTCTGGTGTTTCATCCTTGGTTATAAGGAAAAACACCTACGTGTACCTTGTAAAATCATCAGTAAAAATAACAAAGCAATGAGATTTCTTTCCCAAGCTCATAACCCTGGTTGGACCAAATAAGTCCATGTGCAAAAGTTCCAAGGGTTGACTTATTGAGCTTTCAGTTTTGGGCTTATGAGAAGACTTGTGTTTCTTACCCTTTAAACATGAAATGCAATGTTCATATAGGAAAATTTTTGTTTGGTAAACCGTTAACCAACCTAATTTAACCTATTTAATCATGGTTTTGTAATTCACATGCCCAAGTCTTCTATGCCAAAGGTCAGACTCATCAACTGAAGCTTTAGATATAAGGCAGGTAATGCCATCATTTGATATTGCATTTGCCATATCTAAGAGGTACAATCCATCTTTCCTGGTAGCTTTTATCAAAATCATTTCATTAGGATTGCAAAGACCTGGCTTAAGTACAAGTGCTTCAGTTGAGTGATAACGGGTGTCGCGACCGCTATACAAATAATCCTAACTACCTATAGACATGGTAAGTCGGGTATCAATCCAGGGGAGTTGGTGGTTACTAGTGATTTCAGCTTTTTACTACCTAATTAAATTAACTACGTAAGTTAAATAACCTAAATCTAGATTACTGTCAATAACCTAGATTAACTTAACTAAACCTAAATTACTTTACCCTAAATGCCACTTAGCTGTTTGATTGAGTTGAATGCTTTTAATTATCACTAATTTACTAACTAACAATTGATTGAGTTCTTATATTACTAAAAAGCAATTACTTAGGATCCGGGTTAGTGAATTACTAGTTTCTCTCTTCGGGAATCTAACCTAGAAATCACATAGACATGATTGTGTTCTTGTTTAACCAACCCAAACAATTATCTATCATGCACATACTAAGTATAGTCCTAGAGCTATGCTCAAAGAGGTAGTCTGGGAGCGGGGGGTACGTACACGACAAACAATCAGAATCAATTAATCAAACAAACACTAGAATTAATAATTGTCACATATCAATAATTCTATCTAATGATTAAAACCCTAGATTAAAAACAATAAACACTAACCGTTCACCCAAGTAATCACCGGCTGTTAGCCGAACATCACAATCATCATCAAATCGTTCAGAAACAAGAAAAAGCTAAAGAAATCCGTTCTCCAAGGGCCTGGGACGGCTCTGGCCGTAAACCACCTGATAAAAAAAACCTAAAAACGAAATAAAGATGTTTAAATATGGCCCTCGATCGCAAAAATCAAAAGTCTGCCGACTTAACCGCCTCGCGTGACGCGAGGATTTTGCTCTCCAGGAGTCGCGGCACGATCCGCTTGTGCCACGTCCGATCTTATTGAATTTCCCACAAATGCGTTCACACTACACCTCCAATAATTATTTGGAACCATGAACATTGCACGTGACCTTCATACTTCCTTACTTTGATTGTTTTGAGCTTTGTGGCTTACTGGCTTTGTCGACACAGAAGTCCTTGAAACTCTCCTCTTCCCTTATTATTCCTTCTCACGTATGATCTGATCCACAACAAAGAATATTATTGTTTCTTTTTTTCTTTTATTTATTGAATAATTTAAATCTATTAATAGTTCACAATAAAATAATTAGACACTTAACTCCTTGATCAGTGTGGCTCATGTTTAACTTAAGAGTAACAAATTAAGCTCATTTACACCACAACATACTAATTATAGATACCGGTTAAATCAATATACTTTACGACCAACTCGGTGTATTTAGGGGATGATTAATATCAAATAGAATGCACTTTTTAACCGCTCATCACATCCCCACACTTATCTTTTTCCGTCTCGGAAAACTGTCATGGAATCATAACTGGGAAATCAACCTCAAAATCATATAACTCTTCAAATTCACAACCATCTCAATTCCACATTCCCATTAATGTAATCACATTACTAACTGCAATTGCCAGTATTTCGGTCCGACTAAACCCAACCACCGACCTTTTGTTTCGCCCCCTAAGTGTTTATAATTTACCGAATAGGGTTATCAGTCTGCCTATGTGTCCCACATTCAGGAAGTTCAAGTTCAACCTACTCCCGAATCAAATTCAGTCAAAGTAAAGGGTAATACAGATAAGATATTTATATTTCCCCACCCTCAGATACTCATATATCCCAAGAATGGTGGATCTGATGGATGAATGAATTTGTGAGCATTTATTTTTCTACCATTCTTTTCTTTTCTTTTTTTTTTTTTTGATAATTGGTCAATTTGAACTATTATTACCAACGGACATCATCAGAGGCATTCTCTCACAAGGTCTTACCCCCGAGATCATACGTGAGTATTTTGCCCGCGAGATCCAGAACATCATCAGAGGCACGCACCACGGGATACTATCATTAGTTTGTACATGAGTATTTTGTCCCTTCACTCTAAAAATATTAACCAAATTATTACCTAATATGCTCAAAGATGGAATGATGGGGCGCCGTTATTTCTCGGATTTGCTTTCGCAAAAAGATCATAACGTGCCAGGTTATTCTAAGGACATATAAGTCTCTAATTTAAAGTGGTCTTTTTCCTCCTAATCATCAGTTTCAATCTCCCTATCACCCTAAAATGGAAACCCACTAGCAGACTGATTTAATTACATATTTATACAACAATAAACACAATGGGATTATTAAGCTATTCCTAAGTCAGTTGGGCCTACCGACACATCACATATTAGCCATGTTTTCTATTCTCTTCTTTTCTACCACTTTTCCCTTTTTTATTTATTTTTAATCTTGAAAACCGATTCCCAATTGTACTATCATTTTCCATGTAATTGCAAGTTAATCCAAAGACATTTTTTTCAATTTTTTAATTTTTTTGTATTTTTTTTTAATTTTAAGTTTTTTTTAAACACACACAAAAAATAAACACAACTAAAGTGTTATTCCCCTCCTCACACTTGAGTGACACATTGTCCTCAATGTGTTAAAAAGAACAACAAAAATAAATAAGAAATAAAATAAACAAATAAAAATAAATAAGAATAGGAAACGTACCGGGTTCGAGCAACAAAATAAAGCAAAAATTCTGACTG
The DNA here is from genome assembly GCA_039602395.1 of Deinandra increscens subsp. villosa. NCBI lineage: Eukaryota > Viridiplantae > Streptophyta > Magnoliopsida > Asterales > Asteraceae > Deinandra > Deinandra increscens. Next base: position 67,028,808 of record JBCNJP010000008.1, on the reverse strand, counting down.
CTGAAGGCGTCGCGTGTCGCGACAACCACTACCACCTCCCTCGCGTGTCGCGGGGGAGCTATTTGATAGAAAGTTTGGTCGATTTATTGGACTTAGAATTTTTCTACTGTTAACCAAGACCTGTAATTTTCATGCCAGAACAATTCCACTATATATATAAACCTAAACATACCTGGAATCTTCATTTTGCTCAATTACATTACCCAAAACCCGTCCAAATCCTGAAAAACACAAAAAAACAAAAACACAAAAATGCAAAAAAAAAAAAAAAAAAAAACACAACTTACTGCTGGGTTTCCTCCCAGAAAGCGCTAAGTTTATGGTCTTCAGCCAGACCTTCCTTCCTCCATCACGGTGGCTTCAATCCACACTTCCCAACCACGTTACCGACAAATGCGTGGTAATTGATCCTCTTCTTTAGTATCTTCAGGCCACACTTACCAAGCACATTACCGATCCACGCTCGGTAGATCACACGTCTCTTAAATTTTTTCTTTAGATTCGACCTGTGAAAGATATTAAATTGAAAATGAAATGCAAATTTACCATGGAGCGAACACTTACCTTTAGAATTGCCCACGTGTGCCCGATAATTGACATGTCGCACTAAAACTTGCAATTTCACACGTGGCACATCCTAATCATCACTGCGGAGTTTTTTCGTTACTGCTTGCCCAACATCTTCCTCCACCACCTTCCTCTTTTTCACCGGCTTTTCCTCAGTCACCTGCACAATAAATAAAGAAGAAGGGTGAAAAGTACCTGTCGGGATCTCAACCTCCTGCTCATCTACTACATCTTCAACCACGTTCGCACAACCAGCTGGCTCCATATCACTTTCAACCTCTAATTCAATCTCCTCAACAACTTCAACTTCTGAAAGCATCACTTCTTTCTCAACTTCTTCAAGTGGCGATTGTTCCCATGATTCGATTTCTTGATTGGCCATGTCTTCCGCCAGTTGTGCCACTTGCTTTGATAATGTCTCGTGCCTCTCTTCTTGGATATCAAATTTTTTCTTCATTCTCTTTAGGGCCTCCAGAATTTCACTAAGTTGAGCACTAACTTCTTCCCTTTGATCCTGGTGTTGATAACCATACTCATATGAATGGCTTTGATATCCATCTTGATAGTAACTCTGATTTGACACGTCTGCTTCATATCCACCATCATAATAATCCTGCTGCTCATGATATTGAGGGCACTGTGGATACCCTCGGTCAAAATCCTCAAAATGCTGTTGAACCTCATATGCTGGTTGAGAGTAATTATTCCCAAATCCATCCTCATATCCTGCAACTGATGTAAAGTTAGAATTATAATTATTATTAGATTGATATGTATCATGATTTAAATAATTATAATTCATGGATTGAGAATATCTCTGATTATATGAAGACGGTCTTTGATATTGAGAATATACACATGAGTCTTCGTACTCCTCCTCGTCTTCTGAATCCTCTACGATTCTGATCCCACTGGGCAATGTTGGACAACACTTGATTCGATGATAATAACTCCCACAGTTGTAACACTTGTCTTCTTTAACCATGATCAGCTTCAAATTTCCCTGCAACAATAAAAAAAACCTTCCAAGTAGCACTGTTCGAAATGATCAAATAGAAACAAAAAGAAAATATTTTTTGGGTTTTTTTTTTTGTTTTTAGAAAAACGAAAAAAACAGTAAATTAACTACAAAAAACTAAAATCACTAACAAGCGCACGTACTCCCCGGCAACGGCGCCAATTTGATAACGGGTGTCGCGACCGCTATACAAATAATCCTAACTACCTATAGACAGGGTAAGTCGGGTATCAATCCAGGGGAGTTGGTGGTTACTAGTGATTTCAGCTTTTTACTACCTAATTAAATTAACTACCTAAGTTAAATAACCTAAATCTAGATTACTGTCACTAACCTAGATTAACTTAACTAAACCTAAATTACTTTACCCTAAATGCCACTTAGCTGTTTGATTGAGTTGAATGCTTTTAATTATCACTAATTTACTAACTAACAATTGATTGAGTTCTTATATTACTAAAAAGCAATTACTTAGGATCCGGGTTAGTGAATTACTAGTTTCTGTCTTCGGGAATCTAACCTAGAAATCACATAGACATGATTGTGTTCTTGTTTAACCAACCCAAACAATTATCTATCATGCACATACTAAGTATAGTCCTAGAGCTATGCTTAAAGAGGTAGTCCGGGAGCGGGGGGTACGTACACGACAAACAATCAGAATCAATTAATCAAACAAACACTAGAATTAATAATTGTCACATATCAATAATTCTATCTAATGATTAAAACCCTAGATTAAAAACAATAAACACTAACCGTTCACCCAAGTAATCACCGGCTATTAGCCGAACATCACAATCATCATCGAATCGTTCAGAAACAAGAAAAAACTAAAGAAATCCGTTCTCCAAGGGCCTGGGACGGCTCTGGCCGTAAACCCCCTGATAAAAAAACCTAAAAACGAAATAAAGATGTTTAAATATGGCCCTCGATCGCAAAAATCAAAAGTCTGCCGACTTAACCGCCTCGCGTGACGCGAGGATTTTGCTCTCCAGGAGTCGCGGCACGATCCGCTTGTGCCACGTCCGATCTTATTGAATTTCCCACAAATGCGTTCACACTACACCTCCAATAATTATTTGGAACCATGAACATTGCACGTGACCTTCATACTTCCTTACTTTGATTGTTTTGAGCTTTGTGGCTTACTGGCTTTGTCGACACAGAAGTCCTTAAAACTCTCCTCTTCCCTTATTATTCCTTCTCACGTATGATCTGATCCACAACAAAGAATATTATTGTTTCTTTTTTTCTTTTATTTATTGAATAGTTTAAATCTATTAAATAGTTCACAATAAAATAATTAGACACTTAACTCCTTGATCAGTGTGGCTCATGTTTAACTTAAGAGTAACAAATTAAGCTCATTTACACCACAACATACTAATTATAAATACCGGTTAAATCAATATACTTTACGACCAACTCGGTGTATTTAGGGGATGATTAATATCAAATAGAATGCACTTTTTAACCGCTCATCATTGAGTTAAACAAGACATTCATCTTTTTGTCACAAATTTGTGACACACTCAACAAATTGAAATTCAGTTCTTTAACAAAGTTCGCCTTGTCAAATGTAAACTTACCATTGGTTACAACTCCTTGTTCAGAAATGTGTCCTTGATTGCTTCCAAAGGCAACAGGACCTCCATCATGTCTTTTTGTATTTTTCAGCAAAAAAAATTTTCCTGTCATGTGGCTGGAGCAACCACTATCTACAACCCAAACAGTAGCTTGAGATTTATTAATTTGCTCCTGCACATGTTAGATAGATGGATCAGTTTGAGTATGGGACCCCAATCCTTTGTGGTCTTGGGTCTTCCCATTGCATCATTATACTTGTATTCCCTGAATACATGTTTTGTGATATGAGGATTGACAATTATTTCATCATGATTAGTAAAATTCACTCTTTTACTTTGATGAGAACCACTGTTTTGAAAATTAGTTTCTTGCATTTTGGGAAAACCATGTTTTTCCTCAAAGGCTTTTCTTTAATTATTCTCCCTGAACTCTCTTTGCTTGGTAGTCAAAACCTTTGGTTCACTACCTCTGTTCTTTTCAAAATTAAAATTTGTTTCATTTGAGAATTGTTCTACTGGCAGAACTCTTGTTACGGAAGAACCTACTTCTTCCTGGTAAAAATTATTTCCAGAAGAAGGCACATAAAATTGATTTCTTTCATGAGGAGAAGATCTTCCTCATGAGGTACTTCTTCCCTGACCTCTTGATACGGGTTATGAGAAAGCCCGTATCCAAGCAACCACTCGGCCCATCGACCCGTTATCTTTATTTAACCTATTTTAGTATCTTGTTTTTCAAGTTAATGTTTTCCTATTTAAAGCTTGGTGTGCTTCATTATTTGTAGTTGATTTTGATTAAATAATAAAGATCCTGGAGGTTTTATCCCAAAACCCTAGTCGCCTGGTTTTAGGTTGACTGATTCGGTATCATTTGGCATCAGAGCCATGGCCGAATATCGGAGGCATCTTCATGATCATCAGCGTAGATTCGCCGCCGGAGGCAACGAAGATCATCATCGAGATCCCCGAGACGTGGAGGACCGTGATCAACCTCGTAGATTCGCCGCCAGAGGCAACGAGGAACGTCACTTTTATCCACGATACGATGAAGACGGAATTGAACCAGACGCAGAAGAGTGTTTGTTGATCCAACAGCTTCTGGGTTGGGTTACTCTTCCGACATCGTTCGCGCACCACCCACCACCCGCGCAACCAGTGCCATCGTCGCCAACCATTCTACACCCACAAAACCCGCATCCGCCAACCTTCCCGCAACTTTCATTGGTTCCGTTGCAGCCCGTAGTGTCAAGTAATTACGATCCGCGGCGCTGTGTAAGTGCTTTGGAAGCACCCGTCCAATTTGGCGCACCCAAATCAGAGTGTAAAAGATATAAGGTTGAAAATTTGATAGATCTTAAATTAGAGGATTTGTTGACGGGCCATTTGGTAAATTATTTTCAATCATTCAATTTTGAGTTCATATTTGTCCGTGGTTTATGGAGTTTAGTTCATTCAGATTTGCTATGGAATGGGTTGTCATTCAATTGGGAGCCACGGATCCGCTTCGACTTGTTTGGGATATTCACCGACTTTGGTCTCCTCGATTTTTTTGGGTATTCAATAAATTGGGATTTTCAAATTTCTTTTTTATTTATCGCAAAAGATTTAGATAATCTGGTTTTCAAAGTTTTGGAATTTAAATGGAGGCTATATTTTTTCTATGATTTGGTGAGTTGGGAGAGTGTAAGTGGGTCTCATAATTATTTAATTAGGGTTGGGTTTTCCACACACATTGGTGTGGGGGTCGAATTTCTATTTGGACTTCCTCTATTTTTGCATAAGGTGCAAGTTATTAACGGTGTGGATGTTGTTGCTAAATGTGGTTTCCGCTTTAAAATTAGTGGTGATCTTTTTGACGTTCTCAAGACTCGAGGACAAGTCTTTTTCGAAGAGAGAGATAAGGAGATGAATATGGAAAGACCAGGCAACCCGATAGACTTGGGACCCGCCCGACATATTGATGTTTGCTTACAGATAACTGGGGCGATAAATGAAGATAAAGTTGAAGAGTTGGTCGTAACGGTTGTGAACACAAGGCGTCGAAATGTTCCATTTGATCCAGGTGGCTCTAGTGGCTTTGATGGGTCGTTAAAACTCGAGGACGAGTTTTTCAAAGAAGGGGAGAATGATACGGGTTATGAGAAAGCCCGTATCCAAGCAACCACTCGGCCCATCGACCCGTTATCTTTATTTAACCTATTTTAGTATCTTGTTTTTCAAGTTAATGTTTTCCTATTTAAAGCTTGGTGTGCTTCATTATTTGTAGTTGATTTTGAATAAAGAAAAGTATTTTCTTGTTGAACAAGTTTTGTTCATCGATAGTTCCGGTTGGCCGGATATCACACCGTCGTCGGCGACTTGGTTGGCCAAGCGTCTTCGCCGCTAGGTTTTAGCCTAAGTTATCTTCACCCGCTTATACGAATCCGTATCACCTCTCATGGGTGTGACAAATACCATAGAATCATGGTCAACAAACTGGCCAGTTGTGGGTCTTTGATTCTGAGTTCTGTCGGAATGAAAGATTTTTTTTTAATTTTCGGGTGAACTTTAGTTCTTCTGGAATATCGTTGTTCCAGATGAAAGAAAGTTCTCTCGGAGTCATAATGTTCCGACATAACTCTTTGTTTAATAGGAGAAAAACTGTTGTTAAACTCATTGCCAACCCAAACTCTTATAGGTTTGACCCTTTCGGTTTGAAAATAATTAAGACCAGTGTTTTTAACAGGTGAAACTCGTCCTGTTGGTTTCTTTGTAAAATCAGACTTTCTTTGATTTTTCTTTGGTGAGACAGAATTTCTAGCTTTGTTTTGAAAGAAATGATTAAATTCACATTGAACAACAACATGACCCATTTCACCACAAATTATACATTCTTTTTCAAATTCAGATTTATATGCTTTTAAATATCTTGGTGAGAGGTCAATGGTCTTTTGGTGGTAATTGGTCACACTTGTGTCATGGGTGTGACAAATTCCATAGAATCATGGTCAACAAACTGGCCAGCTGTGGGTCTTTGATTCTGAGTTCTGTCGGCATGAAAGATTTTTCTTATTTTCGGGTGAACTTTAGTTATTCCGGAATATCGTTGTTCCAGATGAAAGAAAGTTCTTTCGGAGTCATAATGTTCCGACATAACTCTTTGTGTAACAGGAGAAAAGTTGTTGTTAAACTCATTGCCAACCAAAACTCTTGTAGGTTTGACCCTTTCGGTTTGAAAATAATTAAGACCAGTGTTTTTAACAGGTGAAACTCGTCCTGTTGGTTTCTTTGTAAAATCAGACTTTCTTTGATTTTTCTTTGGTGAGACAGAATTTCTAGCTTTGTTTTGAAAGAAATGATTAAATTCACATTGAACAACAACATGACCCATTTCACCACAAATTATACATTCTTTTTCAAATTCAGATTTATATGCTTTTAAATATCTTTGTGAAAGGTCAATGGTCTTTTGGTGGTAATTGGTCACACCTTGTGTCACTTAATTTCTTGATTCATATGAAGAAAGAGATCCCTCTAAGTCAATACTTTTGGTGCCAGTTTAAAACCTCTTGTTTTGTAAGATTTCGGTGGTGCAATTTCAAAAGTTGGTATTAAATACATTTGACTTTTCAAACAGTTTAGATTTGCTACAAGATGCAGCCTTAGATTGCATGGCAATCTTATTTTCTTTAGGTACGTCTACCTTCTCAGATTGATTTGGTAACTTATGTGAGATGTCAATTTCTTCTATCTCAGGGGACTCACAGATTGGATCAACAGTTAAAGAGACTTTGGTTTCCTTTAGACCTAAAGGCTCAATAGTTGAGGTATAGAAGTCAGGATATTTAACATATTTAACAGCATTATACCCAATTTCTTGTTTCCCATGCACATGATTGTTTCATAACTTTTGTTCTTTTTCACTTGAAATTTGAAATTTTTCAGCAGTTTTCATTCATGTATCAATTTTTATAGCTAAGGAGTTAATTTTAGCCTTTACATCTTGAGTTTCTTTCTTTGATGCATTAAGTTTTGAAACCAAGTCCTCTATTTGAGTGACAAAATCAGTTTGTTGATGTTTAAGAGTGCTGATGGTTTTTAGCAACTCCTCAATTTTATTGTTATATGAAACATCATCTTTTCTTGAGTACTCTTTAATTTCATTAAGATTTGAGATTTCTTCAAGAAGTGAAAAGTTATGCTTTCTATAACTCTCAACTTGTTCAGCACATTCAGGTTTGCAAAGTAAGTCAATTACTTCTGCCAGAAGTGTAGAGTTTACCTCTGTAACAGCAGGTGAAGATACTTCATTTGTCATTAGAGCATGATTTGTGGGAGCAAATTCTTGCATTATCTCTTCCCAATCAACACAACCAGTTTGGCTTGCAACAGCAGCAATAGTAGTATGACTTTGAGATGATGAGCTTGAGCTTGGCTTTGGAGGAGTGGGACCTGCACTGAAGTTTGGTTTTGGATTTTCATCATTTCTTCTAGCAGTGTAGTTTCCTCCATCTTTTTTCTAGTTGTATGCACTCTCTGGCAAAGTGACCAAGTTGGTGAGTTTGTAGCATTTCACCTTGGTCTTGTCTAACCCATTTTGAGCACTTTTTGCTCCATTATACTTTCTTCTAGTTCTCTTGTAGAACCTTTGGGCTCTCATAGACACCATAGCCAACTGAGTGTTAATGTCCATCTCCTCTGGATCATCAGCACTAATGTACTCTAAGTCATCTCTTGTGAAACCTTTATGTGAATTTTCTGCAACACAAGCAAAGTTAGGTTCAAAATTATGAGACACAAGTTCTTTACCTCTAGGGGACTCAGGATATGTTATCACTAGAGTTTGATCACTATTTGATATTCTTTCAGTTCTTTCAGAGTGTAGACTTATACGTCCCAAAGTGTTTGATGGTGTTACACTGTTGGAGATACCAGCCTTCTCATTTTTCTCCATCTCATGAGCACATAACATACTATCCAGTTCACCCAACTTCAGTTTCTTAAGATCCCTGTTGTACTCAATACTAACAGTATAAACAATCCAAACATTAGGTAAAGATCTTACGAATTTCCTAATGATGTCAGCATTTTCTATTTTTACATCATTGGATTGAAGTTCATCAATTAGTTTCACAAATCTTAAATATTGATCAGACATTGTTTCACCTCTTTTATAGGTAAAATTTTCATATCTTTGTTTTAAGACATCCTTTTTGTTTTCTTTGACCTCATTAGTTCCCCCATACATTTCATTAAGGGCATTCCACAAAACAAAAGCAGTTTTGCAACACTTGAAGCCTTTTAAAACAGATTTAGGAAGTGCAGCTTGAAGTGCCCAAAAGGCTTTGATGTCATCTTCAACTGCTTTGGGGTCATCTTCAGAATAGTTGTCATAAGATTTGATAAGATCGACAGTTGGTTCAGTTACACTGACTTTGTGGTTTGAATTTCAGGTCCAACTTTGATGGACTTCCACATTCTATAGTTAGTATGTTTGAAATAACCCTCCATACGGAGTTTCCAAGTATCAAAACCATCTTGCATAAAAACTGGTGGTTTGTTAGTACTGCAGTTCCTTGACTCACTCATGGTTTGAGTTTAAGGAATGAAAACAGATTTATCTAACTTGAGAGTAAAAGCCAGTAAAAAACAAGTAAGTTTTAAAGAACAGTTTCAACTATAAAATAAGAGCACTAACTCTGATACCACTTGTTAGATCGTGGTTAAACACTTAATTAACCGATAAAAGATTTACTTGGCAAGATTGAAAAGGTGGAATTAGATTAATCTTTGACTCTCACGTATTCACTGAGTGCACCTAGTAAACCTAGTAACAAAGAAATATACACAGAATAAACCAAGCACTACTATTGTATTGATTCTCAATGTTACAAGTTACAAGTAAGCAAAATGTGTAAAGCGATGATGAAACAGGAGAATGACAACAATATAAGTAGTGCTAGGAGGAAATCAAGATCCACCCTTGATTTCCTTGACGGTCATCTTGACCATTAAGTACAAATGAATCCCTTGATCTAAGGGATTTACTAACTAAAATATTGCGGGTAAGCTGCTACAGTAGCTGTATGGCCGTCTTCTGCAGTGGCATTGAGCATTAAGTTAAGTACAACCACTCAACAGTACTTTGTTAGATTCAGGAGAAATACATCGAATAGTCAAAGTTTCGGATGAACTCTCCTTCCGGGAGAACTCGAGTTCAAACGAAACATGAACTTTCCGAGACAACTAGTTCTTCTGGTTGAAGTCCGATCTTCCGGTTGAAGTGTTTTTTCCGGGATAACACTTCTCTTGACAAGTTCTTCCGGTTCAACTTCTGTCGGTAAAACTATACTTAGCCACTAATTACAGTTCCATGGGAGATACTCCTTACATGTTTTCATGGCACGACATAACGAAATTTTTTACAATCTAATGGACAACAATTCCACACTTGTTACAAAGTAATAAATCTTCTAATATGTTAGGGTGTTACATTGGGAATGATGCATAAATACCCAAGTATTCTACACTCTCATACACTTTACGAGTCTCTAACTCCCATACTTTTTTTTCATGCCGAGGATTGATCATAAGAAGTAACTCCCATAGATCAAAGGTTCTATTACCCATCCTTTGATGGATACATGATGTTCAAATTTTGAACTACATATATAACCTGAGGTCCTAGTAAACCAAACCTTGGTCATGTATTTATGATAGGTTTTAGTGTGATTGGGTCATAAAAATTATTGTAGTGCCAATGCATCCGGCTTTCCCACTCAAAAGAAACAACTATATATCTGATCATCCACTAAAAGTCTAAAACTCTCAACTGCTCCACACATTGGAAAATTCAAACACTACCTTGCATCTTTTGTTCCTTTCTTTTCCATAAATGACAAAAGCCTTTAAATCCATACGATGTCTTATAAAGGGTTCAAGAAGCCTCTACTTAGAAAACTTACCACCCTAAATATAATATTACTTAGAAAACTTACCACCCTAAATATAATATCTAGGCAAATCCTACATCGGCTATGGACACGTGGACATGAGAGATGTTGGGTTCATAAGAAAGGTCTAGCCTTAAATATTACCAATGCGTTTTAGGCGCTTTGGCTATGGATGAGAGGAGAACCTCACCGTTAAGCATGCTCGAGTGGCAACAATCCAGAAATGGGTAACCTTCTTGAAAAGTTTTACTTGGGCAACCAAAACCAAATCCGTGAGCCCCTTGTAGAGCAAATCGGACAATATTAATGGTATGAGAGGCAAGATGTTACACTAAATTAGGTCTCGTTACCAAATTAGCATTTGATATATATTTTGATGTTGGTTAAGATGTTGCCTTTCCAAACAGAGAGAGTTTAATCTCAAAATAGGTACATGTGTGATGAGTTAGTGTTAACAAAAATTAGGTCTCCTTAATTACCTTTCAACATAATGCATGGGTACTACATTGATTGGCCTCAAAATCTATATCATGTGGACTCCTAGATTCAGCATTAACTAGAGTACCAAAATCTACACACCAACTTACATTATTTTCCTAACGCGAAAAAGGAAAAGACATGAATGAAATCACAAACCAAGTACAACTTAAAGAAAAGGAAAAACTGCAAAAATACTAAAAACTAGTCTCATTCACCTTCGGTTATAGCCGATGACAACTCATCGGTTGTATTCGCTAAACCGTTATGCGTCACGGCTTGAAACCGTTGCTTACACGAATGACAAGTGATCTCTAACATGGTGGAGCTAATTCTCTTGGTAGCATGTTCTCGTAAATTCGTAGCTCTTTCCAACTCTGCTTGTGCTTGTTTCCTAATCCTTTTCGCATTTGCAAACTCAAACTCCGCAGTTTCTATCTGCTTCTTCGCATGTAATCTAGCTTCTTCTGCAAACTCCTTCTCCGCTATTGCTACTTTCATCTTTTCCTCTTCTTTAGGAAAGCTAATTCCGCTTCCAATTGAAAGGTTCAAATTCGTTCGATTATCATTGTTGTGTTTGTATGCCGATGATGATGGTAGGAGTTGAAGTTCCAAGTTGTTTGGGGCGTCTTGAGTTCGTGAAAACGGAGTTTGTGTCATCCGTTGCATTGATGGGATGGTGCTTGGATTCGTGTCGCTTGATGGGCTCGTACTTGATGCGGTTCTCGATGAACATGCGGGCTGGAATGCGGGTAGGTCCGGATGGATTCGCCGGACGATACAAGCATCTTGATGCTCGATGAAACTCTCGACTCTATAGAGACAAATGAGTCAAAACAATAAAGGTGTACATTAATCATTAGATTCTTGAAAGAAGATTTTTGTATGCATAATGATAATCATAGGGAGACAAAGATCAAGGGCTATGAGACAAAATATCTAATCAAATGAAGAATTCAAATCTTTCTAGTGATGGAGGTACCAACAAGCAAACAAGATGTCACAGATCTAGGAAATTGATAAGATTATTTCACTACTAAGATATTAGTTCACTCCATTAAAAAAACTATAAAATTTCCAACAACTTAAGGATAAGTTAGTCAAGAATAAGAAAACCCTACATTTAGCAACAAATTAGAAAAAAAAAAAACATTGACAAATTAAAATAAATAAAAAACTAATAAATAATAAAAAAATATAGGAAATAAAAACACTCATTTTTGTCAAAAACTTGACAAGTGTCATTGATAAATAAGTTGTGAAACGATTAATTTCAAGGATTTTTACAACAAAGTTTTTCGATGAAAACTGTTTGGAAATTCTCGTTCCCTGCAAAATTTATGATAAAAAAAGATTGTTGGGAATTTTTCAGTTTTCTAATAGTGCTAGTTTATATAAACTAAATCAAAATAACTTCAGCTTATCGTAACCTTTTCGTAACCTTTTGGACTACATCAAGTAATATTCTAAGGCAAATTAAAGATGATTTAATTTAATGCCTTGTACAAAACAAAAAATAACAAAGACCATAGATTTACTGTTTTCTGGAGAGCCAAACCAGAAGAAGACTGTATACCCGACAAACTTTATAGAATTTACGGTTGAATTAATTAGGGAATTTATGTTTTTATCGGTTGTTGTTGAATTCAAGGTACGATCAGAAGAAACAAACACCGACGAGGATAATGTTACATGTTCGAAGCCTTCCTATTTTATAGATTGATTAATTTTATTTAATTTTGTTAACATGTTAACCATTTTTATAAGATCATTATATAAATTCATTACACTCATTTAACCTAATGACACTTTACTCTAAATCCATGAAACCCCTTAATTTTTCTCTGATCAAATACCTTGGGATTTTTTATGTCTACTCTTTGATGCCTTTAAAAAGAAGAACCTAAGTGATGTGGTGTGTTTGGGGAGATCAAAAACCTTTCTTTCTTTTCGATGATGCCTTTAAAAAGAAGAACCTAAGTGATGTGGTGTGTTTGGGGAGATCAAAAACCTTTCTTTCTTTTGGATTAAGCATAGAGGAAAGAAAAGCATAGAGGAAAGAAACTTTGGTTAAGCTTGGACATGTGTAATTTCTTTCGGATTCTGTTTTGTACTCTATTTTCTTGCTAGTTTTTTGGGACTTCACTGTCGCCCCCAATCGCCTACCGACTTGAAACTTTAGCGGTGGTAAATTTTGCGACTGGATTTTAGTCGCAAAGTTTGCGACCGTTTTCTTTTTTGCAAATGTAATATTCTAGTTATTTTAGAGTAGAGGAAAGTAGAAAAAAAAAACCTGGAGAAAACTCGGCCACAATCACAAGAATGACCTCTAGTGCCACAAGTTTTAAGATGAGCCTTATAATCAGATTGAACAGCATAACCCTTTGAGCACTTCTCACAAACCCATTGCTTTTCATTACTATGTTTCCTCCTATAATGCTTTTTGATCCCAACAAGGTCCCCAAGTGCATGACAAGGGTCATGGTGCAAGCAGCTCGGCTCCGGGCACACGAAAACCCTCTTTTTCACCTCCGGCGACTCTCTTTTCAACAGCTTCCATGGCACTTTATGCCGTCTCCTGTGCATCTGTAGATTCTGATCTCTTTGGAACCCTTGGTTACAAATCTCGCAAACGTACCGATCCGACTCTAACAATGTCTTGGGCGATAAAGACACCACTTCCGCATCCGGATCTGCGAATTTAAAACCGCTAGTTGAAAAATCTTGAATACATAGTATCATCTAACATTAGATCATTAGAACAGTCACAAATATGGTCGCAAATAACAATTACAAATTTGCAACCGTATTTTCAGTCACAAAGATTTGTGACTGAAATTACATCGCAAATAAGAATTACCAATTTGCGACCGTATTTTCAGTCACAAAGATTTGTGACTGAAATGACGTTTGCAGTTGCCCAGTTTTCTAGTTTTCTAGTAGTGAAATTTGTGATTGTTAGTTAATGGGTACCTGGAGTGCCAGCAGGACGTCTTTTTTTCTTGTTTGAAAGACCATTTTCTGGTGAAAGAAACGGATGAGAAGACGAAGATGGAGCCGCGGTGAGTTGGTCGCTATGATCTAACATATGGGTTGATTTATGTAGGCCAAAATCTATCAAAATTCCAGTTGATTCAGCTTTATTAGTTCTTGAGATGAAGGGTGAGATATAGAGAGAGATGAGGATTGAAAAAAAGCAGTTTGCTTTGCGAAAAATCAGCTTTCTTTTAGCTTTAAAACCTTTTATCTTTTTAGAATGAACTTTCTTTGCTTTTGGCTCATTGACCCCGCATCTTGAGCAGGTAAGGTTGAGCAAAGTCTTGTATATAAAGGCTGCAACAGTAGAAAAGATTGTAGAAAAGATTAAAAGATTAAAACACACACTCAAACACACAGTGTAGTGTGGGATTTAGGGTGATGATGAAAGAGATAGAGCTTCTTGAACCCAATGAGATGAACTGAAAGTTGAGCCCACAAGAGAGAAACCCAACAGAAGAAACCAAAAAAACATCCCCACCACATAGAAAGACAAAGACAGTAGTAATTATTTCTTGCATTTATATTCTTTCTTTTGTATTTTTACAAGTTTTAAAGAGAAAGTGTAGTGTTTTGCATGAATAAATGAAGGTCCAGAAGAACCACAACTGCACGTGACTTCCTGCGTTGCCTCACGTGACTTGCTTTTTTTCTACTTTAAAGTTGAAAGGGTGTAAACAAATATTGATGGAAAGGTGATTCCATCTCAAAAGTACCCATACTACTGTTAAAAGTAAAAAAACATGATTGTGGATGAGAAAGTAGACGGTGTTTATTTTGTGTTGAAGCTAAAATCTTATTATCATGTGCTAGGAATAGTTGTACTATTAAACGTACTAGTTTACCAGTGGATATCAGGACGAGTGATTGTTAAATATTGCGGGGCTCCCACTAGGAATCGATAAGTAGTGGGATAGGAGTACGAGGTGCTAGTAGTTCAAAACGTCTCATTGATGGCTAGAGGAGTACTTACAGGTTTAGCTTGGATAAGTTAAGCTCTCTCAAGAATATCATGATTGTATATCGTCTGGCTTAGAATTGAAACTAATCATTAAAGAGATCAAAGGTAGACGCAACTTCAAGTCCTAGGAAATAGTTGAGCTCCCTATGTCCTTAATCGCAAAATCATGATTAAGATGAGAGACAAAGGATCAAATGATTGTTTCTTGATTTCTGGTTAAACAAGGCCATCAACATAAACCAGTAAGTATATGATGCATGAATCCCTTTTAAACACAAATAGAGATGTGTCGGATTGGCTGCACAAGAACCCATTTGCAAGAAGAAATCTACTTAGTCGTTAAAACCAAGAACGAGAAGCTTATTTGAGGCCATACAAGGTTTTTTGATGTTTGCACACATGGTTAGGAAATTGAATATCTACAAAATCGGGTGGTTGTTCCATGAAAACGGTTTTGGAAACATATTTTTAACATCAATTTGGTGGAGCTTTTAATTGTGTATAGTGATAAGTGATAGAACAATGTGTACCGTGGAGGCTTAAACCACGTGAGAAAATGTGAAAGCATAGACAACACCTGAAATCTGAGTGAAGCTCTAAGAAAATAGACGTGCTTTATACTGGTCAATGGATTCCTCTAAGCGATACATGGTGTGAAATATCCGTTTGGAGATAACCACGTTAACTGTGTAGGTCGTGGCACAAAACATAATATGTGTTATTGCGTAAAGCAATAATTTCTTCTTCCATAGCAACTTTCCAAAGAGGATTTTTAGTAGCCGTTTATAAGTCCTTTAGGAATGTGCTAAGCAAATAATGCATAACATAGGCCATTAGATGAAGTATGAGCCAAAATCGTACAAATCCCTGTTTTAGCATAGGTAGTTATAGGATGGGTGGAGGTGGTGATGAGGGCTATTGAGTTTAGAAGGGGTTAGGAGGTGGTAAAGGTGATGAAACAAAAGGTAAGTTTTCATCCATAGTGGTGGTAGTGGATTATTTTTAGATTTTGACTTCGGGTATAGGAGGTATTGGTGGACATTAGGCTGAAATGGGCAAGGATTATGAGTCGGGTGGTTCTTGAGTGGCGTTAGCTCATGCACAAGGAAAGAGGAGCAAGACTACTAAAGTTGTGTGGGAGGAGGCTATGTTATGGGAACTGTAGTTTGAATAGTTGCTGGACAAATGGTAGAGTCCTCCAAAATACTTGACAAGCTCAGAGAGACGTTGGGCTCATGCACGAGGAAATAGGAGTACGACTACTATAGTTGTGTGGGAAGAGGCTGGTTTATGGGCACTGTAGTTGGAATAGTTGCTAGATAAATAGTAGAGTCCTCTAAAACACTTGACAAGCTTAGAGAGACTAAGTTTTTTAGAGTCAATGGCACTTGAAAAGAGAAAAGTGTTCTCGTCAAATCCAGCATGACGAGTGATCAATATGTGGCCCGTCCCAGGATCACAACACATCTACTCTTTGTGTTGCAAACTATATTCAATGATAATACATAGTAAACTCTAAGGAGTAAGTTTTGTGTTGTGAGAGATCGTTATGGTAAGGGAAGATGAAAAAACCATAGGTTCCCATATGTAGAAAGTTAATTAAACAAAAGTCCAAACAAAGATTTTTCATCCTTTTTGTAGGAAGATGACTTATAATATAAGTTTATGAGCTAAAGGAGTCCACCTAATATGTTGCGAGAATGTGAGCATGAAATAACATATCTAACCTAATCTCCACAACATGTTTGTGCTAAGGTTCAACACACCCATTTTGTTGGGGGCGTGTAAGGACATGAAAGGCGGTGAAAAGTCATATTTCCTCAAAAGTTTTACGCACATTGTGATTAACAAATTCGGTGTCTCTGTCACTTTTTAAAATTCTGATCTTACTAGAGAACTGATTTTGAATCATTTTCGTAAAGGTTGTTAAAACCAAGTAAAAACTAGATTTAGCTTGCAATGGATAGAACCATGTACTTAGTGAAAAGTCACTGAAAAACATAACATAGTACTATAGTTATCAATAGAAGTAACGACAACTGGTCCCTACAAATCACAATTAATAAGTTCAATGGCTCTAAACAGTGTTTATTATTATCAAATGGGAAATGGTGCCCCTTGGAAAGTTCACACGAGGGACAAATACTCGGTCTATGTAAAACTGAAGTTACCAATAAATGGCCCAACTTATTTAAAGAAAAATAGTATCTAAAGCCAGATGGCCTAAACGAGTGCATGCTATAATTCAAAAGAGGCTTTAGGTTTTTTTTTGGAGAGGACACTAAAGCTTGATGTCCCATGTTGAGAACATAATGTGCATTCTCACTTTTGCCTTGAGCCAGAACCTGTTTCGTGTTCTTTGTCTAGAATAGTAACAAAAGGCTGAGAAAACTAAGAACTCCACTGGATTGTCTCAAGTGAGAGTGCCGATGGACAAGAAGTTTTTTTTTTAGTTTTGGAATGACCAAAATATTATGCAATTTAAGATTAAAAACCGAAGAGATACCCGTGTATGAAATGGGTAAAACATTACCATCTCCAAAAGTCACCTTGGTAGAGCCCGAATAAGGAGTCATATGAGTTGTACTAGAATTAAAACACCAATCCAGGGTTAAGACATTACAATATGTAACATTTGCATTTTACCTGATTGAGAAATCGACCCGTTTTTTAAAATTTCGTGATTTACTGATTTACAAATTATTGAGAACCGGAAGAACTTTCAGGTTTTTATACCCCAATTTTTGGGTTTAATGATTCATAATCGTTTTCCAAAATCAAATACTTAATTTCAATCAATTGGAATCAAATTGGATGTTTCGAATTGAAATAAAGCAATTTTTGGTTTTTATGTGATTTTGGTACGCGATTCGTCGTTTATCGGGAATCTCGTGTTTGATCATCATATGTCAAATTCAAAAATTTTATGAGTCTAATAAACAATTATCATGTCATGAGTCATCACACACAAGTTGAGTCTCGAAACGTTGGTGATTAAGTTAATGGTGATACGTACTCAAATTGACCCGAGAACGTGTTTTGTTGCTCTCAATTATATGTTTAATATGTTATATTCAATTTCATGTGCCTGGATGTGTTTGATATGATTAGAAATGTAAAATGATGAAAAACGGCGAAAACGGGACTCGAATCCGATTAAAACGGAAGAGTTATAGCAAAAATGGTGAAACCGACCAAAACCGACCATAAGACGCATCTTTTTAGTTTAGTTATCACTTGGAAATGTTTATATATCACATTGGTACTTGTTTCCAGTAGAAACGGCCAAATGAATCCAATGGTGGTGGAATCGGGGACCTAAAACCTTGAATTTGGTGGTCAAAACTTGAATTTTAGCACCTGGTCAACGAAAGTCAAAATTGGTCAATCCCGACGCGTCGCGTATCGCGACAGACACAGGATCAATCCTACGCATACCGTGACCCGGTTCGGACGGGTCTGATCCGTTTTTCCAACCTTTTAAACGCGTTTTCACCCTCATTTTGCTCATTTCTCAATCCTAGCCTCCAATGCACAACTGTGTTCGACCAAGGACGATCTAGATCTTCATTTTGGAGTTTTTGAGCTCGTTTTGGGTGTTTTTGGGTGTGGATTCATGTCGGTTTTCATCTTTTTGGTAAGTTTTCTTAAACCTAGCTTCCACCTTCTTGATTCTTCGCTAATAATTGTTAAAGGTTAGATTTTTATAGTAAATCCATGCTTGATCTAAGTCCTACAAGTTCTTAAAGGTTAGATCTTGTGATTTTTTAAGTAAAGTTTAGATTTTTATTAGTTTTCATTGTAATTTTATGATTTTTGTTAATGGGACTTGATGGATCTTGTATATGCTTATCATGGATGCATGAACCCTCACGAAAATAGTGTCTTGGTTATAGATCTAAGGTCTACCATATGAATTTGTCACCTTGATTTTAGATCTAGGTTGTTGTTTATTAAAAATGCCATCTTGATATTTTTTTTATGGAAAATATATAGATGTATATATTATTCAAGCATACTTAGACCTTCTTAAAAATGTTAACTTGATGATGATGATAAATGATAGATTTCGGATATTTGATCATGTTTAGTCATAAATAAATCATGGGGGTGGTTTGCATGCTAAGATTGGTTTTTTTATTGTCTAAAATTATTTAGAATTAGGGTTCTTAGGTTAGGAATAATTAATCTTGCAAAAATAAATAAATAGTTGATTTTCTTTCGACTTGATAATTAATATATGATAGGTTTATGGTTAGATTAGTATTAGATCAATCTTTGGATGGCATTTTGTGGCCTATAAGATCATGGAAATAAATAAATACTTTGTCGTCGTAAAATAAATAGTTAATTAATTATTCTTATAGTCGCATGCTAAAATTAGGGATGACCTTCTCCATGATTGCTCGTACGTTATCACCACAATTACATCACCAACGAGTCGTCGCATGGACTGTGTCGTAAAAAAAAATTGATTATTTATTTATTTAAACATTTATTTGATTATTTATTTATTTAATTAATTATTTATCTATTTTAATTAATTATTTATTTGTTCGTTTATTCCTCCATTTTGGTTTAGCTGTCGGGTTCGTCCTCGATTTATTCGCATCGTCTCGTGGTGTCTTTCTTTCTCATGTGTCTCCATATCAGGTGAGTATTCATAGTCCCTCTTTCTTTTAAACCTTTTGGGGTGAAACATGTACCGTATTCAAACGCATGCTCGATATACTTTTATCAAAAACTACATGCGAACTCTATGTGCTATGTGTTCTTGTATGATTAAATTTGTGTGGATTATTGTTGTGAACGATTGAACGATGTGAACGATGTAACAATTGAACGATAGAACGATTGAACGACCTCATGTGACATTAACTGTAAAAGGACGGGGTTTCGGTAATAGATCTATTGGCTTGACAAGCCCACTTGGCCTGCTTCGCGTGTGGCGCCTTGTGATTGAAAGCCTTATTGTCAGGGTTGGATCATACACTCTTATTTTCTATATTTCATATCAAGTTTATTACACTTAACTCATAGATCACATGATTTACAATTAGTATGTACGCTAAACCTATGTTTACTCACCAACTATTCGTAGTTGACCTTTATTTTGTACATGTTGCAGGCTTGTTGTTGATAATTTGATCCCGTTGATGACACTCTAGGATGCATGTGGACTTAGTGAGACCTAAATTAATCAAGTTAACATGTGATTTATCATTTGATTGTATTGAATTATCATGTATTATTCTATTGCTATGAAATGAGTTGATTAAGAATATCGCAACATTTAATTAGTGTTGTGTGCATCTGGACAATCATCGCGCCCTGACGTATTCCGCCGTCGGGTCAGGGGTGTGACACAATATGCTTGAAAATATTGAGCAATGTTGGCATCCAGGAGACTAGATTTATCATACCTCTTTGGACAGGAATTAGCATAATAACCTTCCTAGCGACAGAGTTGGCAACAAGGTAGACACCGATCACGTCCATGACCTCCAATAGTCCAGTTGTCATGCATGATTGATTTTGATAACCGTCGGAACCTGTCACACCCCCAAAATACCACTAACGGAGTTTATACCGTTAAGGGGCGCGACTAGACCAGGATCCACAACCATAGTTACAAATACTAAACGAATCAGGGTTAGTTCAAACACAAGATAGAAATCAAAGTCTTAAATTACATACGCAGCGGAAAATTAATTGTCTTTAGCACTAACCACGTGCTTTACATAAATGTTGTTTTAAATTCCCAAAATAGTTCAATTAAAATAAAGGTCTTCACGTGCCATGCCAACCCGCTCCGGATACCCCTTAGCGATCTGCAAAAGTTTAAACCACGCAAGTGTCAACCTAACGGTTGGTGAGTTCACAGTGGGCTTGTCATGCATTGGCCCGGTAACACAATCATAGTTCGTATTAAAATGTACTTACAAAATATTTATTTGTGAAAAGCAATGCTCGTATTTTATTCTCAGTTTATAAATGGTTTGTCCGTGACCACGTCATCGGGTATGTACTAGTTCCGTAAAGTTAAAGGACTCAACCGATATCGCGGGTAGCTAATCCGTTGTTCCATGCTCTAAGGAAGTTTGTACCAAAGCTGACTTATTTTGTGGGGGCCGAGCCATCCCGTACGGTGCGGACCAAGTCATCGCGGTTTCTGCCTCCCCCGTGTCCTCTCGGGACCACGGTCAAATAGGCTGATATTGTTCCTCCGTGCACTCCCCGTGCCACGGGGCGGAGTTTGTCAAACTCCAGTAGATCTACCCAACATCCCCTCGCTTTCACAAATTAATGGCACAATTAAGTTGAGGACTTTTAAGTTATAAGGCATCCTTAGAAAACATGTGATATCATATGGTTTAGACTTTAACCTACACTAGCCATATTAAAACGTTTTCGGTTTTGTTTCAGAAAGCAGTTTGATTAGAGTTCACAAGTGTTCCCATAAAACACTTCAGTTCATCAAGTGGGTGCCAAGCATCCCGGGTTCTCATGTTTATCAGTGAGGTGCCTAGCACTCTCGAGTTTGTCAGCATTGTTTTTCGTTAAGTTATTCTGTGTGGCCCAACGGACTCACGGTAAGCGGGTTAGTGACACTCACCTTGGGTTGCACTGCTACACTTCAAGTAAATCCAAATATTGTTGTTTAACGAAGACCTAGAACACGTTTAGGTCTTAAGTATTAGTTTCGTGTCTAATCTTTACTTAACGTCACTATGGCCCATAACATAGCACGTTGCAACTATGACTCGACATACCGACACACGACACCAATGGTTGATCATAAACAAGGGTTCATATGAATCAGATATCAAACATATTTCATCATGGCAAAATCATGCAAGTCATGGCATAACACTTAAGCAAATTTCACAAGTTTGGTTTTTTTTTTTTTAGGTCAGGTCTTAGTTTCGCTAGCATAGTTTCGCTAGGCAGTTTCGCTAGATGCACGGGCAGCACTTTCGCTAGGCAATGCCCGGTAACACAGTTTCGCTAGGCTAGTTTCGCCCGAAACTGCTGACGCAGTTTCGCTAGCCTAGTTTCGCAGGGAAACTGGTTTGAACTTTCGTTCAGGTATTTCGCTCGATAGTTTCGCTCGAGCTGGTCTGGTCAGGTTCCCGGCGACACTATAGTTTCGCTGGTCAGTGTCGCTGGAAGGAGATATAATTTCGCTACTTAGTTTCGCCCAGAGAACAACAGTTTCGCTGGTCGCGAAAAACATACGGATTTGCCTAAAAATCAACCTAACAGCTTCTGATCATACATGCAATTCATTATCTAGCATCCCTAGGCATTTACCAACATAAATCAAGCAGCTTTAACAAGTTTAACATGCATTTTGATCATCAAATCTCTAAAATAGGTTCAAAACCCTAAAATGAACTAATTTGCACAAATCTCTAATATGGATGGATTTCACACGTAAAGTTATCAACTTTATTACAGATCTAGCATCCTAAAGCATATATACAGAAGATCAAGCAATATCATGAAGGTTTGGTCATGCTTTTTGAGAAAAACACATATAAAACACATAATGGAGGTTTTTGGGACTCACGGTTCGATCTCCTAGCTTGGTAGATGATGGTTTGAGGCTGAGATCTCGACAACTTGGTGTGAACCTCGACTGACCAGAATCTCCAGGAGAAAAGAGTGTGTGTGTGTTTGTTGTGATATGAGGTAAATGAGGCTACTAGGGTTTATTAAGTTTATTTATATCAGAGGCTAGTTTCGCTGGCAGTTTCGCTGGCTGGCGAAACTGGCTCTAATCTCGGGTACATTGATCAGTCTAGCCAGCTACCGGGCGAATCTATAGTCGCTCGGAGTTTCGCTGACCACCTAATTTAGGCAATTTTCACATAATCAAGTATTTATCATTTGATTGTATTGAATTATCATGTATTATTCTATTGCTATGACAATGAGTTGATTAAGCAATATCGCAACATTTAATTAGTGTTGTGTGCATCTGGACAATCATCGCGCCCTGACGTATTCCGCCGTCGGGTCAGGGGTGTGACACAATATGCTTGAAAATATTGAGCAATGTTGGCATCCAGGAGACTAGATTTATCATACCTCTTTGGACAGGAATTAGCATAATAACCTTCCTAGCGACAGAGTTGGCAACAAGGTAGACACCGATCACGTCCATGACCTCCAATAGTCCAGTTGTCATGCATGATTGATTTTGATAACCGTCGGAACCAATACATTAAGTTTTTTTAAACAACTTGGAACCAATACATTGAATTTTTTTACACGGGTTGTTTTACTTAATTGAGCTTTAGCTCGGATTCAAGTTGTAATTTCACGTTGAGTAAAATTTATACTTTCGTTTAAATTTGACATGTAAAAAGACTTTAACTAGGTAAAAACACTTAATGAGAGACTTCTATAAGATAAAATAGAAAGTATATTGATTTTATGTGTAAAGAACTATTAAGGAACTTTTTAAAGGAAAACAATAAGTATGTTGATTTCTCCTTATTAGATAATAATGCATTAGGGTGTTGCACTTAGAAGCAATGGAAAACTTCAAGTCAAAGCAAAGAGTGGTCCTATGACTATTAAACCTATGTTAAGCCTATATCATTCACTAGCAAACGGGTGAGTATCTAAAAAAAACCTTAGAAAAGGAGTAAAGATATAAAATCTAAGACATTATATTTTAACATAATGTAAGAAAGTCGTCATGCCTCATTAAAAAAGCTATGATGTGTCCTTAGACCCAATACGACCTGTTAAAGAATATATAAATTGTGATAACTCAATATCACTTAT
Organism: Deinandra increscens subsp. villosa; assembly: GCA_039602395.1. NCBI lineage: Eukaryota > Viridiplantae > Streptophyta > Magnoliopsida > Asterales > Asteraceae > Deinandra > Deinandra increscens. The sequence continues at coordinate 67,005,429 of JBCNJP010000008.1, read as the reverse complement.
CTTGTTTAATAAAATACAATATTGGTCTACCCGAGGGTCGAACTTGATGAATAGTGGTCCGAAAAAGGTGACATTGGTTCAAAGAAAGCTTATAGTTCGATTAAAGTCAAAATTGGTATTTCAAAGTCCCTATTCGATAATCAAAAATCACTATTGATGAATAAACTGAAAGATGTTTACTAGAGTCATACTCTTGCATAATTAAGAGTCTATGCTAATCCATTAATCATCGGTACAAAAGTTGAAGGAACAAATGGTAGAATTGGAACACGATGATAAAGTAGAGAACCAATTTATGACAGAGAAGGTTAAACAACATACAAGGTTATGTGCTATAATAAATGAGAGGCTTCAACTGTAGTACTTCACTAACGTATTGACCAAATTAGATGTCTATTAATTGAGTGAATCAAGTCAAGAAATCTACAAATAAGTACCGTAAATAAAAAAACTATGCATCAAGTGTTTTAAAAAGTAATATTTTTTTTTGGAACGGTATCGATCAGGCAACCTTGGTCTCACGTGTAAACCTACCGTTGCGGGGCTATGTCCAAGGTCGATTACTCGGACCTCCATGAGAACCAAGACACCCCCTCCGAAGCTTTCTCCTGGCGGAAACCCCCTCCTGGGACCACATGGGGTAAAACTGTCTCCTCTCAGATTAGAACACGGGTCACATAGTGACCATTGACTAGCACTTCCTCGTTTGAAGGTTTATAAATTAGTACTAGATTATGAGTCGTTAAGTTTTTTTAGTAAGCTACAAACGAGTCTTATTGCTTTATATCTTCAACAATTAGAAGTTTACTATTTCAAACTTGAATATAAGCTCTACTCGTAGACAAGAAGCTCATAAGAAGCCTGTAATGACTTCGTAAAGTTGTTATTTTCACGAGAACTAACATCATAAAATCACAAAATTAATCATATGGTGTGAAAAAGATTAATCCCAAATGCATTTGTATCGAGAACGGGTCAAGATAAGATTCCTTTTAGACGGGAGCAGCGAAAAGGAGGAGTGGTGACTAAAGATTGCTACCCGGTTTGCGAGTTGAAACTTGAATCCACCAACCACCTCCTCATGCAATGTTTTCGAGTGGCATAAAGTCCCGAAGGACATAATCTAAAATGTTAAGGGTGTGCTAAGGGTGCAGGAATCTTAGCCTTTTTCTGAGGAAAGCTAGAAAGTACAATACTATATCTTCTTGACTTCGATATGGTGCTTGTGGAAAGCGAAAAATGATAAGCAATTCAACAATCGAAACTTGAGACCGGTAATTATTTTGGGAGATATATATAAAAGTCAAATCTTTATTATGGATAAAAAGTAAGGGAATTTAGCTAATCCAGATCAGGAAAGATGATGTATTTCTAGTTTCTTTCTGATTATGTAATTCATGTAGCTCCTAGCTCCTGGCTCAAGATTGATATCAAAGACACAAAACTAAAACCGGAATAACTCTACAATTTTATTAAGGTATAGGAAAATCTCTCAAAACCTCACCTTACAATTGTGTTCTTATTCCAAAACCTATATATTGCCGACATGCATCAGGATTTACATTACATGGAATAAAAATAAAGATCAGTATCCTAAAAGAACTAGGATAGAAATCCTTGGCTGCCAAACTTGCGAACCAAGCATAAGACCTTTTGAGAGTTGCCGAATTACCCCCCCCCCCCCCCCCCCCCCCAATTTTCGAATCATATTGCTGGTTGTTCTAAAAAAAATATTAATCATATACTAACGTGTGTTACTATAAAATCAAATTTTTCATTGATTGATATTTTTAGAACGGTTGTAGTTATAATCCATGAGAGAATAATCGATTGGTTTGTGATATACACACCATTATATGTTAATTGTTGGAAAATGTGTGTGAATGAGATGTTTATCTCAAAAGAATGTTTGTTCAAGTTTGGAAAATGTGATGTGAGCTATCCCACATTTGTGTGGGAACAAAAGGTGAATTGGTTTATAAGGCTAAACCTCAAAGCTCTAGATATCACTTGTGTCATGTTTTACTCTAGCTCATACCCTCACGCAGGGGGGGGGGTGCAAAAATGGCTAATCGGGTCGAAATTCTGAACGCGCGACCTGCGGACACGAATGCAGCTCCGAAACATGTGTCCGTGGACGACACGTTTTTGTTAATTTTCGAACCATTTTTAAGATGATTCTAGAAATGACTTTTGGCTTTCCAAACCTGATCATTCATTACGGATTAATGGACATAAATCGATCATTCATTACTGGTTAATGATGTTCACTTCGTATGCCCAGTTTACGTGTATAAGAACACGAGTTGTGGGCAGAAAGAACACACAGAGAAATTGCATTCCAACGTTGTGCTGCTGCTGCTGATCTTCGTCTACAGCTTCATTCCGGTCTCGTTTCAGGCAAGTATTCTCGTCCGGCTGTACACACAGTTTTGAACCGGTGTTCCCTGGGAACAGACGTCGAATCTGTTTAAGGGAATTATGTCAAACACAAGCTCGGTTCCTTTCGTTTTGTTTCTGTGCTCTTCAGGTTTTACAGGGACTGATAGAGTTGTTGTTCGTGATCATACTTCCGTATCTTGATCGTTGGTTCGGTTAGACTTTCATTTACTTTTATATTCTTGTGATATGCTTATGTTTGTATAACGATTATCTTAATCGTTTTACACCTAAATTCCAACATTAATCTCACACCATTCTGTTTGTCAAATCAGACCACGATGGTCGTCCAATAACAGACGGTCATCCGATGATTTATAAACCGGTCCGGATAACTAGTGGTCAAAATGATATTTTGTATCAAACGCTAGGGTGGACGGTAAAAAAAAAAATAGATTCTTTGGACGGTTGTTCTTTCTTCACATGATATGAGATTCGAATTCTGTGTGTATAACCAATTGATTTTATAAATCAAAGCATCTTGGAAAAAAAGAGGGACTGGAAGAGGAACGACTGAAAGACATGATGGAGTTGGATTGTGAGGTCAGATGCAGGCAGAGTAAGTGAGTGAGAGTAATGATTACTCCCAAGTTTTCCTCGATTCGAATCTAATAATTTATTCTCCTTTTCTATATTTTCATTATTTTAAATAAATATGTGATTTCGCCACTGTATATATATTTAGATAAAAGTTTATTAAATTAAATATAGGTCTGGGATGATGTCACTGTTTAATAATAAAATAAAATAAACCCTTTACTAACTAATTTATATACACAGACAATAAAGAAGAACTGGAACAAGTAGAAATTCATATAAGAAAAGTAGACGCAGATCAAAATCAATGTTTTAAAAATCAGTTTTGAAGTTAAATTGAAAAAGTTTTTGGGACCGGTTTGACCGGTCGGACCGGCCGTTTCAACCGGTTAGGGATTGTACACTCCAACAAAAAGTAGTTAAAATACAATTTTAATCTACTAAAAAATAATACCATATAGGTATTCCACAAGAAAATATAAGTTTTAAAATTCACAAATAAAAAAAATAACAATAAAGTATACACATAATAAAAATAATTCAAAAAATAAAAAATAAGAAAACCGGTTGAACCGGGAAAAACCAGTCAAAACCAAAAAAAACCGGTTGGTTCGAACCTCGTTAAAAAACCGTGAAAAAACCGGACATAAAAAACTGGAGACCCCCAAAAAATCCGGTCGAACCAGTTCGAACCGGTTTTTAAAACACTGATCAAAACACAGTTGATTCATTTTTACAGCCCACAACTCAGGAGGCTCATGATCGTCATAGAGATGCGATAGGGCTTAGATTAATTAGCTAATGACTTGTTTTGATTTAGTATTTAGATGTACGAATTTAAACAATTATAGTTTTTCTATTTACATTCCATTAACAGTTTTAAAAGCAATTTGAATTCTATAACTATGTCCGATTTTAATACGTTTAAATCCTTGAATCAAGTATTCTAAATTATCATAGTCAATTAAAATCGTGGGAACGAATCTGAAATAAGACTATTCTGACTTTTTAACATCACACAGTTGACATCTAAAACTCACATGCCTCATTCGAGAATGACTAATGTGATACTATTTTATAACGTTTCATTCTTAATTCCCAGTTTAAATCTGGTTGGAAACACATCACTTTGTATAGTTTTGTGCATTACAAGTTAAAATGTTAACAAGTGGAATTGTGGAGATTGTGCTTATAAAGATAAGAAGAATTTTGGACGCCAAGGCCAGATCGTGTCGCAAGAGGTTTGGTAGCAGGTGTCGCGGCACGCGACGGGTGGTAAAATCCGAAAAAAAATTGAAGTTTAGGTTTTAAAGACTTAGGGTTTGGTATTTTTGGATATAATTCGACTTTGGCATTACTCTCTGCCGTTTTATGGCGATTTTTGGGCAGAACACATTGAACCAAATCATTTGGCTCAGGTGTTTGATGTTTTCTTTTGATTTTATTGTTGAACATGTTTGTGATCTGATGAAGATGTCCGGCTAAACCTTTTGTGATTACTTTGGGTGAAAGGTTAGTGATTTCTGGTTTCAATCTAGGATTTTTATTATTAGATAGAATTGTGATTTGTGACAATCATGGATTCTAGTGCTTGTTTGATTAATTGATTCTGATTATTTGTCGTGTACGTACCCCCCGCTCCCGGACTACCTCTTTGAGCATAGCTCTAGGACTACTTAGTATGTACAAGATAGATAATTGTTTAGGTTGGTTAAACAAGAACATAATCATGTCTATGTGATTTCTAGGTTAGATTCCCGAAGAAAGAAACTAGTAATTCACTAATTCGAATCCTAAAGTAATCACTTTTTAGTAATATGAGAAAAACTCATTCAATTGTTAGTTAGTAAATTAGTGATATTCAATTAGGTGATAAGTAATCGAAAAGCAATCAATCTCAATTAATACAACTAAGAGGCACTTAGGTTAGAGTAATTTAGGTTTAGTTTAGTAATTAATCAATTAGATAATAACACGTATTTCTTTGGTTTGATACCCTAGCTTACCCTACTAGCAGTCATGACAGACTGTTATCAAATTGACGCCATTGTCGGAGAATCGTGCGCTTGTTTGTTAGTTGATTTTCGTTTATTTGTCCTTAATTTACATAAAAAAATCTAAAAAAAACCAAAATAGTGTTTTCTTTTTTTTTCTTGTCTCTATTAATCTCTGCATTTTCTTTTGCTAAAAAAAATAATTAAAAATTCGAAAAAAATTCTTATTGACTCCTATGTGTAAGTACATTTACACCAATTTAACAACAACCTTAAGACCCTTTTATTAGTATAAAAACCTATTTACATGTTGTTACACCACGCTTCACGTTTGTAAGAACTCGCTGCATTGGTGTAACAGAAACCTGATACAAGTGTGTAACATTATGTGCACATGCAACACAATAATATTTTACTACTTGTTAGTAAATTTCTATACTGAATAGGTAAAATATATGTAACAAGATGCAACAATGTAACAAATACATACGGGCATGCAATATATTAACAATCATGTAATATATACCTACGAGCATGCAGTGATATGTAACATATATGGAACAAGATTCAATCTTACTTTAACTATACTTGATTGTTTGTGGGATTGAACATTTCTTTTACTTCTTTTATACACCATTTAATTCGGTATTCTTGGATTTCCTCATTACCGACCCCTTTTTCATTTTTTACTTACTGACTCTTACGTGTAAGAACGTTTGCACCAGTTTAATAACAATCTACACCCTTTTATTAGTGTAAAAACATGTTTACATGTATGTTACACATGCTTCAAGTATGTAAGAACTCGCTGCATTTATGTAGCAAGACCATGATACAAGTGTGTAACATTATGTGCATTTATGTAGCAATAACCTAATACACCCTTTCATTAGTGTAAAAACATATATGTAACTGTTCGTTACCCATACGTAACTGTTCGTTGCATACATGTAACAACATGCATTCAAAAAATTGATAATTTTGAGATCTTGTTGTTTATAATTTTGATATCCTTTTTGATGTTGTTTTTGGTTCTTGCCAAAAATATATATATATATCTTGTTGTTTATAATTTTGATATCCTTTTTGATGTTGTTTTTGGTTCTTGCCGAAAAATAAATATATATAAAAAAATAGATCTTGTTATTGTTTTGGTGCTAGTATTATCATGGTTTAAGTTTTTGACGGGTGGTAACCTTTTACTACTAGTTGGTAAGACTCTGTTACGGAAATGTAACGTATATGTAAGAAGGCGCAACTATGTAACAGATGCCTACGATCATGCAATATAGACAACAACAACTATGTAACAGATGCCTACGAGCATGCAACCATGTAAATACATGTTTACATTTTTGGTACATAATGCTTCAGGTTTGTAAGAACCAGCTACATGGTTGTAGCAAGAAAATGTGTTTGCGAAAAATGTGTTTGGGCATTTACCTAATAGATAATGTGTTTACGGAAAATGAGGGAGAAAAAAATATGATATACTGATCAATGAGAAAGAAATTTAAATATGTATATTTTTTTAATATTTTACATACGTGCAACTGTTCGTTACACATATGTATTTGTTGGCTACATGTATGTAATTGTTCGTTACCTATATGTAACAAAATACATTAAAAAAACTACGAAAATTTTCTTTTTATAAAAAAAATAACGAGAGTATAACCAAATTAAAGATAAAAAAACGTCCTATTTAAATATAAAATTACTTAAATGCCATTTTTTATATATTTATGTCACATCACCTTATCACTTCATCTCAATTTAAATATAAAATTACTTAAATGCCATTTTCTATATATTTAATAGATTTATAAAATTTAATTTAACTTAGATAAATTCAAATTAATCTAGACCATTCATTTTAAAAAGTGGTTAAGATGTGTGGCTCATATCTGTTCTCGCGGTTCTCACAATATTTATTGGTTCTCAAAAGATCTTATCCCTATATATATATATATATATATATATATATATATATATATATATATATATGATGCTATGATGCTATGATGGGTTGTTCGTGATGTTAGAATGTTTGATAATGGGCACGAGTGTTTGTATTTTTCCATTCGTTATCTGGAACGTGATGATCTACCATGCTTGTTCAGGATGAAGGCTGTGGTACACGAATCTCGAGGAACTTGAAGGACTGAATCAAGGGAGTGTGTTCTAATTTTTATTTTTATTTTCTTTTTATTTTTAGTTATCATCAAACTTATTTTTAGTTTATTTTTATTCGTCCGTGTGTGTCTTTTTATTTTTATTGTGCGTGTTTCTTTTTATCACATTGAGGGCAATGTTGAACTCAAGTGTGGGAAGGGCGATAATACGTCTTTTTTTTTTTTTTACTTTTAAGCAGTTTTGCGTTATTTTTGAAAAAAATAAAAAAACATAATAAAAATTTAAAAAATCATAGAGCCTAAAAAGATTTTCCATTTTTTGTTATTTATACCTCATAAACACTTTGTGAGGGATCTAATCTGATCAGTCTGGGAACTTTTCCCGAGCATAGCAGGTGGCCCGGCTTGCAGCAGATATAGCAAGCGTCATCATCAAAGATCCGGACTCTCTTCGTGCTTTGATTAGTTTTTTTGGTTACTGGTTCACGGACTGACTTGAGTTTCCATTCTTCAGCAATGAGCATCTCTCTTAGAGCTAGTATCGACCTTTCAATCCCACTTTTGATGTATTTCCTTGCGAATGCCTCATATTCGCGTGGAAGGGATGTCAGAATTATATTCTGGATGATAACGGAATGTACGGGAAAACCCAGTATCCCAAGCCTATCAAAAGTACCCCATCAGCCGGTCCACATGGTCTACAACACTATATTTGAATTTCATAGGCTTGGTCACCTCTTTAATGATTTCGAGACCCCAGACTTGCCATGACTGATATTTGGCACGCAACTTTTGTATCATGTCATAAGCGGAGGACTGTCTGAAGTATAAATCACTATATATCTCGTCACTCATGCTTGAGAGAATTATGTATGCTACATTCTGGGAGTCTTTATGGTGATCAAGCCATTCGGTTATAGTGATGTCTATGGGCATAACATTTGGAATCGGTTTGTTCACAACATATAGCCTATTTTCTTTCTTGAGGACATATCTCAAGTTTTGGTACCATGTTGCATAGTTCTTGCCATTCACTTTATTCCTTTTTATAATGTGTCGGTAAGGATATTTATCATAATCATGATACATCTACAAGAGGGAAACAATATTTTAGTATTTCATATTACTAGATAAGCTAATTAACTATATAGACCCAATAACATATATTCCAATTAGGATAATGTTGGGCTAGTTATTTTAGAGGCATGAACATTAGTTTTTGGGCTTATTTAGTTTATGTTTTAGGCCATGTGGGCCGATTATTTATGTTTATGATTGGGCTTGTTAGAGTTTATGATTGGCCCAAGGGTTTGTAAGAGGTGGTATAAATACCACCTCATGTTTATGATTATACAAGCCTTGGAAATTACTGTTTACGATTTCTTCTCTCTTTGGTGTTTCCGATCAGCTTCAATTGTGTTCAAGTGTGTAGTATTTCTCATTCAAGACTTGATCTTTAGCTTAGATCTAGTCTCTTTCTTCTACATACTTCTTGAATCAATCACATACGAGGATTCCGCACTCGTTTGTGATTAGATATCGTGTGTTTGGTTGATTTCAGACCTACAGATAAAGATCATATTTCCTAAACACAAGTGATTGGCTTAGCACTATTCACTTGTACTTACTACGTAGGTGGGTAGCATTATCGATTGTGTCTCACACAACTCTCTAGTTTGGGGTTATGACGTATTATGAACTTGCAATTCCAATTTATGTCCTTTTCAAATTTTAACTTTAGACAATGACCCCATTTCACAACTACAAAGGTGATTGGCTTAGCACTATTCACCCTGCATTTGTTACGTGGGTGGGTCACATTTTACTGATAGTGTCTTCTACACAACTCTCAGATTTGCGCAACATGATTCGTCAATTTGTACGTTTACCCCAACTATGCCCACTTGTCATGCTACAAGCAATATTATCCCTAGATAAGAACCATGTTTCACCGGCCTGTGTTACACAGGAATCGCGGTTCGACCTCGTATTGAATGCGTAGGCCCAATGCAGGGTAAGCGCTAACAAAGAGAGTTCGGATAGATCAGTTCGAGTGTTTCAAATCTAGGTTGGCGAGTGTTTCAAATCTAGGTTGGCATTAAATATCATTTAAAATTGGGATTTCCTTTTATATTTGTGAAAATATAATGGACAACATATTTGCATGAAAAATAAGTCGTGCATGTTTGTAAAATCATATTTTACTTGGTTCGTGATAAACCTTGAAAACTCTTTTCATTACTCGATGTGATCGGTTTTAGATAACCTAATTAATAAAACTAGCTAGGTCGGTAGTTTATCGCAAATTTTTCTTTTAAAATTAATAAAACTCTTTATCAATTTTATGGTTTTCAATATTTCTATCTTGAAAAACAAAACCAATCCTATAATAACAACTTACTATATATATGTGCCTTTTGAATTAAAACAACTTTGAACTATTAATGTTCAATTTTAGATTGTGTTATTTAGTTTGGCTAAAAGCATTATTCTTAAATAAATAGTCAAACACATTGAATCGAGCCATTTATGATTGTCATGCTTAGTCTCACTCGAGCCAAGCCAACGAGCGATACTAAATAAAGTTTATAAGGGACAAACAACCACAGTTCTGGCCCTACTTGTAGATTTTCTTGATCCTTGCAAGACGTCCGAGAGCATCCTTAAGCCACCATTCCGAATTCGCCCCGATTCTCCTTTTCTTGATTGCTTTCCATCGTAGAGTTTCTTGATATTGATAGACTTACATTTTGCAAATATAATAAAACCTAACTATTACATCGTGGGTCCATAATTACCCAAAAATACATACATTTGAAATTGGAAATAACCATGATCAATATCAACCAAAACAATCATAAACGCAACAATCACAATTAAAACAATTATGAGGTCGATGGCTCAATTCACACAATCATAAACGCAAAGGCACAATTATATATGTCGTGACAAATCGGACATATATAAAGTCAAGATTACTTAATCCTATATTATCTGAATCCTCGTAAAAGTGGCTCTAATACCACTGTTGGGAAGTGTTGACTCGTTTTAGGTCAAATCAATTTTTTTTTACTTTTAATATAAAATCGCATTTTATATATTTAATCAGATATTATTTCGACAAATAATATTTTTGCGGAAGCGGTATATTTCAAAACTTTTATACATACGAGTCAGGTAATTCCATACCAGTGATCCAATTACAATAAATTTAGATAAATATAAATGTAAAACACAACCATAGGGTGTTTAGAGATTAACCTTGACGAGACCGAGATGAGTTAATCTGAATCGACAAACGGATCCGCTAGAAATTCCTTGATCACGCGTTCAAATAACTTTGAACAAAACCCGAACCTGAGCACACTCGAGCTAATCTGAACACGAGGTGACTGCACATGACAACGGTTGAGTGAAGGCGGCACAGAACGGCAACGGTCGAGTGAAGGCGGCACGGAATGGCGGTGGTGGTGGATCGCGGACGAGGTGGCGGCGGCGTCGATGTCCGGCGGTCTAGCGGTGGCCGGCAGGCAGTGGCGGCTGGCCGGCAGAGGTGGTGGTGGTGGCGTAGGTGGTCTACGCAAAGGGGAAGAGCAGAGAGATTTAAGGGTTATTCTCTAAGCTTGTTCAGATGTAATTAGGGTGAAAATCTGACATGTATTTATAGGGATATAACTTATAGTCTAATCCCAAAATTACTGACTTGTTCCCAAAGAAATAATCTAGTAATTTACTGTTAATACAGTTATTACCAGTTTAAAGTTTATATGTTCGAAACATACCCAATATATCTGAAAGATATATATTTTAATCAATCTCCATGTTTTAGTTAATCAGTTTATGTAAAACATTTTATCCGGATATAATTTATTAACTACATTAATAATTCTTCGTCATCCGTATTTAATTTATCATCATAAATTAAATCCCCATAAATGTTATAATAAAATAACGTTTTATTAATTCCTAATTAAATTGTTAACCGCTTTAACAATTCTATCGTCGTTTACATCTTAAACGATCACTGTATTATTTCGCCTTTATTTAATTATTTCTCTAATGATTAAATATAATCATTGGTTCGACGAACAACGATTCGCCTAATGTATGCGTTGTGATCAACAATATTTAAATATATAATATTCAAATATTATAGCTTGTTCGTCGTTCAGATTGTAACTCTTGGACCGTACATTTATGGTTTCGTTGACCAAATCGATAGTCGGACATATCATAATCCAACGTAACGGTGGCAGGTGAAGTCTATTGGGAGGATGGGTCAAGATTGAGCCACCATTTTGGAGGAACGGAGCAGTACTATGGGATATATTTTGTAGTTTAACTTGTGGTTGTTAAATACATGTTGCATACTCGGATCTTGTGTGATCAATTAAGTGTTTTGATTGTAACTAACCCAGGGAGTGGCGTGTGATCAATTAAGTGTTTTGATTGTAACTAAGGGCTTGTTTGGGATTGCTTTTAGAAACTGCTTTTGGCTTTTGGAGGAGACAAAAAGTCAAAAATGCCCCTCCAAAAGCAGCAAAAAGCCACAATGTTGTGACTTATTAGCTTTTGGAGGGGTATTTTGTGTCTTTTTGCCTCCTCCAAAAGCCAAAAGCAGTTTTCAAAAGCAATCCCAAACAAGCCCTTAACCCAGGAAGTGGCAAATTATTTTTGGTAAACTTCCAAATGTTGAATAAAATTTTCAGGGACGTAATTTGTTTTACACTAAACATCACAATTAAGGACGTGGGTCTTACACTTACTGCTGACCCGGTAAGCGGTAAGCTTTTACTAGAATGGATAAGCCAATATCAAACAACCATTTATTAGTTGAATGAACTCTTTTATTCACATTTTTAAGATACTAAATCTTTTATAATTATTTGATGTTGAGGGTTATGAATTGTTTTATGTGATTCGTGTAGAAAACCATTCGCCTAAATCATAAATTAAAACGCTTTTCTTTAAAATACTATTGCAAGGAAATAATGAAATACTAAATTACAATATAAAGAAAGGAAATAAAGGAGGATATAGTGTCACAAATTCAAGAAAATTACATGAAAATGAAGTACACTTAGAAATAGAGAATTAAATTACAATACACATCAAAGTGTCTTCAATGAACTATTTTTCTCTTACTTTGACATAAAATGACTGTTTCAAGTTAAAATTTAAGTGAAAAAACGTAACATGTACAGGTGTTATGAGATAGTGATTTCTAGACTATTTCACCAATTGTTGACTGAACGCGCACGAGCACCCACGCTCCGGCTCTTCCCTAGCTATGCGGTGCGTGCAAGTCACACGGACCTGTGCTTCCGCGCGCAGGTCACCAAGACCGCGCATCGTTTCCGCAACTCATGCAATCGCGCACACTCACGTAGAGGCGGAAGTCATCCACGTCGACCAACGCGAAGAACTAAGCCACACCGGAGGCTCCTACAGACTTGTTCTGCACCAACCCATCCGCACAACCCACCCGTGAGGCCAAAAATACAAAGGAGGCTCTCGGCGTTTTGAGTGTGCAAAGTGTGTCATTAAAGGCGCTCCACATAGCACCAATTGCCCACGTAAGTGCGAGTCACCCATTGGGGTCTCGATGCCTCATACTAAATGATACAATAGTTAGTGAAGCCCCAACATAAATGTCACTTTAAGTTTCATCCCCAACCAATTTAAGACAAATTTCCACACTTCCCTTGATCTTTTCCTCTCATAATTCGCAATTTTAACAACTTTAACTCTCAATTTTGAGCATTAATATCACCATTCATTCTAACATGGTTTTGGACGTCGTTTGGTGCGTTGAAAAGCTCTTACAACGTACTATATAGACCGAGAAAATACCAAATATCTTAACCTCAGTTGCATATATTAACCCAAAGTTATCATTTAGTAGTTTAATTGTTTTGCAACTTTATCAAGTTTTTTAAATATCTAGAGTAAGTATTTATGGAGTTACAACTGGACAGTAAACCCTAACATTTCCCATTGATAGTTCAGTCAAATTATCACCTGATCGAGTGAAGGAGAAACATGCATGTTCCAATGCATCAATGGACACGTAGTGGGTGAACTACTGCATAGTTTACTTATTACAATGAATTGAAAACTATATTGTAAAATGCAAAGGGTATATTAATATTTCAACTTACCCTAAAGAAATATGTGGTCATTCCTTATGGAGTTGGTAAGAATGGCAATCAAAGCATGTTCAAAAACATAAAGAGGGAGACACAAATGTTAAAGAGGCCTATCCATTCACTTTTTTGATCCAAGAGATGGTTCCAATCAATAATTATCTTGTTGAAGCAGGGTATTGCTTAAATTATAATTATTTAATTTTCTTTATGGGTCTATTCTATCTCCTTTAATCATATCACAAAAGTAATAAATATTTAAGAACAAAAAGGGGAGGGTTGAAAACATTAGAAACATTTTTATGCATGTGCTCTTCAATAATTCCATGATGGGTATGGTGCAAAGTGATGGCCCCTTTTTGTTGCAATTGATAGCTGTGGCATTTGTCTGGTTCATTTTTGTTGGCATCTATTGTGTGAGAGAGTCATTGATCAACCAGTTCATGTTGGCATCTTGAATACTCATTTCAAACCAAAAATTCCAATAGCATAAGTGAAACACTAGATTCCACTAGATCTAACTCTATTGATGAAAAACTTGCATTGTATGTCGGTACTTGGTAAAGATCTGTTTGTCGATTATATGCCCGATTAGATTTAAAAAGAGAGATTTAGGAGATAACCGACTAGAACGTTTTTCATTTGAACTTGAAGATGCATAGTTTCAAGTCAAATTCGAGAAGCTTCGCGACCCCTATTTGTATACATGGGCATCATCATTATTGTCACTTGTTAAACGCGATAATGTATTTCAAAATGGTAGTATCTCAATCATATGAATCAAGATACATTACTAGGCATCGTGTATATTGGATCCTGAAAATAACCAAACAATAGAAACTCGTATCATAAAACTAACTATAACGAACTTAAAAACATCAAGATTAACAAAGTTGTAGGTGAGTCGTAACTGGTGACTCAATATAGTTTATCATAATGAGCATGTTAGAAAAGTACTATTTAAGTGTACGTATACTCAAGTCTTGTTCAATCAGATTCCCTTGTTATTAATCGCTACAAATCATTCATGCAAGTTACTGAAATCCTTGAAGTTTTGAATTCAAATCTCCTCTGAACTAATATGTGTGTGTTATAAAAAGATATAATAAAAGAAGACTGCTTGACTAGGAAACAAATTTCAAATAATGTCTTCTTTCTCCACACATAATATTCCTACATAAAAAAACAAAAACTAGAGAATATATATGCAGGCTCTGTTTGTTTGATCAATTCAGATGGTTTCCTTGGAACACTTGATGGATTTATGTTTTTGTTTGATAGGAATGAAAGAAAGGGAAGATAAGTATAACATGGTGTCGGAGACTCGAAACCAAGCTTATGTGATGGACTTTCCTTATCACTAGGCCTAGCCATCATTTTCAAGACAAACCCGGCTATAAAGAAACAAAGAAAATGCATATATATATCTATGTCTCAAGACTGACCAGTTGGTGGTTTAGATGTCACTATGGAGGTGACTAATTAAACGCCATGGTGGGTGCCACTCGAGTTTGTACTCTGTATGAGATTTCAAAAAAATAGACGACTCAATATAAACATATTTTTTTTTAACAATAAAGGCTTGGAAACTTGGAATTACCCTGCAAATGGATCATCCTTTCACTAGAATGAAAGAGCGTGGAGATCCGGCTTATCCACCACCCTGGAGGAAACCCACAACTAGAAAAACATGTTTGCTCAACTTGGAGCAAATTGATTCATAGAAGACTCAAACCCACAGTAATCAATACTTAATTGTGTTTTCATTAACTTTCTCCGCATTTTACATTTTTTGTTACGATAAATTCAACACATTAATTTGAGAGATCATGACTAAAGCCGAGAAAACAAACTAGAAATAATTTTACAAGAAATTTTGAAATATTTATTCAATATGTGTCGATCTTTTAGCTATGTGTAATCCAGTTAGTAAGAGGCTCTTCGTAAAGCCCTAACGAAACCCTCTAATTATTAAATAATTATTGTTTTTTATTTTATATTGTAATTAAAAGAACCATAATTTGATTAAAACTATTTTTTTGATAAATGATATAAAATTAGGTTATACAAAATACATGCATCAAATTATTATTTATGTCATTTAAAAGCTTTCAAATGACTAACTTAATAAATAGTCTTTCATATAATAGTTTATATTTGAGAACAGATTTTGCAATAATATGCTCATCGTAGTTCGGATCTTCTAACAAGTCCATCCAATTTGAGTATATTGCGTGAAACCTTGTAAGAGTCATTGTTAATTTCGTCCATTTCCATTTTAGCTCATCCAATGTACGACTTGTTGAACGAGATCATCAACCACCATCTTCGCCTCATATATTATTTCTTTCAAGCTATCCCCGTCAATTATTTATTTTACGCAATCCTATTAAGCATCACCATCGGGTCAATCGCATGGTTGCGAAAGTCGTTGGGCGCTCCCAAGTCGTTCGACTAAGGAGTTGTAAGTACTCGCCAAAGTCGAGACAATACTCGGGGAATATGGGGGTGTACTCAGGGAGTACTAGGCATAGGCGGTGAATACTTAGGGAGTACTCAATCGCCTCTGACGTGTGTTACAACAATGGTCAATCGGGGTCATCAACCATCATCTCCTTTTTAGCTTTTAACATACAAATGATCAACTCGTCCTCCTCCTCTTCACTCCACTAGGGTGACACGAGAGGAATAAAGATTGTTAGAAAGTTTAAAAGATTTAAAGAGGAGTAGAAGAAGTTTTAAGTTTGTGTGGTTAAAATGTACAAAATTATGGGTTTTATAGAAGAGAAAATGAGATAATTTTTTTTTAAAAAAATATATATATCATAAATATAGACGTTTCAATGGCTATATTTTAAAAATGGTGCAACAATATGGCATGATGGCTATAACCAGCGCTGTATCCAGAATTTTGACCCATAGCGCACCTAAAGACGATGTTGGGACGCTATGGGGATGGTTCACACCACTACGAATAGCCTTATAGATCAGGTCTAAAAGAGGGGGTGGATTAAGTCAAAACTGAAATAAATGTACCTACTTATGAAATTTGCTTTCTAAATAAATTGTAGGATCGTGGTTAGGATTAACCAACCAGACGAGTTACCAAAGGTGTCAAACAAGAAAGGCGGAATCAGACTTGTTTGTGTTAAAGTTTAAAATGGTTTGATCGAAACAGTAACTAGTAAACAAGAAGTAAAGTAGATAAACACAAGATATCAATTCCAAGCACTACTATATTTATACTTCACAGTGTTTACAAAGAGTTACAGCTGATGAACAAAAGAGATATTCGATCAACGCAAACAAAAGGAAATACAACTAATATATATAGTGCAAGGAGGAAATAAAAGATATTCTTTTATTTCCTTTTAGCTCCTAGGCTAAATAAACAAATGATATCTACTCCAGAGTTGTTGTAGTACAAGCATGCTTCTGTGAACAGTTGAGCAGACCTATCGGTGAACAATGCACAGCATGGTGTAAAGTAAAACTGCTTTCTGACAGCTTTATGCATTGGAACTTGCAACAAGAGGATAAGTCAAAGTTCCGGAGTAACAACAAGAGGAGTTCCGGAGGAACTACTTAGTGTGAAGGAAGTTCCGGACTAACTTCCTTCGGAACTCTGACTTAGAGAATTTCTGCCTAGCAAAACATTCCCAACATAAATGCTTGAATTATTCAAATTAAACATTCATGTGTTTTTCAAAAATTAGGGAGCCGATTCACCCTTTCTAAGTTGGGTTCTTTAATGCCTTTCTCTAACTATTCAAGTATGGATTACCATCTCTTGAATCAACTCTATAATCTTTCAAATAGGTGGTTATTGTCCATGTTACTCTTGAATTATATATTGTTACTTTGGTTAATATATGATCTTAATTATCGGCAATTTTTTTTTAGTTCACCACAGGGATATCACTTAAAAACATAAAACCTTATTTATGACCAAGGTATCATGTATAGGTCAAAAGTCCTTTTTAATTAGATAGATCAAAGGTTCTCTCTTTTTATCATGTTTATGCTAAAGAAAGTATGATACAAGAGTGGAAGTTTATGCTATTAAAAAGGTAAAATTTGAAAGAAAAGGTTGATATTTTGGATCTCTGGTCAGCTCTATTGTGGTACTGGTGGCCAACTTTTGGTTGACACCCTCAATGGAAGCTCCACAAATAAAGCTATTCTATGATGTCAGTCTGTGAAGTTGTGTTTCTATTTACGAGTATCATTATATTATGGGTTAACTACCAAAAATTGCAAATTCATTACAAAATTGATTCACCGTCAAACATGAAAAGGTCGACAGATTATATAGTAGTACTTTCCTTTTTTGGTAAAATGTTTTTCTTAACGACTCTAATCTAGCTCCACTTAAATCTACTTCATGCCTCGAATCAAGTGATGCTTGAATCCAACAACTTATGAATAATGAGCATACACTTTTATCAGCAGGCTAAGCTAATGATTGTGTGTAAAATATTAACCGGACATTTTGCACTTTTATCAGTAAGTTAAGCTAATGGTTGTGATAAAAGCGGCAAAACAGAAAATATGAGAAAACCGTCGCAAAAAGGTTCATTTACAATAAATTGAAAAACATAATCTATAAGAGTAAGCTCTGGTCATTTTAAATGGCTTGGGCGGATTTTGTCAGGGAGATGAAATAGTACTTCAAGATCCATTACGTGTACAAGGCCTTTTGTTATTCTTCGCATCTGTTATTTTGACACATAATCTATAAGAGTAAGCTCTGGTCAATTTAAATGGCTCTACGTTAAATTAGGCAGCAATAAAATCGTGTTGAATTCACATGATTGCCAGATCCAAGAAACTAACCCAAAAAATATCTATGTGAGATGAGATCGTTGGAAACAGGAGCATCCTAAAGATGGCGAATATAAGAACCCGATGTTATCTTGGTGTTGGATAAGGCATAGCCTTTCCATTTGGTGAGGGTTTAAAACCCATTAGTAACAAAATAATAAAAATTTAGCCGCTCAAAAAAAAAAAAGAACCCAATGTTTTTTATAATCATAAAAGATATAAACAAATAAATACGTATATCAATTTAACTTATAGTTACGTAATAATTATGTACTTGTGAAAATTAAACATATTAATGTATAGTGGATAAAATATTGAAATATGACATCTAAAATTTATACAATTTAAATCAATTGAAGAGATTTAGATGAATTATTTGAAACTTATTTATATAATCAAATTTCAAATCTTAGTCATGATCGAGGAAAAGTGGTGTAGTCATAGAGCTCCTCCCTAATCATTATGCAATCTTTTAAAGGTCTAACTTAATAAATGTCCTTCCATATAACTGCGTATATTCGATAAGAGATTCTTTCATAACACTCACATCATGATCGTAGTATGGATCTCCCAAGATCAACATTCGTCTTGTGTATATCTTGTCAAACTTTAGCATAACCGAGACTAATCTTCCCCATTTCGCTTACGGTTTGTGTATATAAGATCATCCTCACACCCCATATTGTAGTCAAACATTAATTCACATATATGCTTCTGCTGAATTAATTCTTTTACGTGAACCCAGTAAACTTCACCTTAGTCACCACTAGGATCGATCACTCTGAACTCCGTCTCCTCTTTAGCCTCCATGATACAAATGATAAACTCGAATTCATCCTCTTCAGTCCACTAATTTGACATTGTTGGTAGAAAAATATAAAAATGTGAAAGATTTGAAAGAGGATTTAAGGGTCGTGTCTAGGTTTCACCTTATTTAGCGGTAAGTTATCACGGAAATCGGTCCCAAAAAATTTCTTTATAACCATGATTAATATAACATTTACAAAATGTTGTTTCATAGTTTCACTATTACAAATCATGTTTGATAATCAACATATTTATAACATGACAAAAGACACTATGGGACTTCATGAGTTCAAGTGATCGGTCGCCGTCAAGCATGGATTGTATCCAGGTCACGCCTTGCCTTTACCTGTAATTTACCAACTTCATATGTGAGTTTCAATGCCATAAAACAAGTAACCTCATTGATTAAGAAAGAAAAACAAAAATTGCAGATTTTAGTCCCCCAAGCATGTCGCTTGGAATGATCTTTCTCCAAGCGATACACTTGGAAAATCAGGCGTATTGCATGTAAAACACTTTGCTCCAAGCGATACGCTTGGAGCGAAACTTTCAAGGACCAGGCCAATCTCGGACAGATCCCACACTTAGCCATTTTATGCCATTTTTCCCAGTTTTCCCATTTTGATCACAATTTCACTTGCGTTACTTCTCCCACTTTTCCAAAGGCTCTATAACATTTCTAAACATGTTATTTCAAAAATTTTAAACACCCTTTTCGGTTTGGATGATCATTAAGTCCGGTTAACATAATTGGTCAATTCCAACCCGTTTGACCCGTTAAGCCTCACTATCAAGTAGTGAGCTCGATTTATACATACAATGGCTATTTCTTTTCATTATCAATAAACACAATTGATTTGGATCACCATGTAACCCTACAATGTAGCAATTTCATAATTATGGCTCCTTAGAGTCATTTAACCTATTTGACCCATTAACATGGGTTCCATAACCCGGGTACTTCTTACATTACCCGTTAACAAAATTTTATTACCAATGATCCATGGTTCCTATGAACCATCTGCGGTCAATTATGACATGGCAAATAGTAATGGTTTCCTTTAATCATTTTCCTCCATTGTAGCCATGCTTGACCATTTTATGGTTCCTATGAACCTTTATAGTCAACTATCTATGATAATCCGGCCTTCCGGGTGGGACCCGAACCTCATAAACGGATAAAACTGATAAAATCGATGAAACTGGAACACGCGTATATAGGCGTAGTATGTCAATTAAGGTATTAGAAGAGTCTGGTAGCCTTAAAACAATTCACGAGTATCACACACAAGTCGGAGTCTCGAAATATTGGTGATTAATTGAAAATCGGTGAATATTGTGAATTATGTGAAAACCGGTACGTGAATTTAATTGCATGATCGTAAATCGTTATGTGGCAAGTTGATACTTGATTCTATTGGATTCGATGTGATAAAAATGATGATGAATTGAAAATGGGAGAAAACATAGAAAATCGTGACCAAAAACGCGAAAAACGAACAAACGAGCACACGAAACGAGGAAAACCGAACAAGAGGCTGGACCAAGGGTCGGATCGTGTCGCGAGTCCCCTGGCCCAACCCCTCACGACACGATGGGAGCCCAATCGAGCAGAAACCCTAACAGCTGCCTAACTAAGCGTCATTAGCCGCATTTGTGCTCATTTCTTGCACCCTAAGCTCTCTCTACAACCCCTAAACTTTGTCTATTGCATAATGTTTGAGTTCTATGATTAAAAATGTGATTTTTATGAAAGTTGTTTTGAGATCTATGAGATCTAGGGCTTGCATGTTGATCTAGATGCATGCATGATGATAAAGTTGGTATTTTTATGATGGATCTATGTGCTAGATGATAGATCTAGTTAGATCTAGGGTTTCTATGATATAAAGTTATGATGTTTACGTGAAATCTTTGATAAAAACCCGATTTTTATGATACATACTAGATCATGAATAAAGATGCATGATTAATTTTAGATCTTGATTAAAGGCATGTGGTACATAAATATGGATGCATGAGACATCATAAAGTTGCATGGTCGATGATAGAATGCATGCGCATTAACTTAGGGATAATATATATGTAAAAGTATTATTTATTTTTATTCGTCGGAATAAAATGCATGTGGTTAGGATCTCATGTTATGACTCGGAATATGTTACTTGATGATCTATATGAGCTAATGTGAGTCGACGTTGTGATATTTCTAAGTGATTTGCTCGTATACGGTAAATATATATATTCGGGAAAAATAAATAATTCGTCGAAGTTGTGAAATACATGAACATGAGTATGTGACTATGTGATTAGACGATTGCATGTTATTAGTCAAGTTAATTATGAGTTGTACGGGTATACAAGTCCCAAGTCTCCTACCTCGGTTGGAAAGACAAGACTTTGTATGATTGTTCCGTCGATCGTACATCGTATACACAGTATGACGTCGTAAGTAATTATGATGCATATATGTTTGCCATGTAATGTGTTATATGTGTTATACATGTTAGGAAACATATAGAAAACAATCAAACATTAATATTATCACCAATATGTTGTCGAGTCCACTCATCCAATATCTGCGAATTGTCAGGATGTTCGGTCAAACACGGTCAACCACTTACAAGGTTATGTGTCATAGGTGAAGTCTAGGAGGTCCTCACTACTTCTCAGTGGTTGGTTAATTTGGAATAGCTTATTTCCACCCTAAGGTGAGTTCACAGCCCCACTTTTACCATTTTAACGCTTTTGGGCAAGAAGACATGTGGTAAACTTTTTACGGTTTTCGAACTGCTTTATTGTTTTATATACTAGTTTGTAAATAGTAGACGAAAGACATGCAAGGGAGTCTTTCCACTAATAACGTAAGCCATTTTATATCAGTGATAACGGGGAAATGTTTGGTAGATCTACTAAGTCTGACAAGCCCTGCCCGTGCTAGTCGCTCTAGCTCCTGCTGGCCCTTGGAGGGGAGAGGAACGGGTATAATGTTGTCCTAATTCGGTGTTTTGTTCTGCATTATAGCACAACTGGGAGGCAAAAACTTAAGTCTGTCAGTTATGGTGATTACGAATTCCTACTAGTTTATAAATGTCGTGGTCTAGCTAACCCAGGTATATAAAATGCAAGGTTTTGATTAACTGATTTTGTTCAACTTGTTTTCGAGAATGGGATTTTCTGATGGGTTACGTCTCAAAGAGAGTAACTGGTTAAGCTTATATTTTCTGGAAAAAACCATGTTTCCTACTTCTAAACTCTGTGAATTCACCAACCATGCGTTAACTCTTTACATGTTTCTTCTCATCCTTAGAAGGAAGTCGCTAAGGCACGCATGCTTAGTATCATTGGTATTTGGTCTGCATTGTCTTGTTTGGTTTAAACTTGCTATCGTCGCCTTTGGCGAAAGACTTGTTAAATAGTTATGTTTTTGCTTCTGCAACGTTTGTTTTAAATAACTAATGGTTTGTCGCTTCCACAAATGTTTTCTAAACTCGATAAATGCTTCCGCACTGTTTTTGGATAATACTACTTAACTCTGATAGAAACTAATTTTGAAACATGTTTTGGTTATTGAGTCGAGCATGTAGATGTTCGATGTATCTGACGACTCAGATCCTGGTGGTGGTCGCGGCAGTCGCGGTCACACCACCAGTCGCGCCCCAGGTCCGCGGAGCCTTGATGGCGGCGGGCTTTTCCGGGGTGTGACACTATCATAGTTCCATTTACCATGATTCGTTTGAATTGTTTAACTTTCTTTGTAACACAATTCATCAAGTTATCGTTCCTATGAACCATTCCACTATAAAATTACTACTATTAGATTCGTGAGTTTTTCCAACTCCCATTTGTAATTGATGCATATTTCATATACGTGCAACAATATTAATAATAATGTGTTACCACGTGAGCTTGAACCTCCACCACTAGTCTTCTCTTGGTTGTCTTCTTGATCACCTTGATTGCCTAATGGGTCACTAATCAAGTTAGGACCTTTCATGACTATTGCCATCAATAAATTTATCCATTACCATGGAATTAATATTGCACATAGTCAAGTTTCCACACAAACAACAAAATAAGAATTTCACCATGATTTTCACTTATGCTGGTTCACACATTTAGGCATGATATCTATTATATGCATACGACCTCATAACTAGCAAATTGGTCATATTCTAAGCATCAAAGTTTATGTAGGCATTTCATCGAACACCTAATATGCACATGATCATACATTTATGTAATACAACATTTGGGGGTTTCTAACCTACACCCCTGATGTTGTTGGTGAAATTCCTTCTACCTTTCATCCCATACACAATTTCATTATAAATTTTCCTAACTTTTAAAGCTAGAAACCAACTCATTCATACCCACTATGGGATTTTGCCATTTATGGCTTCCTACACATCCATGGTGACTAAATCACTATTTTGCACATTGCATATAAGTTCCACTTAACAAAGAGTGATCTATACACCCTAAGAATCAAGTTGCACACATCAATTTTCTAGAATTCTAACACAATTTTCGTGATTTAGACATGCATGAATCTAAAGATTCACTTACTTGACAATATGAGTGGTTTAGATGGAGAAAAGCTCTTCCAAAATCACTCTTGATGGCTAGAAATCGCAGCAGAACACCTTAATTTGCGGAATTTTGGAGTTTCTAAGGAGGTAGATGAGCGATGATCGATCACCAGGGAGCAAATAGTGATCCCCTCCCAGCTCTTTTGCTTAATTAACTTTGGCCATTTGACACATTGAACCCCTTAGTTTTCAGCTTTTGGTTTTTTAATTACCCAAAACACTATTTTACATAACAAGGCCAAGTATTTTTCACATATGAACAATTTCTAACCAGGTTAGGGGTTTTATTATTCCATGTTACATATTAACATGATATTTAACGGATATTCACAAATTAAAACCGGGATGTTACAGAGGAGTAAAAGATTTGAGAGGGAAGTAGAAAGCTTTATGATGAAACTGTAAGAAAAAAATTGAGTAAATTTATAGAGGAGAAAAAGAAAAAAAATTAATACTAACCTTTGTCAATGGTAGTTTTTAAAATTTAACCCACCCCGTGACGCCATGTACTGCCTCCCCCTTTTTTTTACCTCATAGTGCCCTTAGCTAGGGACGGTGTTTGAGACGCTAAATCCGGTCAATCACACCATTACGAACAACGTAATAAAATAAAAAATAAAATAATAGAAACACCAAAAATATACAATGGAAACAAAACGATTTAAAAAAATGGAATTAAAAAAAACGATTTTTGAAGACGTTTTCTTAAATAAAAAAGACATAATTCCATATTTAAGGTGTTTTCTGAAGAAAAAAAAAACAAACAAATTTACCATCTTTTGTTCTGGTTAAAAAAACAATTTAATTACTCATTTAAAATAAATCTATCGTTTTAACTCCACTTACATTTAATTTGCATACCTAACCGACATTTTTATTATGAGCAAATTTTTTGATTTTTTTCATCAATATTATTCACTGTTGCTAAAGTTTATTCTCTTGTCTACACTAGAAGGATTTATATGTTATCACTATGCTACAACCTAAGTGATTATACCTCACCAACATTAAACAACAATAGTTCACTATTCCATTCTTTGTGTCATTGTGTGCTTGGTTTTTTATAATCTATATAGTAATTTATGACTAAATTCCTATTTTTCTTTAGGTTTCAAACGAGCAACCCTCTTTAAATGCCACCATTATGGATAGTGTTGTGCATCTTTAATATACTACATTATTAAAAAGCCTATCTAATAATTGTAAACTAAAAAAAGTAAATTTAAAGTGTTGTTGACACCATAGCCGAAGCTTCATTGGGACCCGGGGCGACCGTCCCCTCGGTTTTGTCGTCTAGAAATACCTATTTCCGTTATTTTATGTAAAAAATTATATGTATTAAGTATTGCCCCCTCGAATATATCGAGTATCGTCTTCTCGGTAGAAATTTTGAGCCCCGTCCCTTCGGGGATTTCTTTGAAGCTTCGCCGCTGGTTGACACTAAGGTTTGTTTAATTTAATCACACCACAATTTAGCACATATATTTAACTTGACGTCTAATCCTTTTTATATCAACCATTGTTTATAATTCTCTCCGTTTTTTTTTTCATTTTTGTTTACTACGCCATCCATTTTTTAACGGTAAAATCACCACTATACATACATTTCACAAATATAAATTCACAATCTTTTAGTTATAAAGTTATCATTTTACTATTAAGCTATCATGTTGGACACACTACACCAACCACATGATTAACATACCAAACAAGGTTAGTGTACAACATTAATATGTTTTCATAACCACATGAGGAAGAAAGATGAACAAATGACAATCTATTAAATTGATCTATTTGATGCAGTTTGTGTCTTCGTGGGTTCAATTTATTCTCGTTAACTAAAACGGGCAGTAACTTAAGTTAATTGAAACAACCCCATTGGGCTTCAATTTTTGGGCCTGCATTAGATAGCCCAAGCAACCCGTTCAGCCCAACGAATGAACGTTATGGCCATATGACGTCTGAAAGGAAGACTCAGCTGAACGATTCAGACTTTTTTCTAATACGGAGGCGTTTGGTTGGAGGATAGCGTCTGGCCGATCCAGACTTTAATGTATGTCCGAAAAAGCAAGGCAGTAGGTGCTGAAGTGCACAGACGTAAGGCTGTAGGGGGCGAACGAGCTGCTGAGCGAGAAAAAAAACGAGATCGGAAGGGCTGGGTCGAAACGAGAAAAAAACGAACTAAACAATGAGATTGAAGGGCACCCTTGTACAAAAAACATACTTGGTTCCCGACCCGGGTTTGCGGAGCTGCATTCGTGTCCGCAGGTCGCGCAAACGGGAAGGCAATTTTACCAAATTTGCACCCCCCCTGCGCGCGGGTAGATACCGAAGTAAAACACAACATAAGAACTTAACATGTCATGTAGGTTTTCATATATAAACTAACCGTGTTTTTGTTCCCGTGTCAATGTGGAACAAGCTTAATGAAAAAAAATAGAATTTTTGTTCTCACAACAATATGGGACAAGGTAATAAAAGAAAACTTTGATGTTTTGTTCCCATACCAATATGGGACAAGCTACATGAAAGAAAAATAATTTTTTTTTATTTCCACACTAATTTGTTAGTATTTTTTTTTTAATTTTATTATACAGTCATTTAGATGTCCAAACAAACAGCACATAATGATTCAGTACCTTATTGATTCAACACTTATTTACCATACACAACTTATTCATTCAGTATCAAATGATTCAGCACGAACCAAACAACCCATTACTCTTTGTTTGTTGAGCATTCACAATAGATTCATTATTCTTATTCTTATAAATTATACTTTTATCATTACTTTTTCTCTCTCTTTCGCTTATAATCATAATTAAATAATAATTTTTTACAGCTTAATCATTTTTTATCTCTCTCTTTCTCTCACATCAAACTTCAAATTTTACCAAATCAACAATTCTTTTATCAAATATACAGATGAACAGTAATTTTTTCTCTTTCCTCCACTCACAACTACACCTCAACTTTTAAGAACTACACTCATAGATTTATATGGACTCTACCGTGAATGCTCTTTAGAGCATTCGCGTTAGAGTCCCTATAAGTCTGTGAGTATAGTCATTAAAATTTGAGCATTCACAATAGATTTCATCACGGGACTGCCCCGTACACCTCGTGGAAACGACATGATTTGGGTCATTGTGGATAGATTAACGAAATCCGCTCATTTCATAGCTCTCAAGGAAAGTGACAAGACTGACAAGCTAGCACAAATCTACATTGACGAGGTCGTCAAGCTCCACGGAGTACCCTTGTCTATTATCTCCGATCGAGACCCCAGATTTGCTTCACACTTTTGGAGATCACTACAATCAGCGTTAGGTATTCGCTTGGATATGAGCACCGCATACCATCCGCAGACAGATGGCCAAACCGAACGCACAATCCAGACTCTTGAGGATATGCTCCGAGCGTGTGTTATGGATTTTGGAAAGAACTGGGAAACTCACTTGGCACTGGTCGAATTCTCCTATAACAATAGCTACCATTCCAGTATTGGAGCCGCTCCCTTCGAGCCTCTTTACGGACGGAAGTGTAGATCACCGGTCTGTTGGACTGAAGTCGGTGACAGCCAACTTACTGGACCGGAGATGGTGTACGAGACGACGGAACGGATCGTACAAATCATAAACCGTATGAAAGCCGCGAGAGACCGACAAAAGAGTTATGCAGACAAATGTAGAAGGCC
Organism: Deinandra increscens subsp. villosa; assembly: GCA_039602395.1. Classification (NCBI taxonomy): domain Eukaryota; kingdom Viridiplantae; phylum Streptophyta; class Magnoliopsida; order Asterales; family Asteraceae; genus Deinandra; species Deinandra increscens. Next base: position 66,978,258 of record JBCNJP010000008.1, on the reverse strand, counting down.
ATTAGAATTTGAGGTGGGCGACCGTGTACTGTTGAAAGTCTCGCCCTGGAAAGGTGTCGTGCGTTTTGGGAAGCGCGGGAAGTTAAACCCCCGCTACATAGGACCCTTCCCAATAACATAAAAGATTGGAACGGTGGCGTATCGTTTGGACTTGCCACCTGAGCTGGATGGGGTACACAACGTGTTTCACGTTTCTAACTTGAAGAAGTGTCTGGCTGATGACACTCTAGTGGTTCCCCTCGAGGAGCTCCACATCGACGAGCAACTCCGATTTATAGAACAACCCGTTGAGATAATGGGACGTGAAGAAAAAGCATTGAAGCGAAGCAAGATCCCAATTGTCAAGGTCAGATGGCATTCAAAACGTGGACCGGAATTCACGTGGGAACGGGAAGACCAGATGAGGAAGAAGTATCCTCACCTGTTCGACCAACCCTCCGCATCAACCCAAGGTACTAGCTAATTTTCGGGACGAAAATTCCTTAACATGGGGAGGCTGTGACAACTGTAACCTCCCAAGTTAACTCTGTTAAGTTTTTCCGTTAATTCCATTAGCTCCGTTAGGCAATCTCCGTTAGTCACATTACAAATAATAACTAATACTTAACTAGACCGGATACGTCCATGACCTTTGGTTGATCACCGAACCCGCCCATATGTGTTATATGATTTATTACTTATTACACTGTATGAAGTAATGCAACATGCTTATTTAATTAATTGTGCAATTATGTGATTTATCGAGAAATCGTGTTCATCTTACTTAGAATAAAAATTGGCCCTTTCTGGTGGCCAGCGAAACTATCGAGCGAAATTACAGTTTCGCCCGGTAGCTAATGCATGACCAGTTTCGCGTGGCTAGCGAAACTGCCAGCGAAACAGCCAGCGACACTGCCAGCGAAACTAGCACCAGATATATAGAAACCCCAAGCCAAACTTCTCATTTTTACTTGCACCTCTCAACACACACACACTTCTGCACTCTCTCCCTCTCGAGATTTCTGACCAGCAAGGAATCGGCACGAACCAAGGAGACCAGCCCCAAATCACCATCCATTTGAGCTTGGAGATCACCCGTGAGTCACCAAGACCACTTCTTTTACATTCCTCTTTGTGCTTTACTTAATTAGATGACTAAACTTACATGCAATTGTGTATGCTTCTGTTAAAATGCTTAAGGATGCTACACATAACATAAATTCTGTAACTTGCCATGACAATATGAAGATCCATGCTAATTAGGTTCCTTTATGTGAAAATGCATTCTTGGTAAATTGATGACTAGAAACCATGTTTTAGGTGTTAAAATTGCTCACATGATGTTGGTAAACGTTTAGGTATGCTAGATATCGAATTGCATGTGATACAGAAGCTGTTAGAAAGGTTTTTAGTCAAATTTACGGGTTTTTTTTAGCGACTAGCGAAACTGTGCCTTCGTCAGGCGAAATTAGGTAGCGAAACTATGTATATCTTCATCCAGCGACACTATGTAGTGAAACTGTAGTGTCGCCGGGTAAACCAATCAGACCTGTTCGAACGAAACTATCGAGCGAAATTTCCTGAACGAAAGTTCAAACCAGTTTCGGGCGAAACTAGGCTAGCGAAACTGTGCCAACAGTTTCGAGCGAAACTAGCCTAGCGAAACTGTGTCATCGGGTATTGCCTAGCGAAAGTGCTGCCCGTACACACAGCGAAACTACCTAGCGAAACTGCTAGCGAAATTGTGACCAGAATCCAAACTTGTGCAATTTACTTGTAATGATATGCCATGACTTGCATGCTTTATACTATGATGATACATGCTTTGACTTCTGATGTATATGAACCCTTGTGTATGATCAACCATCGGTGTCGTGTGTCGTTATGTCGTGTCGTGTTTTCCAACGTAATGGTAGTTTTAAACACAACCTTACACCTAAGACCTTAATGTGATTATTAGGTCCTCGTTAACAATCATAACCGGGTTTATTGAAGAAGTAAGCCGAGCAACCTAAGGTGAGTTCATTTATATTATTGTTATGTCCGTTCAGGGACGGTAACGCGCAAGTGGTTACATCCGGTAAGGATGGTGACCCAAACGGTAAGGTTTTCTTACTGGGTAAATTTCCGACATAATATCATATGTGACACTGAATTGAACTTATTTATTAAAAAGTCCTTACATTCGAGCCGTTAATATACAGTAGCGAGGTAATATTGAGTAGTACTACTGGGGATTGACACCCCCGCTCAGCGGTGCACAGGATGCACCCTCCCGACTGGCGGTCGGACTGAGACCAATGTTAGCCTACCCTCCGTGATCCTTCAAGACACGGGAAGGCAAGGTTCATAGGAATTCCCTATGAAAAACATTGTCAGCTTCGGTTACGAACAATTCAGGTGTACATAACTATAGGCTAGCTACCTACGATATGGAATTTTACTGGTCTTATGATATTGATTGTGTTTTACCTGTCTTTATTCATAAACATTAGGTCTACTTGTGACGGGTAGACTGTTTTAGTGAACTCACAAGCCTTGGCTGACACTTGATTGTTGAATGCTTTTCAGGTCGCTAGAAGGATCATGGACGGCAGGGACGGCGGCAGTACACATAACCTATTTTTCACTTGGGAATTATGTTTTCAGACCTAAATTTCTTCATTTTGAAAACCTGTTTGTAAACCTTAATTATGCTTCCGCTGAACTGCTAAACCTACTGCTTTGGATTGTAACTTAACCTTTATGTTAACTTATAATCTCCTTGGACTGTAATTTAAACTTTGTGACTTACTTATAAACTCTGTTATGGTTTGGTTGTAACTAAAGTCTGGGATCCTGGTCTGGATCACACCCCACACGGTTATACTCCGTTAGTGGAAATTGGGGGTGTGACAAGAAAGATAGCTCTTCAACACCTTTTCAGAACATTTCTGCTAGAAATAAGCCAACTGAAGACTCTGTTAGCTCTTCTGAAATCGATTTTGATCCCAATGAGAGGTTACCTGAGAAGATGAAGACAAAGCTATTCAAAATCTGTGGAATTAAGCCCTTCAACCCAATAGAAGGTTTGCTTAATGTTCACATGGATCAGCTGATGCAGGTAGCACCTGAAGAATGCAAAGTCAATCACATGGAATTCCTAAGATTCGTGATGGCTGCTTCAGGTGCTCACCCTCAAAACATTGTAGAAGTCAGAAACTTCATATCTGAGGTTTACTTGGCGAAGGAGCAAGAGTATCTTCAAACAAGTGTAGAACAGTTTGAGGTTGAAGGAGGAGAAAGAAGTGAAGAACAGGTTGATACACCTGAAAGTAAACCAGCGGAAGATGAGACTCAGCAAGAAGACCTACTTGACATAGAGGTGACTGAAGCTTTACTGCACCTAAAGAGTCCTACATCTTCTGCAGCAAAGGTTGTAACAGAGGAAATTCCAAAGGACGTTGTTCCGGAGGAATTTGCCTCTAACACTGAAATTCCGAAGGAAGTTACTCCGGAGGAGCTAATCATCACTGATGAAACTCCAAAGGATGTTACTCCGGAAGAATCAACCTTGGCTAAGGAGATTCCGAAGGAAGTTACTCCGGAAGAACTTCTCACCATTGAGAATGTTCCGAAGGAAGTTACTTCGGAAGTTGTTACCAAGGAATTGCCTAAGACTATTTCGGAACCAATTGCTCCGGAAGTCAGTCCTAAGGCAGTTACTTCGGAACTTGGCACTAAGACTATTCCTGAGCAAGTTATCTCGGAAGCCAGTCTAAATGCTACAACTTCACTTCCTGAGTCTTCAAAGCCTGCTGATGGTGATTCTCTTGATGAGAGAAGCATATCTGGTTTCACTGATTTGGAAGATGATAATCAGAGCACAGGTGGTCAAAATGAAGAAATGGACCCTATTACAAAGGCTCTGATTGATCAATTGGAGAAGGAGAATGTTGAAATGCAGAAGAAGTTCCAAGAACAGAAGGAGGCTGCTGTCTTTGAAGAACAGAAACAACTGCTCATAGAAGGAGGTATCTATGAGTATGTTATTAATAACTCAAACCTGATGTTCTTTATTAATGGAGCTAGACTGAGATCAGACCAGTACATAAAAGAAAGGATTGCTAGAGCCGAAGAGCAAGGTCTTTCAGACAAAGTTGAAAAGTACAAAAGGGTCTTAGGGAATGACTACAGGAAAATTCGTATGAAAAGCAATGAAGAAAACAAGATTTTCTTTGGTCAATTCAGTGTTATGCTCAGAAGCAAGGAGTGTTTCACTGATGCATGGGTAAATGAAATGAAGGGAAATGACTTGGTGAATTGGATGTACATGATTCTCACTATTCAAGCTGATGAAGCAAAGAAGTTAAATGTAAAGATGTATGTTGATTGTAGTCTTGAGCAGGAGAAGGCACAAGAGAAGCAAGGTACCAGATACCAGAAACTATCTGAGGAAGATGACTTGCTGATTCACAAATGGTACTTCAAGGAAATTCTGATGGAGAATCCCAAAAGAATCAACTCTTGCAAACTGCCAAGATTGAGAACTGAACTTGATGCCATCAGGAAGAGTCAAATTGAAAAGGAGAGAACTACTGGTGAGAAAAGGCCACCAGGTATGTATACTCTGTTTGATTCTCTTCACCCTGAAGGTCTCAGTTATCTCAAAGAAAAGAAAAGAAAAGCTCTTGTCTCAGCAACTCAACAAAAGAAGCCTAGGACTAACATTGTCAAGCAAATGTTTGACACTGTCTCTGATCCTCACCTCTCTTCATCATCACAGCCCTTCACTTCAACATCACAACCCACTACTCCCACATTTCAAAATCCTAACCAACCTATTCCATCTCCACCATCTTCTCCACCTCCCAAAATTCCAAAGCCTACACAACCTGAGCCTGAATCCTCATCCCAGGATCCTTCACCCACTCAACCCTTTCCTCTTTCTTATTCTTAAAGAAAGAAGTCCATGGCTGCTAGAAATCGCCTAGCCAAAAGGAAGAAGATAGCTGTAAGTGAATCTGAAGAAGAGTCCGAACCTTCAGATTCTCCTAAGGCAAATGTTGAAGTCACTCATCCCTGCATGCTAAGGATTGAAGAGCATAAGAGTGAGAACATGTACTACTTCTTCATGAGCAATGGTGAAATAAGAAAGAAGCCTGACTTAAAAGTGGATGAGTGGGATAAGTTGCATCAAATGGACATCATGGCTATAATGGGAACTCCCAACTACAAGGTAGTGTAGAGCTCAAGTTGAAGCATCCTAAAGATTCAAACAGAAGAACAGTTTTTGTTAGCAACATCTTAGGGGGAGACTGTTGGAAATGTTTTGCTAGGTAGAAATTCTCTAAGTCAGAGTTCCGAAGGAAGTTAGTCCGGAACTTCCTTCACACTGAGTAGTTCCTCCGGAACTTCTCCTAGTGTTACTCCGGAACTTTGACTTATCCCTTGTTGCAAGTTCCAATGCTTAAAGCTGTCAGAAAGCAGTTTTACTTTACACCATGCTGTACACTGTTCACCGATAGGTCTGCTCAACTGTTCACAGAAGCATGCTTGTACTACAACAACTCTGGAGTAGATATTATTTGTTTATTTAGCCTAGGAGCTAAAAGGAAATAAAAGAATATCTTTTATTTCCTCCTTGCACTATATATATTAGTTGTATTTCCTTGTTTCTTGTTGATCGAATATCTCTCTTGTTCATCAGCTGTAACTCTTTGTAAACATTGTGAAGTATAAATATAGTAGTGCTTGGAATTGATATCTTGTGTTTTATCTACTTTACTTCTTGTTTACTAGTTACTGTTTCGATCAAACCATTTCAAACATCAAACACAAACAAGTCTGATTCCGCCTTTCTTGTTTGACACCTTTGGTAGCTTGTTTGGTTAGTTGATCCTAACCACGATCCTACATATATAGTGAAAAGTTCATTGTAGACACCCCAATAAGTGTAGACAGGTAGACACCTTTTTTCACCATTAGATCTCTTGATCTAATGGTTATGATTAATTTCTTTTTTTTTTCCTTTTTCTCATTGTTCAGAAAATTTCACATGTGAAAACACATGTGAAATAAAGTAATTTCACATGTGAAATAGGGTGTCTACCTGTCTACACTTATGGGGGTGTCTACAATGAACCTCACCCTATATAGTGAAAATATCATTAAGGTTTTTAGACACACAAATGACTGTTCATCAGAAAATACATGTTTCATGGCTTTATATACAACATTAAAGCTTAGCCTTTTTCTTATGAACACAACAACGAGTGACGGACTTTTTCTGTCTTCTTTTCTCTAAAAAAAACACATACATCTTTCTCTCTTAAAACGCAAGAGGAGATCGGTGATGGTTTTGGGTTGTGATTGAGGCCATTGTTCTCCCTATTCAGAATGATTAAATCAAGGCGTCATCTTATTTGCCTCTCCCTGTTGTTGCTCCATTCCGGCGTTAGTGACCAGCAATGCTCTCCATGTGTGGTTATGTTGTGTATTAAACCCTCTACTTTTGTCTCTCTCTTCACACATCTCACAAACACTCGCTCTCTTTGTCTTTCTCTATGTAGCTTGCCTATCTCTGTCTTCCATTATTCTGGCAACCAGGTTGCTTGATTCTGATGTTTGTTTTAGGGGTTGTTTGGTTGGGCTTAATGGGGTCTGAATGCTAAAGTTGCTGACTGATTCAGACGTTTTAGCGATATTGGCGTGACGTTGGGCTGAAGGAGGGAGGACGGGAGCTGGAGCTGAGCGAGACTGGAAATGACGAGTTTGAGGAGCGCTGCTTAAAATAAAATAAAAACAAAAACCAATCTTGTGCTCGACCCCAGGTGATGCGGACGGGAAGGCAATTTTACCAAATTTGCACCCCCCTAGGCACGGGTAGATACTAGAGTAAAACACAACATAAGAACTTAACATGTCATTTTGGTTTTCATATATAAGCTAACAATGTTTAAGTTCCCACACCAATATGGGACAAGCTAAATGAAAGGAAAAAAAAATAGACTTTTTGTTCTCAAACCAATATAGGACAAGGTAATGAATGAAACTTTTGGTGTTTTGTTCCCACACCAATATGGGATAAGGTAATGAAAGAAAAAAATAAACTTTTTTGTTCTCACACTGATTTGTTAGCGTTTTTTTTACCATACAGACAAGTCATTCAGATGTCCAAACAAACAGCACATAATGATTCATCACTTCTTTACCATACAGATAGCTTATTCATTCAGCACCAAATGAAACAGATTGAAACAAACAGCCCCTTGATGGTGACGGCGGTTGCTATGCGTTTTTATCACACCCTTCGCTTAACCTAGCCCTATCAGACTTCACTTTTGCTTCTGGTATCCTGTGATTTCGGCATGTTAATGGCTTAATTTGTTACTCAGTGTTAACTTTGTAGATGGTTTTCAGCTATGATGGTTGTGGGACGGCGAGGTGTTGACCGTGTGTCCTATGCAGCTGTCTCATTGACCTGAGTCCCGTTGTCATCGTCGCATGTAGCCTTTTGTTGATTGTGGTGTGATGATTCGGTTTCCACGTTAGGGACAACTTCTTAAGCGGCAATTATGGTATACAAAAAGCATTTACACGTATGTGAGGTATATGAATTGTTCATTGGAAATTTGATTTACTGTTAATACGCCACCTTCTTCTCCATTTTCATCTGTTTTATGACCTGGATCTTAAATGACGTTTGAGATTTTCTGTTGCTGTTACTCCAATTACAGCGACGATAGGTCACCGATGGCGACTTACCCACCAGTCGTAGATGTGACTTTTGTACATCAATAACTTTTGGCATTTTCTTATTAGGTTATTTGTTGGTTGCGATTCGTGATTTAATTTGGGGGCTTTTGCTCAGATGCGACTTTTGTACACCGATAACTTTTGGCGCATCTTTTGTACACCGATAACTTTTTCCATTATCTCATTGGGTTATTTCTTGGTTGCGATTCGTGGTTTAATTTGGTGGCTTTTCTTAGATCTAATCTAATAGCGCTTTTGGCTTATTTTTTTGGGTTATGACTTATGATCTAATGGTTGGCTATACACGTTGGTTGGATTTAATTATACTTGGTGATTTGGTGTTCCTGATGCTTTCATTGAGGCTATGAGGCTATGATTTCGTTAAAGCTATAAACTAAAATTTCATTATAGAAGGATCTCCTTATTTTTGAAAAAATGGCTGGATTTAATTTTACTTAAGGGTAATTTGGTGATTTCAATGAGGTTGTGATGAAATCTTTTTAAGCCTAGATTGCTAAATGGCTGGACTTATTCTTACTTGATGTTGGTTTGGTGTTCCCGATGCTTTCTATGAGGCTATGATGAAGTCTTTCTGAGTCTACATTTGTTGCTGCAAACGAAATAATTTGTCACTTGAATTTAGCTCATTATTTGTTGTCTCATAAGTGGTTGGATTTGTTTTTCCTTGGTGGCAGTTTTGTTGTCTTTTAGGTTTGGTGTTCTTGATTCAAGTTGGCTAATAGGCGGTTGGTTAGACTTGGTTCAAATTGTTTATCTATTTAAGCCATTGGTCTTCTTACATCTCCTCTACATAATTTGCTTTATTTTGTAAAAAAAAATTAATGTTTAAACTCCTCTTTGTCTTGCAGATCATAATCGTAATATTTGGATCAAATTTGTAGAGCTAAGTATTTGATATTTGGATATTTTTAAGTTCCAGAACATTATTAAGTATTTGATATTTTGATGTGTTTAGGTCATGTTTTGTAGTTTTTAGCAATATGTGTTGTTTTCAATGAATGTGTAAATGTTAATTCCTATACAAGTGTATTTTGGTATATGGATGACAAAATTGTAACTTAACCAATGTGAATTAACTATCTCTTAACAGAAGAAAAAAAACAAAATTAATAATAAGAAAGATAAACCGACATTAAACGGTTGGCCAACCGTAATGCGTAGACAGGTCATCTTCTAGTGTTTAGACAATTCCAATTTCAGATTCTGGTCACACATCATTAAAACACATTATCTGTAGACAAGTTTTTAGTTATAGCCGAAGCATTTGATATTATGGAACCAATGCGAAGGTTAAATACCTTATATTATCAAACCCCCCTAGTACATTAGCGTACACTTATGTTAAAGCTAATAGACTATAATCAACCAAACTTGATGCACATGCAACTCTGTATTACCATCAGGTTCAACACTTCTACTTATTGCACCCCACTGTTAATTCATTACCCCACTGTTAATTCATTACACATCCTCTTTTACCGAACACATGCGAGTTGTTAATTTCCAATCATATATCATCAAGATCTCGGTCTAGTATGATATAGTGTCAACTACAACGTGCTAGACCCATAATCTTCATCCAACAAACTTAAAGAGTATATAAAGCCTTGGTCATCATGAAATATTCCACTAGAAGCTTTTGAACATTGGAACCACCACCTATAGAAATTCGGAAGTCATGGTAGTTGGGCTTTAAGAAACATTGAAGAAAACTCGAGTAGCTTATTTTTCCCAAGGAAAGCTCACGATCTTATAGTAGGGAAACCACCAAGTGCTAATGAAAAAGCTTTAAGAAGAATATAATAAACTCTCAGCTACTTATCAAAAACCTTTTTTAGCACTTGCGATTGGAAGATATGTTCAACACTTGGTTCTCCCCTACGCCCACAACCGCCACACCAACTACCGGCTCTCCTTCGTCCGTCTCTTACTCTGCGACCACCCATCCCGTTGCGTCTGCCATTCTCCAACCCCCCCCCCTCTCTCTACCCGTATTATGGTAGGAGTATACAAGCCCAATATCCCTTTTAATCTTGGGTTATTGGCTTGTATCAATCCCAACTATCACGTATTGGCCGATAACACTCCCAACTTTACTCCTTCCATCTGCCACCACGAACTATCATCATATTTTCCTCTATCACTCCACCGTGAATTACTTAACCCCATTTGAATTCCTTGTTTTGTAAGTTTACCCGGCGTTTAGTTCCAATTTCGTTAAGTAAGTATAACCGGGGGAGTGATGGAGAAAAATATGGTGATAGTTTGTGGTGGCAGGTGGAAGGAGTAAAGTTGGGAGTGTTATCGGCCAATATGTGATAGTTGGGATTAATACAAGCCAATAACCCTTTAATCTTCATGTCTTATCTCCCATCCAACCTCTTCCTAAAGATCTCACAACTGCCTTTACCAATCCCGTTTCGAAACGTGCCACTGCAGATGAGTTTACTCCCCTTATCAAAGATAACATATTACTATACTACGCCGCGATGAGTGCAATTGCCCGTGTATGTGGTGTATAGTAATAGTTCGTGATCGTGTTTTATAAATTTAAAGCTTACATGCAATAGTGGTGTTGAAACTGACACACAATTGTCATATTTTTATACACACCCACACGCACACTACTCACGACTCACCAACTAAATTTCGAGACAGAATTTCTTTAACAAGAGGAGAATGTAACGGTCGCAATTTTCAAGTAAACAATTATCTGTTAATTAGTCTAGTTTATCTATGATACGTATTTACTGATTGTTACTACGATTAATTACGATTAATTTGGTCTTCATGTTATCTAAATACTTGGGTTCGAGTACTTTTTCATTTCCAATAACCATTTAACAAGGATGTTAGTGATTTTTAACTAATAACTAAAATAAATATTTATTTAGCAATAAGACTTGACGAATGATTTTCAAAATATTTAGGTGACTTTCTTTCAAAAAACTACTATTCCCTGAATCTATCGCAATTTTTTAGATGATAAATGACTTACCAAATATCTATTGTGGTTCTATCTTGGATGACATTTGTCTAACTCGTTTTGTTTGCATCAAAACTTATCTATAACCATCTCGAACTTGTATTATTTGTTAGGAACTCTTAAAACACCAAAACACTCGTTTATACGTTTAACTTTATTCAGCTATTATTTATTCAGTTGTTCTATATATGGTATTTGTTTACCCTAAAAACATTTTCCGTTCCGTCACGTTTGCATTAAACTTAATTAACCGACATCTAAAATCCGATCATCTTTCTCGGTTACTCTTCACTCGACACCACCGTCATCGAGACTCGGCCACCACCACTCGTCACCTTCCCCTCCCCCCCCCCCCCCCTAAGGATCACTCTACCCCGCCCACCGCCTCCATACCCAAGATCACCACCATATCTCCACGAAAGATCTCTATTACATGTACTTGCACCACCCATCAACACCTTTTTTAAGCAGGATCATCCACCATGTCTTTTTCTCGCAACCTCCCTCTCTCTCTCTCTCCCTCTTTGGTGGCAAGGTACAACCGCCATCCACCATCACTTCGAGATCCTAGTACCATACCAATCACCATTATTATAATTGTCACACCCAACCGACGGCGGAATATGTCGGGGTGTAATGATTGTCCAGATGCACACTACACTAATTTAAAAGTTGCGATATTCTTAATCAGCTCATTTCATAACATTCAAATATAACATAATCCGAACATAACAATCCAACATAAACAAACATAATAAGTCTTTAATTTATTTATGTCACACTAAAATCCATGCTGTCACACCTCGCCCCGCCGCGCCCGGCCAGGCGCGGGGGAGAGGAGAGTGGGACCGGCCGCCCGTATCAGAACACGCGGAAGCAAATAGATAGATGCAAGATCACAAGGTCAACTTACACAAACAGACGACCCGTCCAATACAAAATCAAACACAAACCATAATGGATTTAAATACATCAAGTCTTAGGTATTACACATCATTCTACGCCCAGGCAAAACCTAAGGCTACCAACACAGTCAAAGGAAAAGACAACAATAACAAAGGATAGTCATGACGGGGAACAAATCCCAAAATCAACCAAATCAACTCCAACGGGTACAAAACCCAACTCCTCCCTAACATCCAAACGTGACATCCACCCAAAGCTTTACTTACCTGCACATTAACCAAAAATACGTCAACAACAAAAGTTGTTGGTGAGTCGTAGCGCGTTTGACTCAAATCCAAGTTTTCACAAATCAAGTAACAATATTGTGCCTGTAATAAATTCATATGGTTAAACCAGCACTCTGGGGGTACGATTCTACGGCCGCACGCCTCCCTTTGTGGACTAGGCATATACGCCATCACCCGACCCCTAATGGATCCAACAAACGGGTATGAGACATCTTGATCTACCTCTACAGCTGTATTGGTGCAATATATGTCTTTGTGGCCTAACACTAAGGCCCAAATTAACCATACTAATCAACATAGACGTCTCGTAACATGCGGGTTTAAATTTATAACACGGTAACAAATACCTACGCACAGTAACAAACAAACAAACAATATTTTGACATGGTTCATGTACACCCCAAAACGTTAAAAAAAGTTAAAGTAGGGGAAAATCTATCAACTCACAGATGAACAAGCGGTGGATCAAACAAACATCACAGGGCACGAGAATCCAAACGTCCAAGTGTATCACAGTGGCAAGTCTATTATATTGATATATGCATAATTTATATCAGAACCTATCCGCAACTATAAATGCTTAAGCAATTTGTAGCAACAATAACTAAACAAACGGGAGGTTTAACAACACTCCCGGGAACATACCGAACGGACAACAAACACCCGACGAGATCATAGGGCCCCAACCGGGAAGTGAAATATCATTACTGGAAACCATTATGCCCATACTTGTAAAAATAACCAAACCGGGTCGCTCGATATTTCCCAAAACACAAAACAAACGAGAATAGCAAAAACACCTGATGCAGCATGCGGGCCTCATAAAACCCCAGAGACCAACCATGCGGCCCGCATGGCAGATCATTGACTGCAGTTGACTTTCTAGGATGCGGGCCACTTGGAACACCCAAAAACCCACATGAGGCCCGCACCGACAATTTTGTCTTTTAGCGGATTTTTACCATTTTTTTATTTTTGGCTAGTTTTGGCAACGGGGTTTTGTTCCCGACGTTTCCAGTAGCCATAATACTAATTCTTAAACCCTTAGGCCATGTCCATTCTCAAAATATAAGTCCCGGTTTGTCTCAACTTTACCCGAAAACATTTCTTTACATAATTTTAACCAAAACCGATCGTTCCAACACTTCATTGACTATCAAGAACTGTCCTAAATTTCTTTTAATGACCACTAGGCTACTGGAATCTTCTGGGTGTTCATATACCCTCAATATAATCCAAATATTTCGATTTTCAGGTTTTTAACCACAAAATTACAAACAATGCCTCCACCTCATTACCAAACCTTTAATAATGTGACACTTTGTCACTGAGTTGGTGGGTTTCCTAGGCCAATATCCAGATTCACAAAATCAAACCCGAAAACACAACATGCATGTATCAAGGACGTGTACCTTTTGTTCAAAGTCTTGTACCAAAGAAAATCTGAGCACTCCAACTGGACCTCTTTTGCTATTTTCAGCCTCCTTGCTCACTCTAGACATCAATTCTAAGCTTGAATGCATCATCAAACTCAGATTAGGTTGGGGGTTTCATCAAAAATACAATCTAGAGCAAAACCCAAACATGAACTAACCTCGGTTTGCCTCAGATTTGATCCCTCTAGCCTTGGATTGCACTTGATCGCACATGCAACACTGAATGAGGGTACATTACCATTGATCAGTAGCAGATATGACCAAATCACACTCAAGATGGTGAAATAAGTGAACTAGATTCTTACTCGAGCCTCATGTGACCTCAAAATGCTTGAAACTTGTTGTTCAAAGCTCCTCCTGGCCGGAATTAGGTATCTCAGGGGAAAAGGGACGGAAAGGAGAAGAGTTCTCCAAGTGGTTGTGGTGAAAATGAGCAGAAAATAGGTGAAAACCCGTTTTTATAGACCTGGGCGACATGTGGCCCACTTGAGGTGCACAAGGGAGTCCATACGGCCCACATGGACCAGAAACACACACGGATCCTGGTTTGTTGACCCGCGAACCGCCCCATCGACCCGAAAAACATGCGGCCCTCATAAGGAGAAACAGGAGACGCATGCGGCCTGCATGTGTCAGATTTTCACTTTTTCTTTTATTTTTCTTTAAAAAATTTCGGTTCGTTCTCGTCATTTTTCTAGAGTGTTACAATCCTTCCCCCCTTAAAAGAATTCCGTCCCGGAATTTGCTAAGGCTCAAAGAGATGTGGGTTTTTCCTACGCATGTCCATTTCTGATTCTCAAGTATGCTCGGGTCCACGCCGAGCATCCCACTTGACCTTTACCATCGAAATCTTCTTTCGGCGTAACTTCTTCACAATCCGTTCCATAATCTCTACATGCTTCTCTGTAAATTTCAGCTTTTCATCCACGTGAATTTCCTTCAACGGAGTTGCTAGAGCCTCATCAACTAAACATTTGCGTAAGTTCGACACGTGAAACATGTCGTAAACTCCACTGAGTTCTTCAGGTAAATCCAACTGGTAGGCTACGCTACCCACTTTAGATATGATCTTGAAGGGTCCAATGTAACGAGGACTTAGCTTTCCTCTTTTTCCAAACCGAATAATCCCTTTCCAAGGGGATATTTTAAGCATTACCATATCTCCTTCCTTGAATTCCAATGGCCTATGACGACAATCGGCATGACACTTCTGTCGATCCTGTGCGGCTTTAAGCTCTTCTTTAATTTCTCGAACCTTATCATTCGTAGCCATAACCAACTATGGTCCCGTAAGTCACCCTTCTCCAACTTCAGACCAACACAATGGGACTCTACATTTCCTTCCATATAGAGCTTCAAATGGCGCCATTTCTATACTAGAGTGATAACTGTTGTTATATGAAAACTCCATCAATGGTAGGTGGGTGTCCCAACTGCCACCAAATTCCATCACACATGCTCTCAACATGTTTTCTAAGTTTTGGATGGTTCTTTCACTCTGCCCATCCGTCTGCGGATGATATGCCGTGCTCAGCTTCACCTTCGTTCCCAACGCCTCCTGAAGACTTTGCAAGAAGTGGGAAGTAAAACGACTATCTCTATCCGATACAATAGATAATGGCACTCCATGCCTCGACACTATTTCGTTTACATAAATCTAGGCCAATTGTTCCGTAGGGTAGGTTTCCTTAATCGGCAAAAAGTGAGCTGACTTGGTTAACCGATCCACGATTACCCAAATAGCATCATTATCACTCCTAGTTGTGGGAAGCTTAGAGCATCCACAACCCATTCTATATCCTTGTCCCTATAATTTATATATTTATCATTACTTTTTCTCTCTCTTCCACTCACAATCACAATTGAATAATACTTTTTAATACATTTATCATTCCCTTTCACTCTCTTCAAACCTCAAATTTGACAGATTTACTAAATGTTTCCTCAAATATAGGGATTCACCAAATTTTTCCTCAAATATTTATCTCTCCTCTACTCACAACCACTCACAACTACACCTTAAATTTTACAATTTACACTCACACTAAATATAGGGAATGGACTATGAATGCTCTTAGTTACGAAATCCATAATCACCATGTCCCATTTCCACTCGGGTATGTCTAAGGGTTGAAGTAAACCAGCAGGCTTCTGATGCTCAACTTTTACCTGTAAACACGTATGGCATTTTCCAACAAACTCGGTAATTGCTCTCTTCATCCCTTACCACCAATAGTGGGGTTTCAAATTCTGGTACATCTTATCATTACCAGGGTGCATCATATACTTAGACTTATGCGCTTCACAAAGGATCATTTCACGGAGACCACCTCCCTTCGGCACCCAAATTCTATTTCCCATTCTAAGGATACCATCGGGTACCTTGGTAAGGCGACCCACGATGGTCATCATTTCTTCTTTTATTATTCACTTCTGGATCGGTTATTTGGTCCTTCTGAGCTTTCAAATTTTCATCGATCAGATCAACACGCACATCTATTCTCATTGCACGAACTTTAAGAGGCTTGGTTCTTTCCTTTCTACTCAATGCTTCAGCCACCACGTTGGCTTTTCCGAGATGGTACTTTATCTCACAATCATAATCACTTAACACCTCCATCCAACGCCTTTGACGCATGTTTAGTTCCTTCTGATTGAACAAATGCTGCAGACTCTTATGATCGGAGAAAACCACAAACTTTGTGCCATAGAGGTAGTGCCTCCAAATCTTTAGGGAAAACACTACCGCACCGAGTTCCAGATCATGCATAGTGTAATTCTTCTCATGCGTCTTTAGGTGCCTTGATGCATAGGCGATCACTTTGTTTCGCTCCATCAGCACGCATCCTAACCCGTAGATCGATGCATCACAGTAAACAACAAAGTCTTCTATTCCTTCAGGTAAGGAAAGAATAGGAGCGGTGCTCAATTTCTTCTTTAGAAGCTCAAACACATCAGTGTGCTTCTGCTTCCAGTCCCACTTTGCATTCTTCTGAGTTAACGCGGTTAATGGTGTCGCAATCTTAGAGAAATCCTGTATGAATCGCCTATAGTAACCTGCTAAACCCAAAAATCTTCTAATTTCTGTCGGAGACTTAGGCTGCTCCTAGTTCATTACCGTTTCAACCTTAGCAGGATCTACCTGAATTCCAGCACTGCTTACAATGTGTCTTAGAACCTGTATTTCTCTAAGCCAAAACTCACACTTAGAAAATTTAGCATAAAGTTTCTCAAATCTTAATACCTCTAAAATCTTCCCAAGGTGTTCTTCATGCTCCTTCCTCGTTCGTGAATAAATCAATGTGTCATCTATGAAGACTATTACAAACTTATCGAGGTAAGGTTTACACACTCGGTTTATTAAATCCATAAAGACTGCAGGCGCGTTTGTCAATCCAAACGGCATCACGGTGAACTCATAGTGCCCATACCTTGTTCTAAATGCAGTTCTTGGCACGTCTTCTTCTCTAACCCTTACTTGATGATATCCAGACCTCAAATCAATCTTAGAGAAATAACTCGCTCCCTGGAGCTGATCAGACAAATCGTCTATTCGAGGAAGTGGATACTTATTCTTGATGGTTACTTTGTCGAGATCACGGTAGTCAATGCACATACGCAATGATCCATCCTTCTTTTTCACAAATAACACGGGAGCTCCCCAAGGTGAAGAGCTAGGTCGAATGAAACCCTTATCCAAAAGTTCTTGTAGTTGGCTCTTCAATTCCTGCATTTCAGATGGCGCAAGTCTATACGACGCTTTAGCTATCGGGGTCGTTCCTAGTGCCAATTCAATTTGGAACTCCACCTGTCGCTCAGGTGGCAATCCCGGTAGCTCATCCGGAAACACATCGGCGAATTCCGAAACAACGGGTACATCTTCAACCCTTTTCTCGTGAGGGACTTCTACCAAGTTAGCTAGGAAAGCATGGCATCCTTTCTTCATGCATTTATTTGCCTTGAGCATTGAAATTATCTTCAACGGTCGCGCTTGACGATCGCCCACTATCGTGTGAATTTTCCCATCCGCGGATTCAACTTCCACAATCTTCTCGTCGCAACGAATCTTAGCTAGATGTCGGGTCAACCAATCCATTCCGAGTACAATATTGAATTCACTCAAGGTCATGGGAAGCAGTTCTAAATCAAATAGGGCATCATCTAATCTTAACTGGCAATTCTTAACAATTTCAGGGATACTAACTTCTTGCCCATTAGCAGTTTCTACAATATAGGGTCTATCTAACGTATGTAAAGCACATTTTAATTTGGGTAAACATGAAGTGGCTAAAAAACTCCTATTAGCTCCAGAAGTCAAACAATATACTAACAAACACATTGTTCACATAGAACATACCAAATATAACATCATCACTATTACGAGCCTCTTCAGCAGTCATGATAAATAGGCGAGGTTTACCTTTTGGACCTCCGTCATCTCTGCCCCTGTTTCTGTCTTTAGCAGCATCCTTGGGTTTTGGGCAGTCAGCGATTCTGTGTCCTCTGTCGCCGCAGTTGTAACATGTGGTAGGTTTCGTGCACTGGTTTCCAAAGTGACCAGCAGTGTTGCACTTGTAACATGTAGGCCTTTCACCCTTGTAGTCTCTACCCTTCTCATCTCTGCCTTTCTTTCTATCGCCCCTCCGATCTCGGTCACGGTCCCTTCTCTTTCCCTCAAACCTCTTATGGCGCCCGGAGGATTCGTTCCTTCTCCCAGATTGGCGGTTCCACTCATCACATAAAGTGCCCGTCAAATTAATGGCAGATTTCAGAGTGTGAGGTCGAGAAGCTCTCACATCTATCCTAACTACTGGGCTCAGGCCATATAGAAATCGACGAATATGAGTTTCTTCCTCCTTTGCCATATGGGAAACAAGGTTCAACAGCTCATTGAACCTGTTAATGTATGACATGTAATCTGACCCCTTCATCTCCAAGTGAATAAACTCATTCTCCAGCTTCTCAGATTCGTTTTCTGGCAAAAGCATTTCCAACACCAATCTGCGAAACTTATTCCAACCCATCGAGTAAGTTCTGGTCTTGCCTCTTTTGTTCAGCTCTGCTTTCCACCAGTTCAGAGTGGGTCCTTTAAATGATTGAGAAGCAAACATGATTTTGTCTCTCTCTGCACACTCGCTGATATCCATCGTGCTTTCAACCTCATCCAACCAGTTTAGTGCCTCAGTGGCACTTTTGTCACCCTTAAAATTCCTGGTTTACTCGCCATGTATGTCTTGTAGTTGCAACCCCTTTGGTATGCTTTCCGTTTCTCCTTTCGCTCTCTCTTTGCTTCGCCCTCCTCAGAGCTGTCAGAATCTGAACTGTACTTGCGACGCCTCTTAGGCTCGCTTCTCGAGCTTGTAGAAGACTCTTCTCTAACCCTTTTACGCTTCATAGACCTTGGCTTTCGGGAACTTGTAGAGGATTCATATCTCACTGTCTTGCGTTTTTCATACTTAGATCTCCTATGATGGCTCGATTCGGTTCTTTCTTCAGTTCTGGATTTCTATCCTTCAGGTTCAACGTGTTTCTTACCCAGTCTTTTCTCCTGAGCAACTAAGTTTGGGAATGCAGTTGCAATCCCGTCAGCAATCAGTTTCTGTAACCTTTCTTCCTGCTCCTTTTCTCGCCTCTGCTCGGAGGTTAGAGGGTTCTCATCCACAATACACAAGGAGTTGTCGTCATCTTCATCATTGCTTTGTTCAACTGTATATCTGAGCACTCCAACTGGACCTCTTGCTATTTCCAGCCTCCTTGCTCACTCTAGAGATCAATTCCAAGCTTGCATGCATCATCAAACTCAGATAAGGTTGTGGGTGTTATCAAAAATAAAATCTAGAGCAAAACCCAAACATGAACTAACCTCGGTTTATTTACAAGTTAACATCATGTTCATGTATGTTGAATTTATGCATGAAATTATAAATGTATCAGTTAGATCTATGTTTAAAAACCACGAAAAATATCAACTTAGTTTACAAAGAGTTTATGTCATGTAAATTGGGTCGCCTTGAACACTTCATAACTCGACCAAAACTTAACAAAACAGGTCGATTCTTAAGTCAGTTTAAAGAATTAGCTTTCCAACCCAAATGGTCTCATCCATTTTCATTAAGCTTTGATACCTCAATTGCAATTAACAAGATGTAAGGTCAAAACTGCATTTTCTCGCTAGATTCTTGGTCTCACTTTCATGAGATATAACTTTATCAAAACAAACCGAAGGAAGCAAATACTTTGACCAAAATGTAGTACTTTGAGTTGACGCATGTTTGTTATCCTCACCACCTCCTGACTCGTTCAGGAGTTTTCAAATCTCATACTGGGTCAACCATAATTTTAGGCGTGGTTTAGTGGTTCTGATCGAGTTAGCCATATTTTTTGATGCAATCAAACGCTATGACCACTGACCGAATCAACAATCAGAGCTGACTGGACCCAGTCAGTCAAAATCAAACAACCCCTTAGCTTTGAAAGCTGTATTATTTTGATAATAGTAATTGAATTTTTATTTCGATAATAGTAATAGAGTTTGGTCAGGGAAACTAAGCTTATCCCAACAATTGTCTAGTGAAATACTTGAACAACCATTGTGTACATATAGAATGTTTTAAAACCTTTAAACATGTAATGGAAGTATGAACCTTACCTTTTTAGAAAGCTAATCATAAAAATTTCAAGACCTAAAACTCTCGTTTGATTTAGTAAATCAAAACCCGAAATCGATTTAAATATCCAATAGATGCTGGAATGATGTAAGCTTGTGTAGGACCAAGGGATGAAGGGTAGACTGGGATGAATGATGTAAGTTTATGTTTTGAGTTGATGTATGTTTCAAGGCCGGCTTAGTGCCTTGCTGCCTGATTCCCTTTTTTAGTTTTAATGAAATCGTTGTTAAAAAAAAGTAAATTGAAAAAACAATAGTTTTTAATTAAATTTTAAGGATGATAACAAATAAGTAAATAACAATTTAAAGAAGAAATCAAACAAGGTTGGTGTATTGGTTAAACTCATACATTTTAGTTGAAGAGACTTAAGTTTTAATCTCATCCACATCACTTTATGAGATATTAGTTGGCAATCAAAGGATTAAATCTTATCATTGATTTCGAGTTACAAGACAGGTTTTACGATTTTACCCGATTTCCATCGAATGATGTAAATGGGGCATGCTCCCGAATTCCTTGCTATAAAATCCGAACTCAAAACAGTGAATAAATCAAGAGTAATAAGTCCCGATGTATCGTTAAGCCAAATTATCGTTAAAAATACATGTCAAAGAAGAAAGAATGAAGTAAAGAATGCTTTTTTATTTTAAAAAACGAAGCGTCTATTTGGACATCCCTATACGCTGCGTATGATACAATACGCAGCGTATAAGACTTTTTACCGACAAAGTTACAGATCTGACATTCTCTGACATGGAATTTCCAAATACGCTGCGTATAACACAATACGCAGCGTATAGTAAACTGAATAAATTCGTTTGCTTTGTGTTTGTTTGGTTATGTTTATTAATTTTTTTAAATAAAAAACAAAAAGTAATTTTAATATGACACCGTACTAGAAACTCAAAGTGTAATTTTCATATTCAACCTATACGTTGTGTATTGTTAAAGAAATTGGTTGAAGAGCGTATTGTAATTTTCATAGTTAACACTTTTCAGTAATTATTTCTTTAACAAAGTCCAAATCCACAGTTGGCACCTTTTACCTCCAATCCATTGCCCAAACCTTCAATACATCTTTGGAGTTTTTTGAGACAGCTCTACCTCGTGGGTTTGACTGTTTTGGTGATAAGTTTGTGATTAGGGATAGCAAGATCTTAAAGTTGGATTATAGTAGGGATGCATTGCAGACCATCTTTAGTGAAATGATTAATTAGCATACTATTTTTTAGCAAAGGCCCGAGAGAAGATCTGAAGCTTTTTAACACCCTGCATCCAATGTTTTTTTTTATTTTTATGCAGTGAAGGCTTTAGTCTAAGTTTGGAGGATTTTGTGATTTCAAAGGATGCTATAAGAAGCATAGAAGACCAACTACTAGAAGTTGCACCTATTACTTGAGCTCTAATTACAATGAGGTAATTGACATGCAACTCGAGAAAAATCTTCGGGCATGTAAGAATCCCATCTCTGAATTTATTCTAAGTTTGGAGGATTTTGTGATTTCAAAGGATGCTTACAAATCATAAGAATGTTCATAATGATCGACGGGTTGTGCTTTATTTGAAAGATTGTGATTATATAAACGTTGACATGCAACTCGAGAAAAATCTTCGGGCATGTAAGAATCCCATCTCTGAATTTATTCTAAGATTGGAGGATTTTGTGATTTCAAAGGATGCTTACAAATCTAAGAATGTTCATAATGATCGACGGGTTGTGCTTTATTTGAAAGATTGTGATTATATAAACGTTGACATGCAACTCGAGAAAAATCTTCGGGCATGTAAGAATCCCATCTCTGAATTTATTCTAAGATTGGAGGATTTTGTGATTTCAAAGGATGCTTACAAATCTAAGAATGTTCATAATGATCGACGGGTTGTGCTTTATTTGAAAGATTGTAATTATATAAACGTTGACATGCAACTCGAGAAAAATCTTCGGGCATGTAAGAATCCCATCTCTGAATTTATTCTAAGATTGGAGGATTTTGTGATTTCAAAGGATGCTACAAATATAAGAATGTTCATAATGATCGACGGGTTGTGCTTTATTTGAAAGATTGTGATTATATAAACGTTGACATGCAACTCGAGAAAAATCTTCGGGCATGTAAGAATCCCATCTCTGAATTTATTCTAAGATTGGAGGATTTTGTGATTTCAAAGGATGCTACAAATATAAGAATGTTCATAATGATCGACGGGTTGTGCTTTATTTGAAAGATTGTGATTATATAAACGTTGACATGCAACTCGAGAAAAATCTTCGGGCATGTAAGAATCCCATCTCTGAATTTATTCTAAGATTGGAGGATTTTGTGATTTCAAAGGATGCTTACAAATCTAAGAATGTTCATAATGATCGACGGGTTGTGCTTTATTTGAAAGATTGTAATTATATAAACGTTGACATGCAACTCGAGAAAAATCTTCGGGCATGTAAGAAAAATCTAAGAATGTTCATAATGATCGACGGGTTGTACTATATATACCCCATCTATTTTATAAACTTTCACAAGCATTCACAATGAATAGGCGTAGTTGGAAGTCCGAAGACGACGTAGCGGTGGCACAATCTTTCGTTAACGTCGCACACAATTGGAATGATGGACGCCCGCCAAACGAGTTTTGGCCTGCCGTGATTGATGACTTCAAACGGCGACGTGGTGTGGAAGATGTAAACGGGAACTTTATCAGGGCGAAATGGTGCGCCTTGCAATCGAATGCACGAACTTTTAATGATATCTATGTACGACTCGAGCGACAATATGGCGCGGAGGGTATAAGCTCAGTGCTGCGAAGGTCGTTGAACGAGTACAAAACTGAAAATGGCAAGAGCTTTATATACGCAGGCGTTTGGGCTTTTTTGAGGCCATACATCAACAACCCCGAAGATCCTATTTTCACGTTTAATCGTTATATATAGGCGTTCGTGTTTTCTTTTAAGTTGTGATGTTTTAATTTATTTTGTTGTCTTTTATTTTATTTTTAATGAAAGAACTTTTTAAATTGTTTTCTTTTAAGTTGTAGTTTTTAATGAAAGAAAAATTATGTATACGCTGCGTATTGCCAAAAACGCAGCGTATAAGACCTACGCAACCCTAAACCTGGTTGGGAAATGATTATGTCTTGATTACAACATTCCATACGCAGCGTATGTCGTAAAACGCAGCGTATGAAATGTCTGTCATATTAATTAGTTCTATATACGCTGCGTATTGGGTTATACGCAGCGTATATAGATGTTTAATTAGCAGCACCCTTAAAAAATAAACCAACAAACTAGGTGGGGACGTGAAATGACTAAAAAGTAAGATAAGACTTTGGGTGTTTGGATTTGATATCAGCTGCTGTAAGTGCAAGCAAGATTACAGTTATTGGTTGTATTTTCCCCTTTATTTAATCTTGATGGAACACCAAGAACAACATGAACCTCCATTTTAAGCCACCCCTTTTTCTTCTTTCTCTCTCCTCTCTCCTCCATCTCTCTCTCTGTCTCTTTCTCTTTCTTCCTTCTCTCTCCTCTCTCCTGGAAAAACAAAGAGCTGTTTTACCCACACAAGTAAGTCTTCCTCTCTCTCTCTCATACAAATCCTTATTTCTCTCTCTTTCTGTCTTTTCATTCAAATATCTTAAATGGGTTCATGTTATCTCACCCGATCTTGAAATTTTTCTTTCCAAGATCCGATTTTTCCCCCTTTCTTGATCTTGAATTCTTGAACCAAAAGCAATTTCTTTAGTTTTGAAAAAGTTAATCATTTTTTCTTGTTTTTTTCTCACGGATCTGTTAGATCTACCATCTTTTATGCTAGATCCATCATCCGTGCCCTAGAATTTTCAATTTCTTGTTAATTTTTGTTAATTTTATCAACATGTTCGTATTAGATCTAAAAAGATTTGATCTTGATGATTTTGGTGTTCATAGATCGGCGAATTGGGTGAAATTTCACCCACCCACATCATTTAATTTCATGTTTTTAATAATGTTGTTTTTCAATTGCATGTTTGTAGATTTAATCGATGGATGATGACGGATTGAATATGCGAAATTGGGGGTATTATGAGCCCTCTTTTAAAGAACATATTGGGCTGCAATTAATGTCTCCATTTGGGGATCATAGAGACACAAAACCCTTTTTATCTTCCCGTGAAACCCCCTTGATGATAAACCCGAACGGCGGTGCTGCCAACGCCGCCGCCGCGGCGGCGGCGGCGGCTGCGGCGACGGCGTACCACCACCACCACCATCCGCCCATGCCAATGCATTACATGAGAGACAGTTGGGCACAAAGGGAAAGGCTTCTTCATATGCTTCCCGGAAACCCTACATTTTATTCTGATTCTTCGGCTTCGAATCCGATCCACATTATGCACCACCCGACCCCGATCGATTCGTCGAGAGACTCCGGGATGAATATGGAGGACCTCGGTGGCGGTGACGGGGACGGTGACGGTGAGGATGACGCGAGTGGGAGCGGTCGGGTGAAGAAGCGATCCGGATCGGGATCGGGAATGGGTCCGAAAACCGGGAGAGGGAAGAAACCGAAGAAGGCGAAAGAACCCGCGACCCAAACGGGCCAACGATCGAAGCTTATGAAGCGGAGCTTGGATCTCGTGATAAACGGGGTCGATATGGACATATCGGGGATCCCGATCCCAGTTTGTTCGTGCACCGGAACGCCTCAGCAATGTTACCGATGGGGGTCGGGCGGGTGGCAGTCTGCGTGCTGCACGACCACGATTTCGATGTATCCGTTGCCGATGAGCACGAAGCGACGGGGGGCCCGGATCGCGGGGCGGAAGATGAGCCAGGGGGCGTTCAAGAAGGTGTTGGAGAAGTTGGCTTCTGAAGGGTACAATTTTGATAATGCAATTGATTTGAGGGCTCATTGGGCAAAACATGGGACCAACAAGTTTGTAACAATCAGATAGATGATCAAGGTTTCACTTGCCCATGAGTTTTATAAGGTTTTCTTGAGTTTTAGACATTTGGGAATTTATATTTATTTCAATTTATGCAAAAAGGAATGTTTCTTGTTGACTGTTTAACAGTAGATTTAATTTTTCTGTTTGTTGATAATCTTTATTGTCAACAGTTTATGTTGAATCTGTCATCTGTTTTAGTTTTTATCATTTCATTGAGTTTGCGGTTCGGATTAGGTTCCCGTTTAGACTAAATGGGTTTTAGTTGGTTTTGAGATTTAGCATAAACGGATTCGGTTTAATTTGGGTTGAACTGTAAACACGTTTATCAACGTTTGTCGAAAAATAGGTTGTATTTGGTTTGATTTGATGGGTTATAGGTTGATTTCTTTAGCTAAAAAGTAGGTTGTGATTTGGTTGATAACTTGATATGATGAGTTTGTAGGTTGAATTGTTTATCTAGATTGTTTTTATAATTTAAAAGAAAAAAGATATGTTTATGTCATAGCTTAAACTTAGTGTGTATTTATGTAAATTTAAACACTAGAAGAGAAACCAATATTGATTAAGGTTCTTTATAAAGGTTTTTGGGTTGACTTGTCTATCAGTTTCGTTTTTATAACATTAAAAATATTATGTTTGTCATAACCTAAATTTATTGTGTATTTATGTCAAAATTTAAACAAAAGAAATAAATGAACATCAATTATGCTTTATATCTTAGACATAATAATTTTACACATTATGATTTTTTAGCCTAATATATAATTTACTATACATTAACTGCAACAACACCATGATGATCAACAACCACAATCTCAATTCGATATCGTCACGACTCGAACTTGCGAACTTGCGGGTTTGTTGAAGATTCTGAAGGCGGTTTTATCTATCCGTTTGATGCATATGAGCTTGAACGGGCGATGTTTGCAGCACTGGCACGATGGCGTTTGTATGATCATGATGCCTCATGCGGATCATTATAACGGGTGATTCTATAGCTTTTAGTGCATCATCTTCTTTGTGGAGAAGCACTTGTGGCTCGGTTATCTTACGGTCTAAAAACTGATATTCTTCCGTTTGTTCTTCCTGTATAGTACACAAATGTTATTATAACCATTATAACGGGCGATTCTATATATGATATTATTATTATCAAAATTGTGTCAAATACATAACCTCAACATTACGAGTTTTAAAGGTTGATGTGATCACGATAAGTTTCACCCAAAACTTCATATTATTTTATAATTCTACATGTCAATACTCTAAAACTATAAATTTTACACAGATACAATGAACATTACCTTAATTACAACTTCTATATTTGCCTTTTAGTATTATTTTTTTTTTGTCCTTATTAAGGTTCAAAAAGAATATCATAATTGTTTATTATTGATAAATATTTTGGAATCACTTTTAAAATGCACATCCAAACGACATCTAAAAGAAGTAGAAAAAAAGATGAAAGACTTAGGCCCGGTTTGATTTTAAGCGCTAACTGAACACCTCCTGACCGAGTTGGAGGTTTTTGATGACTGACCGAGTAAGGTAAGAAAGAGGGTATAGGTCAGACCATGTTGACCAAGTCAGATGGGCTTTTTGACGAATCAAACTCGCTGACCGAACACCTCCTCTGACTGATTAACCAGATAAAACGTTTTGACCAAGTAAAAAGCAAATCAAACATCCCCTTACAGTGATGAGGTAGAAAGAGTGAGGCATAGGAAACTTGATGGGCCTATCTTCATGGGAGGGTTCAATTGGGTGTTGAATTGGCCCAAAGTCCAACTCGGGTTCTAAATCCAAACCCTTGGATCCAAGATCTTCAATCATCAAGTTGTTTTTCGTCCCTCCACACTCATCTTTCAGTTGCATAGTGTCTTCTTTCATTTCCTATGAGTGGATAAAAATTAGATAAATATAACAAAATGCTAGATGAGTTCAAGGAAAAAGTGCAATGTTTTAAAACCTGGATTGACCTAGCAGGTTCGACCGGTTGAACCGTGACCGGAGGCTCAGGTGGTTCGGGTGTATCCGGTTTAATTTAATTTACTTTCGATCTGATTTTTAACTCGATGGTTCTTACGGTTCAACCGGCCTAAACCCGTAACTAGCTCTCTAATTTAATCGGTTTTTAAAACTCACGTTAAGAAAACAAAAGTGGTTATTCTCTTGTTGATGAGGATAAAAATGGTAGTTAATTCAATCTACTAAATGATCAAGAACTTGATGCATATAATACCTGCAATATACTTTTTAAATATGGTAAGATTGGAGCCAAATGATTTCTTTTATTAATCTCAAAATGATTACACGAGTTGAAAACCAAAATTACAGAAAATAAACTCTCATGAAGAACGGAGAGAGATTATTAAATTGAAGAAGAAAGTTACACATTTGACCCCTGAGCTTTGACAGCTTATTAACCTTCCACTTTGCAATTTTACATTAATTGACTTAAACTTTGTGGACTGCTCCTGTTGACTTTGACATAACTAACAAAATCCTGTAAATGCATGTGTAGATTTTAACCATTAAAAAAATGTAAATTAAAGTTAATTACATAAATAATCCTTTTAGTCATAAAGGGTAGAATTCTCATCCCTATATCACAACTTTAGAGGCCAAGTTTTTGTTAGTTTTTGCAATAAAGTTAATAAATCCTATATAATCATCATAATCATGTCATAATCATATTCTTTTCCTTTTCTATAGAGATAATCATTTTTATGTATATTTGTTGATTCTATATGTATATGCAACATTAGGTAGCCAATGTCACCAGAGAGAATTATCAAGCATACCTTCAAGCTAAATGTCTTCCGGATATAACCCCTAAGAGAAAAACTCGCACCCGAGCTCGAACCCGCAAACGTAGCAGCTACGCTCTCACGATCCGGGGTCGTATCTTGGTTTAGTAGTCCTTTATAGTAAGGACTATAAGAGTTGATATTAATCATCAACTCATGTGGTATTATACCACCAGTAGTACTCTCTGCTTCAACAGTTGTACCCGTACCCGTCACCTTTTTGGTGTAGAGTAGCCCTTTGTAGTAAGGGCTCGGCAGGTACGAATTCTGGAAATCTTGCACTGTAGGATTTGTACTCTCTGCTTCAAGAGTTGTACCCTTACCTGCCACCTTTTCGGTGTAGAGTAGCCCTTTGTAGTAAGGGCTCGGCAGATACGAGTTCTGAAAATCATGCGTTATAGGATTTGTACTCTCCGCTTCGGAACTTGTACCGGGGGCTCTTTCGGAAAAGAGGAGCCCTTTGTAATAAGGACTGATGTTGAATTCCTCAAGGTTATCTTTTTTCTTCATTGTGAAAAAAAAAGTTAAAAAGGATTTTGGAAGAGTTGAGAGATTTGTAATGGTAATGTTTTTTAGTTGCAATCGTGTATCACGAGGTTTTAAATGTCTTTCGGTATAACCAATGTTTGCTAGGAAATATGCTGTGGATTGTTTTTTTTTTAAAACAGTTTAACATCAAAGGAATTTATTCAATTGAACCATAAGGCCGAATCCCCCATTAAAAACAATATACATAGGAAAATGATCTAATTCATCGATATAACAGATTTCGAAAGTGAATATTTGGGATATCTTATATTGTACTTCTACCGATCCTAGTCCGATTAGGAGCTGTTTGATTGCATGACTGATCTGGTCAAAACCACTGACTCGCTGACCCGGTCAGAGATTTTGCTAGTCAGACTGTTTAATTTGTTGCTGACCAAGTCAACCACCTCTAATCCATGTGTATTTTTGAGCTGACCGAGTCAGTTTTGGCTGAACAGTCAAATGGGGACTCAATAAAAACCTACATAAACTAATAAAAATTATTAAGCGACTCAAAGTCCTTAAAATAGAGCGTCCTAATTCAGATCAATACTAATCAATCCCCCAACTATTTATTTAATACATGATTAGCCCAACACGTTCTAGATTATCACCATTCACCAGAGAGCCCGTTGGAGCTACACCAGTCCTAAAAGACTCCCTCCATTGCCGCAATGAGAGCCTCCCGAGTAATCATTGTCATCAAAGTCGCCCCGATCTAACAACAGTCCATATTTAGAACAAGCAGTTATGAGCGAATATTAGTGAGGGCCAATGGAACTATCAGTTATAAGCTGCAAATCTAAGATTGGTATTGTTGCATAACTTGAAATTCATTATTGACAATTCACTATTTAAGTATTTTCTTAAATGAAAATTGTATTGTTGTTTATTGATCGTTTAAAGAATGAGCACTAACATGGTAATAGGTTAGTAATGTTTATAGATCAGTTTTGCTTAAGTGAGCCGTAATACGGTAATAGGCTAGTAATATTTTATGGTGCATATATAAGTTATCTTTACACATGCATAGATGTGTTGGACACAATTGATATATTTGTGATTTTACACATGCATAAATGTGTTGGACACAATTGATATATTTGTGATTGATGATATGAATTAGAAACAAGAGAGTAGCAAGCAAACTTCACATATGAATAAAACTAATGTTGATTAATTTTGTTGGGTACCTAAAATAATAAGAGAAGTCCTTTAAATAGGACTAGAGAACTACTTAATTACACCGACCCAAAACCAATTTGTTCGTAAACTAATTCCTATCAACCTAATTTAATTATCTTCTACTCTTCTAGAACATTTAACCAAACTAAACTTACGTAAACATCAAATAATTAAACTATAAACTCTAATTAATACTAATTACTTATTAACTAATTGATCCTTCAACTTTGGTTGTTTTTCAATTCATCTCCTTTTTATTAAGATTAATTCATCAAGATGATCAATAAACCACATATTAAACCAACTAAAACATCTGACCCACCCAAATATTTTGATGTCATCTCTTTAGAAATCCGAACACCGAAAAAGCAACCCATGCTTTAATTTTAAGTGGAGTGGGTTATAGTGTTGCCTTTTGTGGATCAAAATTTTTTTTTGAACAACAACTTCCATTAACACAAACAGCCCATAGCAAGCAGCAAAGGGCTAAGAAACAAACACATAAAAGAGCTTACATATTGAACTGAACCCAGTCCTCCCACTTGAGGTTGCCCCACTTCCCTCTATGCTTTACCCACATATAACTTATATATTTACTTTCACTAAAGAGAACATGAATGAAGACCTGTTTCATCTCAAACACCAAAGCATTCCTACTCTTCCAAATCACCCAAATGGTCGCCATAATAATCGTGTAAAACACAATCTTGATCTTCTTGTCGAAACGAGACTCCTCCACCATCAAGACGAGGTCCTTTAGATTGAACGCAAAAATAGAAGGAACCTTACACCAGCACGACACCAAATGCCAAATCTCCGAAGCAACTCTGCATCCCACGAGCAGATGCAACGCGGTTTCAAATTGCTCATCACACATCGGACACGCAACCGAATCCAGGACGACATTCCTCTTAGCCAGCTTCGTCTTAGTGGCAATTCTCTCCCGGAGGGCCCTCCAAAAGAAAATGTTAACCTCCTTAGGAGCCACCCTATTCCATGGCATAACAAAATCCGACACAGGAGCATAATTTTCCTCGATTAACCTTCGCAAGGACGCAGTAGAAAATCTGCACAACGAGTCCCCCAACCATTGAACACCTGCAACATATCTAGACATAAGACTCAGCAAATTAATTGAATTCTTTTCAAAGAAATCCTCCACTCTGCCAATGTTGTTCCAGGTCCCACTCAACGATTTTTTGAAAGGAATAAACCCAGCCCCTCCAGACTTATGATGGATCCCCACAACAACACGTGCCCACAGCTTGTCCGGTTCTTTAAGGAACCTCCAAAACCACTTCGCTAGAGAGCATCTATTATAAACTTCGAAGGAGATGACCCCCAAACCACCCAACACCACGGGTTTTGTGACTTCCTCTCATTGCCCGACCACAATGGCGTCATCGACAAACAATATATGGGACTGGGATGGGCCCCCATTAGGAATATCTAATCCTTTGAAACATCCGAATGTCAAAGCCTGCCCGAACATCCATTGGAAAGCCTCCATCACGATCACAAAAAGAAACGGAGACAATGGATCGCCTTGTCTCACCCCCCCCCCCTTTCCAGCATTAGAACTCCAACGTGGGAGACCCGTTGACTAAAATAGATGTTCTAGAAGCTTCGAGGCAGCCCCAAACCCACTCTCTCCATTTAGACGGATAATTCATTTGCCCAAGCACCGAGTCAATGAAATTCCATTCCAACGAGTCGTAAGCCTTTCAAAATCAATTTTGAATATAAAAGACAAAATTTTAGCTTTCTTAACCCAAGAGATCACTTCCTTAATGATAAGGGCCCCATCGACGATATTCCGACCCGCCACAAACGCCAATTAATTCTCCGAAACAACCGAAGCGATATAAAGCTTAACCCGATTTGCAAGAACTTTTGAGACGACTTTAGAGATACACCCAACGATGCTTATGGGTCTAAAGTCTCCCAAAGAGTGAGGATCGTTGCACTTAGAAATAAGGTGAATGAAAGCCGCTCCACATCCTTGGCTAAAGGATCCATACTCATGGAATTGATTAAGGATCTTCACAAAATCACCCTCAAAGAGATCCTAAACATTTCTTAAAAAACCGAAAGTTGTATCCATCCAGGCCGGGAGCTTTATCACTTCCACAGTCCCAAACGGCCGCTTTAGCTCGGAGTTGGAAAATGGAGCAACAAGAGCACAACCGTCTTCATCCGATAACTGATTAATACCCGAACATACCATGCCTGGTCTCCATTCCAAAACATTTTAAAACTTCTCCTTAAAAATTTTCCATGTTTCCTTTTTCACCTTCCCCGGATCGGACATGCACCTATCCCCCAATCGAATCCCGTTTATCCGACTAGCCACGAGGTTTCTGTTGACAATGCCATGAAAAAAGCTAGAATTCTCATCTCCCTCGATGCTTCATCTTATACGGGCCTTCTGTTTTAAATCTTCAGATTGTCTATTCTCAAGATCCAATAACTTGATCTTGGCCTCATCCCACATCTTAATGTCCCCATCAGACAACACCCCTTGGACAACCTTACCCTCATACTCTTGGTAGAGCTCCAAGCTCAAGCCCTATCACGATCTTCCTCAGCCTTAATGCCCTTCCTCCAATCTTTAATAACATTTTTTTTAGAAAAATTTAATTTCCCCAACAAGGCCCTATCAGCCCTCTCATCCTCATCCACCGTGAACTTAGACAAACCCTTCTGACTATCCCATTGAAATCGGGATGGTTTAACCATGACGAGAACAGTTTGAAAGGGGTCGGGCCATAATCACAAAAGTTAAGCTTGAGCATAATAGGGCAATGGTCAGACCAGAGCCACAGAAGGGCCTGAACCATAGCCGACGGCCAACCATCACGGATAGTATTATTGACAAGATACCTGTCAAGCTTGCTAAAACTCCTTCCTCTGCCCTTCGTGTAGGTGAACGTACCTCCACCCATTTTGTATTCACAGAGGCAGGCATCTCTAATGGAAATATTAAATTCATTAGCCGCAGAGCGATTGAAAGCTGAGAATCTCCATTCTGGCGACCACCTAACCTCATTGAAGTCGCCGACTACAACCCAGCCCCCATCCAGAGTCTCCATCCAAAATCAAATTTTACCCCACAACTCCCTTTTCCGAGACATCTCCTGGGCAGTGTAAACATTCGCGACATTTAAAATAACGTCCAGCCCCAACAACTTGCTCGACGTTATAAGAAATTGCTCATCCATGATCAAACGGAGCAACATAAAACGCGTCGGGTCCCAAATGCTTGCCAATCCCCCCGACCTACCCCTGGAATTGACCCAATCTGCATCGAACTTATCCCGACCCCAAATTCTGTCCAGCGCGAAACGATTGCCATCCATAATTCTTGTTTCTTGGAGACAAATAAACGATAATTGGTTGTCGGCTCTAAGCTTGCTAACCCATCTAATTTTCTTGGCATCATGCACCCCACATACATTGAGAGAGAGGAAATCCATAATTAACATAATTTTTCACCCAACACCACCCTCTTCACTCTCTCTTCATGACCTTCCAAATCGACTCTAACGCAGGCTGCAAGACGAATGGTGTCCAGCACTTCAACTGCTAGCACCACATCTTCCTTTTCTTGAGTAGTGAGGTTAATTTCTCTGCGTCTGATCCCCAGCTCTAACCCTTCCCCTTTCGTTACTGGGAGCATCCCTACTTTGGGTTTTTTTTTCTTTCCTTCAAAACGGCCCAATATATTAGGCCCACTATCCACAGACTCTTCTTGGGCTTCTCCATTATGTTGGGCCCGAAAGATTGTGCTATCCAAACGATCCCTACCCCTCTGGGCCCCTTTGAACCATCATCATGATTGCCACTTTCAACCTCGTCCACTGTACCCGCCGAAAGTCGCACCTGTCCCACTTTTCCAGGCAACTCATTCCCAGGCAGATTTCGACCTTCCGACTTCCTACTTCCGACTGCCTGATCCGACGACCCTACACCGGACTCCGCCTTGCTGGCGTCCTCCTCAAGAACAGGAGATCTAACAACGATGGATGTAATCACTGAAGCCTCAAATTTTGACTCCAAACCTTCTTGATCGTAGATGAAGGAGGGGGTCTAGTCCTCCTCCACCTCCGAAATTCTGCATTCAAATTTTCTATTCTTCCAACATACGATCACGACCTCCTCAATTCTTTCACATTTGCTCGTAACTACCCCTAGGGTTTTCCAAGCGAGATTAACATCATACGGGTCTGCACCAGACGAATGGATCACCTCCCTATATTCCTTACCAATACGGTTGAGAACCTCCGCATCCCAAAACTGAGGAGGGACTCCTTAGATTCGAAGCCACGTAATACGTTCAGCAGGAAGCGACTGCCCCTCCCAAACGCCCATCTTTGAAAACCATCCCTCCTTCACGGATAGGATATTCAGTAAGCTCTCTTCCTGCTCCTTCATTGGGGCTGAGATTAACACAAACATACCACCAATATATCTTACCCTACACTCCCCAAGCCCATCTTCCTTCAATAAATAATGCATGTTGTTTAGGGTCCAAAGATCTGTCACCCTCTACACTCACTCCATTCCAAACTTCAAAAGCAGGTGTACTCAAGTCTCCCAGATCTATTGTTTTTGCCTCAACAGGACTAGTTCCTTTTACTTGATTTTGCCCAGCTAGGGCATCCTTGAATGACACTCCCCAACCTGTTAAACCGACAAGTTTCACATACTACCGTTAGTTTACGACCGTTCCTAAAAGTTTTTACAATTCACTAATAAACATAAAACTAGATGCATAGGTGGGAAATTCCTTCATTCACTATCGTTGTCGTTTTCATTTTCCTCGTCGTTTTCATTTCCCTCGTTGTCTTCTCCGCCGCCGGTGGAATGAAAGAGCTCCAGCGGCGGCGGTGTAGCAGCGCCGGTGGAGATGAGGAACTCCGC
The DNA here is from genome assembly GCA_039602395.1 of Deinandra increscens subsp. villosa. Lineage (NCBI taxonomy): Eukaryota > Viridiplantae > Streptophyta > Magnoliopsida > Asterales > Asteraceae > Deinandra > Deinandra increscens. The sequence goes on along the minus strand of JBCNJP010000008.1, from coordinate 66,943,863 downwards.
CGGCGGTAGTGTAGCTCGATCGAGAACGAGGGTCAGAATCGTCGCCCGCCGGTGGAGAACGGTGTAGCAGCGCCGGTGGAGAACGGTGTAGCAGCGCCGGTGGAGATCTTCGTGGGTTTTTTTTGGGGAAAATGGAAGACAATGGCGGCAATGGAGTATATGTCCCGCTAAATTTTTTTTAGGTCATTAGCGGCGACATGTCGCCGCTACACATGTCGCCGCTAATGGGTTCTCGTACGAACAAATGCCAGCCTTTGGATCGAATAAGAAATGGACGGTCAGATTTGATTAACAGGGTCAGATGCGGATCGGAGGTAATAGCGGCGACACGTCGCCGCTATTAGGTCGCCACTAAAAAGTGTCGCCGCTACTACTCCTTGTCGCCACTAAAAATGTCGCCCCTATTGCCTGTATTTCTTGTAGTGCTTCTTGACCCTTCCTCTCCCATTCTCTCATAATTTAAATCTATCCCCCCCCCCCCCCCTGATGTTCTTTTAGTAATTGGTAGTTTTGGAATTAAAATTATCAAAGATGGTATTGTTAATCTTACTGATGGTCGGTTTACTTTTTAAAAGTCAGAAATGGTGGTTGTTTCATTTGGTATAGATTTGACTGCTTGGATGCTGCTTGTAGGATGGCCAATTTATAATGCAGATTGCTAGATGCTTACTTTTTTATTTACTTATGTCTTTGTATGTTGATTGTCTTTACAACTTGTGTCTTTGCTTGTGGATTTTGTTTGTTTTTTTGGATGCATATTAGGATTTTCATGTATAGATTTCAATTTCCTTGATGGTTAGCTAGATGGACCTTTGGTCGGGATTGTTTTATTAGGCCAAGGTTCTTTTGTGATCGGGATGATCCTTGGGGTATATCCTCGGAGATTGAAAGACTCGAATACAATAAAAGAAAAAGCTAATAATGTCTTGTACATATACATGAAAAGTTTCGATAAACTGCATCTAACTCATTTTAAATTCACTACTAATAACACATTTAGTATATGCTAACTTTTATAACACTATGATGATCAGCAACTAAAACCTCAAATCGAGATCCCCATGATTCGAACCTGTGGAGTTGTTGAAGCTTTTGATCATGAAGACGGTTTTATCCATCTTTTTGGTGCAAATGAGGATGAACAATATTCGGCGTTTGCAGCAATGGTATGATGGCATTTGTATGATCATGATGCCTCTTGCGGACCATTCTAACGGGTGATTCTGTAGCTTTTAGTGCATTATCTTCTTTGTGGAGAACCGTTTTTGCTTCTGGTCTCTTGCGGTTTGGAAACCGATCTTCTTGCATTCTTTCATCCTGTACACAAATGTTATTATGACACCATGAATAATAGGATTTTTCAAAAGTTCGTGTACGATATTATGACTTGAAATTGTAGAAATGGATCCAAACTATGGGTGTTAAATGGGTCATGTTTACGGGTCGAACCCAACAAACCCATAATTTTGTAACGAACCCAAAAATCGTGTTAGGCACATGGAACCGAACACAATACAAGTTTTCACCAGTTTTCACCAGTTTTCACGGGACAACACGATCAAAACATGTTCAACCCGAAAAAAATTATTTAATTTTATAATAATACTTTATACTCTAAAACTCTACATTTACAAAACAAATTACAAATAAACATAAAATATAATTACAATTAAATTATAAACTACCAATTTTCTTTTCTCTCCAAAATTTTGGCATAAATTAAGTTAATTATGCCAAACACGTTTTAAAAAATAAGTATCAAATCAAACGGGTTAAACTAGTAATCCTGTGAACCCACTAGGCCGACCTGAAAATGACCCGTTTAACAAAATGTGTGTGCGCAGGTTCAATCCAAACCGTTTAGATTAGAACCAAACCTGTAAGTTTTAGGCTAAATTTGTGTCGTATTTGTTCACGATTAATGAATAATGAATACAATGAAATCATTTGTAAAACGCACATCCAAACACCACCTAAAAGAAGCAGAAAAGGGGGGAAGACTTACACTGATGACGTGAGAAGAGTTGGGTATAGGACACTGGACGGGCCTATCTTCGTTGGATGGTTCGGTTGGGTGTTGAATTGGCCCAAAGTCGAACACGGGTTCTAAATCAAAACCGTTGATTCCCATATTTTCGATCATCAAGTTGTTTTTAACATCTCTCCTGTCATCTGTCAGTTGAATCACCACCCTTTCTTTCATTTCCTGTGAGTGGGAAAAACAATTGGATAAATATAATAACAAATGCTAGATATAAACCAAAGATAAAGAATACAAGTGAGAAATGGTGAATGTGTGTGTGAGAAAGTAAGCATATATAAACCAACATAAAACCATAAAAAGAACAGACATTTTAGATCATAAAATTTCTTAAACATGTCTAAAAGAAGCAAACATATAGACAAAAGTGCTTACAAGATTATCCAAGAACAAAGAGCCCGTATCAAGAATCTACATTTTAGATCATAGAAAAACACCTAAAAAGTGACTAAAATAACTAAAAAACTTAAAAAAATTGTCCAAGAAAGAACAACCCTTATCAAGAATCAACATTTGATTTTAGAACATAAAACTAACATAAAGCATCTTAAAAACGACTAGATTATCCAAGAAGTGAAGAAACAAGAACCCATATCAAGAATCAACATTTGATTTTAGAACATAAAACTAACATAAAGCATCTTAAAAACGACTAGATTATCCAAGAAGTGAAGAAACAAGAACCCATATCAAGAATCGACAATTTAGATCATAGAAATAACAAGAAACATCTTAAAATGACTAAAAAAAGCAAACATAGACAAAAGAGCTTACAAGATTATTCAAGAAACGATAACCCATATAAAAAAATCAGCAATTTAAATCATAGAACATCTTAAACATGGGTAAAAAAACCAAGCATAGACAAAATGAAAAAAAAAAACTTACAAGATTATCCAAGAAAGAAGAACCCAGATCAAGAATAGACATTTTAGATTACAACAAGTTTCAATTGGTCAGAAAATGGTAATGCTATACAAGCTCACACTCAAATGAAACATTATACAACATTACATCATACTGTAAAAGATGATGAACACACAGAAAAATGTGAAATTATGCAAGTGAAAGGGAGAGTAGATATGGGGATGCTAGAAAGTAAGCAGGCTGAGATAATAAGAGACTTACAATGTCATCATCATCCCCTGATGAAAGCCCCATCCAAAAACATCACAAAACACCACCTAAAATGAACACAAAACACAACTATAAAGCAGTGTGGTTATGTCTGAAAAAGGAAAGGGGACTGCTAAAAGAAACAGTAAAAGAGGAAAAAAGATTCCTCATCATCATTCTAGTCCCCTGCTGACTACTCACCATTCTTTCTTTATCTAGGGACCATATCATTTCGGCCCACTTTCTGCGCGTACGTGCACGCGTGCATGTGGGCTATGTTTAGGCCATTTTTTACGGGTCGGATTATTAAAATTCCAATAATAACATATACTTTCTGGCTTAATGTGTCATCATCTTCTGGATATATATAGTGTCATTGTATTTTTTTACAGGTGTCATATGACGGTCCAATCTGCATAAATCTGCTCCCGGCCATAACAAAACCAAATTAACCGACCCGAAATCGAAATAAGTGACTTACCAAGACTTCAATCTTGACGGTTGAGTTTAGTGTTTCTTTCAAAACCGAATTTTTCGGTTGTATATATATTCGTCACCAGAAAAGCTGAAACTGGTTAAACACAAAATAACCGGTTTCAGTTTCGGCGGTGGGGGCTAAAAGCCATACACCCCTATCCCATCCCAAACAACAACATTACCAAAAAGTAGGGGTGTGAATTTTCGAACACGACACAAACCCAACACGAAATTTGCAGGTTTGGCTTTAGTATAAATGGGTTCGGGCCAGCTTCGGGTCGAACCCGCGAACCCGTTTAGCAAAACGGATCGTGTTCGGGCCAAACTCGTCGGGTTGGCGGATTGACCCGTTTAACCTATTTATTTGATATTTCATATTTTCATATGTGTTTCATGTCTTAAATTAAGCGGTTTTTGTAATTTTTATCAAAGTTTAAAACTTAAAAATGAAAAAATGAAATTAACATAAGTTTTTATAATTAAAAAATAATTATTTTACGTACTTTTGTAATTTTTTTGTAAATTATAATTTTAAAGCATTAATATGTTTAAAAAATAAAAAAAATCAGGTCGAATGGGTTGTGTTCGGGTGAACCCGCTAATATTCATGTCGTGTTCATGTTAGTGTGTCTCACAAGATTTTCGGGTTCGGATTCGTACCAAAATTTTCGGGTTCGGGTCGGATTGTCCCGTCATCCTGCAAACATGAACCGTTTAACACCCCAACCAAACATCCTAAAAAAGACATGCTTTTGCGAACCACCCTGCCTCTCAATAAACACTTTTTTAAAGCATTGCTTTAGCAACAGTGGATTTTTGTTTGAAAATAGATGCCAAGTTGCTGCCTTTTTGCTTCTTGGATTTGCAGAGATACACAAAATCATCAAAAGCCGGGGACAAAATCATTTTCAAATGAAATAAAACGCTTCTTTGTCTTGGACGATAACCAGCTTTTGTTAGCTTTTGAAATTAGGGTTCTTAGATTAGATTTCGTTATGGGATTAAAAATTAAAACGAGCAAGTGGTAGGAATCCACCTGTTGAAGGATGTGGTGCCCGAGAGAGAAAGGGAAGGGGGAGACAGGTTGCTTTAACTTTGGCCGTCGTCGTGGGGCTGCCATGCCAATTTTGAGCCCCAAAAGATGGAACATTTAACATAACCTCGTAGAAATTGGGGTTTTTTTTAACTGCAATTTGGTTCGGCGGTGTATCGGAACACCTATCCACTGTTTCGAGTCTGAACCTCATAGCGAGGAACCCGGGGGGCCCCCATTTGCACCATCGGGCGGAAACCGGGAAAGCTCGTAAACCCTCTCTTGTGACTCATGATCAAACAAACTCAATCATTCATTGCCCACCAATATCTCACAAAGTGGTGTGAGTGAAACTAGAACCTGGGTCTCTTCAACCATAAGCTTAAAATTTAACCACTACACCAACTTTGTTTGATGGTCACATATGTTCATTAAGTTATTTCCATTACCAAATGTGAATAATCATTAAAAAGATAATAAACGAAAAACGAAATCAAAAGCAATATACAATGGCGGGCGCTTCCAAACCCGATTGCTACAAAGGATGCTTTGGCCCGTCATAACGTCAATGTGCGCTATGGTGGTTGTCCGATGTGTGAGGAAGGGTGCGAGACGGCGTATCATCTCCTTGTTAGTTGTTGGGTGGCGGCCCATTGTGGAGGTTTATTTCGAGTTGGTGCGGGGTGGCTCCTATCTTTGCGTTCGATACCGAGGATCTCCTTATTGTGGTTGACGACTCTCATTATTGCCAGAAAAAGAAGAAAATTTTCTACGCGATCATTCTTACGGCTTGTTGGTGCTTGTGGAAAAGTCGGAACGACATGGTGTTTCAAAAGAAAAGGTCGTATATCCCGGCAATCGAGAATGAGATTAAGTGTCTTAGCTTTTTATGGGTCAAAAATAGAGGAAAATGGAGGGGGGGGGGGGACCTATGTTGGGAAGTTTGGGATAAATTCTCTATGCAAGTCTGTTTTCTCGTTCTCATGTTGTAGTCGTTGTTGCCCCCTAGTATCTTGCTAGGGTGGTGGTGTTTAATGAAGTTGTCGTTCAAAAAAAGAAAAACAATATACAGTGAACATTCTTTGACCCATAGACGGTTCACCCCGATTTGGGGGAACCTTTTTGATGCAGAAACGAAATCAATCAAATGACTCAAAAACACAATTATTTCAAAGTCTCAAAAGAACCGAAAGGTTCAAGAACAAACGTTCACTATTCAATCAAAAACTAAACTTCCATATGACCTAGGTGTTCTTAAATACTAAGATTTGTTACACATAAAAAAGGAAACAAATAAAATCATTCAAAAATAAAAGAAATTCAAATTTTAGATAAGTCTAAAATATCTTTTGTCTTGTTCTCCAATCTTCCTTCAACCCATGGTTATATTGAAGTCGGATCTTAGATGCTCCTGCATCATACTCCCGGTCTTAAAACAAACTCGTCCTCGAGTTTTACTTCTTTCCTTAAACCACCGGGATCAAACGGAACCATCTTATGTCTCTTGTACATTTGGCATTTAGCCTCACGAGATGGCATGGTCGGCTTCACACAAGTACCATTGAACGGTCGGGTTCTGGGTCTATTGGGTTGTTGGGTCCTCTCATATTCTTCTCCCTCCCCCCTCTTCAAAAAAGACTCGACCTCGAGTCTTGAGAATATCGAACACATCAAAGTCATCCTTATCAAAATCTTGTAATTTAATCACAAAATTTTGAAATCCAAGTCTTGTGGATACCCCAAGAATTCGAACAGGAACCTAAATTTTATAGACAACCCAAAAAGATCAAATTGGATGAGCCCAATCTTTATGAAATTGTTGGAAAAACGTTGACTAAATCATTCCTTAAATCAGAACTGAATGACAACTTCTGATGGGTTTGGCTTTGGCTCCACAAATTACGTCCATCCATACGTATCTTTTTAATTTGAATTTTCAAATCGACATTTATCATCGGAAAATTCAAATCCCGTACAATCATGCTCCATATTGTTGGGAATATCGGTTTAACTCTTTTGATTTGAGCAACATCACCTTTAGCTACAGTGTCACCGCCATCAACAACATGATATTTCTACAAAAAATTAGTAAAATTATTAGTAGAAACCATAGAATATTCCTTCATTTCCCGCATAACACCATGACCCGTATTGTTTTTATCGTTCAATGGTTGATCCTCTTGAACAACGATCCCGCTAAGAGCTCTTTACACCCACAAACACTCTTCTTCATCAGGAATAACACCGTCTTCATCGTATCAGGGTTCGTCTTCTAATAAAGACTCTTGACCAGCTTCATCTTCATGGATCGGTTCAAGGAACCGGGGTTGGGGATGGTTAAAAGGATGCTCATCTCTGTCATCGCCTTCGACCCAGACGACGGTATCCGACTCGGTTTCCTTCATGTGCATCACCCGTTGCAACTCTAGATCGCGGACTCGTCGTCGGAGCCGTTTGATCTCTTGTTGCGTTTCAAGATCACGGACTCGTTGATGGAGTCTTTTGATCTTAAGATCCCGTGGGTCAGGACCAACTCCATTGCTGCCTCTGTAGACGACTCTACAAGTTGAAGGTTTGATCTTCTCCACGAGCATGTGAATTGAAAACACTCTCTTCGTTTCCTCTGTCGGCGATTCTAAAATATCTTTTGGCTTGTTCTCCAATCTTCCTTCAACCCATGGTTATATTGAAGTCGGATCTTAGATGCTCCTGCATCACTTTTAGGCCTAACAATAACGTGGTGGTGTTCCTGATCTTATTGATCGCCCCCAAGGTTTCCTCGAACTCCACTCCATCCCACCTTAACCAGACGATACCAAACTGGCTCTGATTGAGTCGTCTGTTTAGATATTGGCTCGAGTAAACCAAATACCAAAGGGTTTATGACTTAGTGATACCGATGCAAGTAGGAATGGTATTCCTCCCAGAGTCATTTGGGATATAAGTTCCATGAGACTAAGGGGCTACTTGTTTGCATCTAAATAACCTCATTAAGAGGCAAAGTCTGAATCAGTTAGATTCATATCGTTTGTTTCGCGCAAATGAATAACACTTGAATCGATTCCTTGCCTCTTAATACCATCTAAATCGGTCAGACATATATCTCTATCTGAATGGCGCAGACCTCTTACCGATTCAACACTTAATGATGCAGACATTTTACTGATTTAGTACTTAATGACGCAATGTTACCAAATAGCCCTATAACATACAGTAGAAGCTCGATAAATTAATACTCGATTATTTAATAAACTCTCTAAGATAATATTTTTTTGCTGGTCCCGACTCGGGGATAGGGTGCTAAATTAATAATTCGCTAAAATTATATGATAATACATTTTTGATAATTTCTTTAGATCCCATATAAAATATAAATTAATAATTCCTTATATATAACATATTACATGAATGATTTATGAAGGTTTCTTGAAAAATGACTCAATTGTCTTTTGTTTTTTGTTGAAATGAATTTCCCCTTGAATCTCGTCTCTAATTTTCCTTAGCATGGTAAGAACTTCTGGTGTTGTTTTCTCATAGCTCAACAAGAAATTGTTCAATGTGATTGCCACTTTAATAGCTTCGTTTCACGAAGGGGGCTCCATTGTAGAACTCTTATCATCTTCTTCATCAATATCATCTTTATTAATTCCAATAACACTTTCAATAATTTCTTCATCAGTCAACAATTGTGCAACTACATTTTCTTCTGGGTGAGCCAGAACATCTTCAACATTTATTGCATTGCGATAACCCAATTCTTTGATCAAATTCTGGAGTTCTTAAGTGCTTTCACCACCTTCATCTGAGTTCTCAAAAGTCATGTTATTTGTTGATCGAAGTTTACAATGACGAAAGCAGTTCGCAATTGTATTTGCACAAACATCCATAGTCCATGCTGAAATTGCAAGATTCATTGCATCTAATACATTTATTTTTGCTTGAAAGGTCTTTGTAAACTAAGTATTCTACTATAAATTAATAAAATATTAATTAATAAATTTTGGTGGTCCCAAGTGTATTATTATATAGAATTTCTATTTACATATTTAAGATTTAAAATTTTCTTACATCTACTACCACTGGTCGGTTTTAATGAAAATTTTCTATGGTATTGTTAACAACATTTAAAAAAACCAACAATCTAAAGCAGATAGGTTGGGTGAATGGACCGGTCAAAGGGTTCACTTTAGATGGTTGAACTATTTCTTTTTTAAATAAAATTTTCAAGAGTTGCCAATACTCCCTGTATGTCACACCCCAAGCATGATGGCTTTCCGCGGGGTCGTGACTTCATGGATCATAAAACATAATCACATTGAACGTCATTATATGAGTTTCAAAAGAAATTACGTTTGCAACATACTTGATAGAGTTTATAAATGTCTTGATAATAAGAGAATGCATAGATAAACGTAAGATCATTTATAAAACATGGCATGAATAACAATGCAGGACCATTATGAATGTTGCTCGTAGTATGCTTGCCCCAAAAGATGAACTTTAAACTGGTCAACAACCCGAGAAATACATGCTACTATAGGCCAACATAAAGTTGGTGAGTTCACAAGTTTGTATATATGAAAGTAAAAATTTGTTTGTAAATCAGACCACAATAACAATATTAAATGTAACACCCCAACCCGGCTAGGGCTGATGTGTTACTTAACAGTAATCAAAATTCAAACATCAATCCAAGATATACTCAGATCAGTCTGTCAAATCGAAATGTAAATTTTTTTAAGTTTATATATAACAACAATGTACGCGTTTTAAAGATAAAAAAACATTCGTTTTTAAGGTGTGTTTCTTAGAAGAAGTTTTGTTAAGTTTGGAGCTGTTTGTAATTATGCGCAAAATTTAGGGGGTTTAGAGTAAATATTTAATTATTTGTTACTTACCGTTAATCATTGTGTATACGTAGGTTTAAGCTGTGGTAACTGCAATTCGATCTTATTGTTGTATTCTCATCAGTTTATCAATAAGAATTCTTTCTAATTCCTTCATCTTTGTTGTTCGTGATTCTGGTTTTTGGATTCATTTGGTATCAGAGCTCCAGTGCTCTCTGATTTCCCGATCAATTTCACATTTCGTTCTTGAAATTGGGGATCTCCGATCCTCAGGGAATTTGGCAAAATTCATCGCCTCTTATTGCCGCCGAGAAGGCCTTCTGATGTTAATCCAATGTGTCGTCATTATTATGCTTATATTATCTTATTTAATAACAATAATGGTTGGATTACATGGCATTTTCACGGGTTTTTGTATTGTGAGGTACCACGAGCTTAAGTAGCTAACAATGGAGTTTTATGAAGAACTGGAAGCTGCTGGTACAAGGATCGAGAATCGAGCGGGAACGAGTGAAGACTTAGAAGAAATTGAAGAAAGTTCCTGAGATCCAGATCTGGGCGGTACGCCCAGAAGTGAAGATAATAGGGCGGTACGCCCTAAAAGTTAGATATGCGGCCGAAGATTTGCAATCCGGGCGGTACGCCCAGAATCCCCAACTTTGGGGCGGTACGCCCCGAATCAGCCGGCAGAAGTTTTAGATTAGGGTTTTCTATTTAAACTTGTTCTTTAAGTTTTTGTCATTCATTCATTGTTTTCAGACGACCAGAGGCTTAGGGTTTGCGAATTCCACCATTGTTTTGGAGATTTTGAAGCATTCTAATCATTCGGTACGTTAGTTTAATGCAATCTTTTATTATGTTCATGTTTGTTTCATTAGCCATGTCCGGCTAATCCACCACTAACCGCTTTTGGTGATTGGTTGGTGGATTCGTTCTATGATTAACCTATTTCTTAACTAGTTATTCCGGAATACTTGCTACCGTTGAATACCTACATGCGGAATTGTTAAAATTAACTAGTAATCTAGGGTTTTAGTGGTCCACTGTTTATTGATCTAGCACTTTCTTGCGGCAGGACTAATCAGCCCATTAGGAAACTAGATTATTAGGTCAAGGAAGCAATTGGGGGGCATGTCTATGTGTCACGGTTAAGGAATTAGGTTTTTCTAGATCGGTAGCCAACCAGGATCCAGAAGTGGTTAGATTTGTCTCATTTGATAGTTCAAGTAATGTTCTAGATTAAAGTTAGTAACTTTGTTAGTTAGTTCACCCAATCAATCAAAACAACTAAGTGGCAAAGTAGGTAATTTTAGGTTAATCAGTAATTTTAGTTAATTTAGTTAATCAACTAATCAATTTCCACATATTCCCTAGGTTCGATAACCCTAACTTCCACTACTACAAAATCAATCTAGTTGGGGATTTGAAACGGCCTGACAAACCGTTATCAAATTGGCGCCGTTGCCGGGGAATTAGTGCGCTTTTTGATTTGTTGATTTTTGTTTAATTTGCAATTTTTGTTTCATTTTTTCAAAAAAAAAATTCAAAAAACCCAAAAATAGTGTTTTTATCCAATTAATTACTTTCTGCATTAAAAAAAAAAAAAAATTTAATTTTTGCCGAAATTCAATTTTTGGGCGGTACGCCTGGAATTACTCATTCCTGGGCGGTACGCCTTGGACTATTTTTCACAGAAAGTTTTTCATTTTTTTGACCATCCAAGTTTCGATTTTTCTTGTTCTATTGCATTATTTACACCCCCTGGAACAGTGCTACGTAATTGGTTTGCTCTTTTGTGACCAATTTTGCAGGTTTTAGGTGATTGTGCATGCATACGCGGCATTCCCGCAAGACCTCTCCGTTGATATACAATCCAGAGATTGAGAGGACAGCTCGGCAGAACCGAGCAGAACAAAGAAACAGAAGAGAAATGGAGGGCCAAAATCCAAACCCCAACCAGAATCCCAATCCCAACCAACCACAAAACCAAGACCAAAACCCAAATCACAACCAAAACCCGAACCCAAATGAGAACCTCAATCAAAATCCCAACCAACCACAGAACCAAGGCCAAAATGAACCAGTGGACCCTGCCATGCCACAGGATATTCCTCCGGGTCATATTCCACCATTTCGGGTGCACGGGCACAATTCTTTACCATCCCTCTCCCCTAAATCCTCACACCATGAGGAGGAAGGGTATCACTATCGGGTCAGGTACCCAGAACAACCTTTCCGTCGAGTCCCACCACAACAACCTCCACCACCACAAAACCCACACCGCTTCCGACAGAATCCCGTGTACGAGGACCAAGATTGGCATAGACAGGAGGAACAGTGGGGTCAAGATTGGTATGCCCCCAATGAAGATGGTGACGGGTACGGGTATGATGCTGAACCACAACATGAGCTACCACGAAATCGGGCACGAGCTCCACAGGTTAATGTTGCCCCACAAGGAAGAAGAGCTTCCCCCCCAAGAGGAGTTCCACAATTCAACCATGGGGGAGCTCGTCTTCAAATGGAAGGAGGAGTACCACGATTGGTAGAAAACCCGCCGGTTCAGGGAGTGGCTAGCCATTTTAAGCCAATCGTTGTTCCGAGTGCATCTGCGGTAGTCGCACCAATCGGAGAAAACAGACGAGCTTTTGAGGTTCGACCTCAATACTTGAGTCATCTACCAGAATTTTACGGGAAAAGAACTGAAGAACCATATCATCACATTCATAGCTTCGAGTCCACATGCATACCTATTGGAGCCACGGGGTTCACACAGGATGATGTCAAGCTAATTCTTTTCCCGTATACCCTCAAAGATCGAGCAAGGAGATGGTTCGAAAGTCTAACTCCCAGTAGCATCTACACTTGGGTGCAAATGCAAGAAGTGTTCCTTGAAGAATACTTTCCGATGAGCAAAACCAGTGAGGTCAAAGAAGAGATCCGGTCCTTCCAGCAACACACCGGGGAACCATTTCATGAAGCACTCACTCGGTTCAAGGACTTGTTGCGTAAATGCCCACATCATCGAATAGACACTTGGGATCTCATTAAGGCATTTTATGATGGTCTCCTTCCAGAGGATATCCGAGACTTGAACTCCATCAGCAATGGGACATTCCTAACCAACACAGAAGAGGTAGATTGGGGTCATATGGAAAGATTGAGCGCCACATCCAAGAGGCTTGCTCAAAACGGAAGAAGATCGCGATCCGCAGCGGTCAAATCAGTTGATTATGAGGCAGAGGAACGCATCGAGAAGCTCCGTCAGCAGACGCTCCTGTTGGAGAAACAGGTAGCACAAATGAAGTTGGGGGGGTGCATTAGAAGAGGTGAAGGCTAGTGCACAATTTCCGGTGTGCACAGGTTGTGGCGAATTAGGCCAATCGGTGGATGCATGTTCCACCATGGTTCAGCAAAGCGAAGATGTCAATTATGTCCAGGGAGCGATGAATTCCAACACTTACCATCCCAACCTTCGCAACCACCCAAATTTCAGGTATGGCAATGCTAATAATCAGTTAAATCCTAACTTTCAAACTTCTAATGTGCAGGGTGGAGCTTCAACACAATATCAAGGCCGAGCATCCGGTTACAACCAAGGGGGCTATCAACGGAACACCTACACTCAAGGTGGAAACCCGCCCCAAGGAAGCTACCAACAAGCTCAACCGACACCGGAAGATGGGATGCAAGCGCAATTTGCCGCCTTAATGGAGAAAATGAATTCACTCGCAGATGGTCAAAAGCAGATAGTCGATGAGCAAAGACAGTTATCCGCCAGCAACAGACAGTTGACCGACAAAGTTCAGGGATTTGATCGGAGGTTTGAGCTCCAAGACAAGACAATGGGAGCATTTCAGAAACAGTTGGGGCAGTTGGCTGCAGAGTCATCAAGGCGAGATCCAGGAAAGTTGCCTAGTGACACCACCATAAACCCACAACATCAGCAAGGTCAGTCTTCTAGTTCCAAGAACACGCGACACGTGCCAATCAACAAGATCACCACTTTACGCTCAGGTAAGTCCGTGGATAATAAGGTAGGGGCACCGCCACCACAAGTTGATGGGGTGGTGGAGGATTGGGTAAGTGATGATGAAAGTGAGCCGGAAACCGACCAAACTAAACCAAAGTCAGTTGCAACCGAGTCTAGTAACCCTAGGACACCAAAAAAGGTAACCTTTAATGAATCTGGTAATAGGGTGATAGATAATGAAGTGGTTGAACAGAAAAAGTCGGTACCTTTTCCAAAAGCTTTAATTGAACCTAATCAGAAAACATCTAAACGGGGCCCACAACAAGATGAGATGTGGGATATTTTCAAACAAGTTAAAATCAATCTTCCCCTTTTAGATGCAATTAAGCAAATTCCGGCTTACGCAAAGTACTTGAAAGACATGTGCACTCAAAAACGGAATTACAAGATTCCAAAACAGCTTGACGCAAATGCAGATGTGAGTGCCATAATTTCAGGCATTTTGCCAAAGAAACTCCAAGACCCGGGGGCACCAATTATTTCAATTCAAGTTGGTGACTTTCAGATGACCCGTGCCCTTTTGGATCTTGGAGCAAGTGTGAGTATTTTACCGGGGAGCTTGTACGATCAGTACGACTTTGGACCCTTAAAGAAAGCCGACACTACGGTGATTTTGGCTGATTTGACCCCTAAGCTGCCCCGGGGAATTCTATCGGATGTTATAGTTAAAGTTAATGAATTTTTCTATCCGGTAGATTTCTTGGTTTTGGATTATGTGTCAGTTAAAAAAACTGCTCAGCCCACGGTAATTTTGGGTCGACCTTTTCTAGCTACTAGTCACTCACAAATTGATTGCAGGTTGGGTACCGTGGACATGACTTTTGGGAACCGTAAAATGCGGTTAAGTGTTTTTGGCAATGTGACTAACCCTCGGGAAGATGATGAATGCTTTCGGGCTGAAATCGTTGAAGGTCTTACACCTCCATTTTTCCCTTTTAATGAGGAGGATGGGACCCCCGAGGAGTTTGCTTTGTTTGGCAGGGGCTATGCTGATATGGTCAAGGAGATGGAAGCAGAGGATGAGAGCCAAGAGTTGATGGCTGTGAGAGACCAAAGACCACCATGGTCTATTCAAGTGGAGAGCTTACCAGAACATATCGACTCACAATTGAAGCCTTCACTAGAATCACCACCTTCACTTGAACTTAAAGAACTTCCTAAACATTTGAAGTATAATTTTGTTGGTGAGAATAACACTCTTCCGGTTATTGTTTCTGCAGGTCTAACTAAGGAGCAAGAAGAGGAGTTGATGAAGGTGTTAGTGAAGCATCGGGCGGCTATTGGATGGACCATTGCAGACTTGAAGGGAATTAGTCCATCCATAGTCATGCACAAGATCATTACAGAGGAAGGAGCAAAGCCCGCGAGAGATGCGCAACGGAGGCTTAACCCGAATATGCGAGAGGTAGTCAAGAAGGAGGTACTCAAATGGCTGGATGCAGGTATTATCTATCCTATCTCCGATAGTTCATGGGTAAGTCCAACTCAAACTGTTCCTAAGAAAGCAGGAATTCAGATTGTTAGGAACGAGAAAGGTGAGGAAATAGCCACCCGACCGGTAACCGGGTGGCGAATTTGCATTGATTATAGGAAGTTGAATTCCGCAACTTCCAAAGACCATTTTCCTCTACCTTTCATTGACCAAATAATTGAGAAGTTGTCCGGTCAAAAGTTTTACTGTTTTCTAGACGGTTATTCGGGGTACAACCAAATTGCTATTCACCCCGATGACCAACAAAAGACCACTTTTACTTGTCCTTATGGCACCTTTGCGTTCCGGAGGATGCCATTCTGTTTGTGTAATGCCCCGGCCACTTTTCAAAGATGTATGATGGCTATTTTTTCTGATATGATCGGGGATTCACTTGAAATTTTCATGGACGATTTCTCAATTTTTGGTACATCGTTTGAGTCTTGTTTGAACCAATTGACACGAGTCTTAGAGCGTTGCATAGAAACCAATTTGGTGTTAAGTTGGGAGAAGAGCCATTTTATGGTTCAAGAGGGGATCGTGTTGGGACACGTGGTATCGAGTCGTGGGATTGAGGTGGATAGGGCAAAAATTAAAGTGATTTCAACTTTGCCTCCTCCCACGAATGTTAAGGGTATTAGAGCATTTTTAGGTCATGCCGGGTTTTATAGGAGGTTCATTAAAGATTTTAGCAAAATTACTAAACCTCTTTGCAAACTGTTGTTAAAAGATGGAATTTTTGATTTTAATGATGAGTGTCTAAATTCTTTTAACACTTTGAAAAACAAATTAATTGAGGCACCAGTTTTGCAAGCACCCGATTGGTCCATACCTTTTGAGATTATGTGTGATGCCTCAGATTTTGCTGTTGGGGCAGTTTTGGGTCAAAGGGTAGATAAAAAACCGGTTGTGATCTATTATGCAAGTAAGACTTTAGATGGGGCTCAATTGAATTATACTACCACTGAAAAAGAATTACTTGCAGTTGTGTTTGCTCTTGATAAGTTCAGGTCATATATCTGGGGAAGCAAGGTGATTGTGTATTCGGACCACAGTGCGGTCCGGTACTTGATGGAGAAGAAGGATGCCAAGCCGAGGCTCATTCGGTGGATCCTTTTGTTGCAGGAGTTTAACTTGGAGATTAGAGACAAGAAGGGTAGTGAGAATGTGGTGGCGGACCATTTGTCCCGATTGCCCCACATTGAAGGAGAAGAAGACGAATGGAACATCAATGAGCAGTTTCCGGATGAACAATTGTTAAGTGTTTCTAATTTACCTTGGTATGCTAACATTGTCAATTATTTGGCTGCAGGTACAATTCCGGAACATTGGCCCAGGAGAAAGAAGATACATTTGAAGTCTCAAGCACAGAAGTACATATGGGACGAACCGGATTTGTTCAAGGTAGGACCGGATCAAGTGATCCTGAGGTGCATACCAGAGTCGGAAGTGCAAGCAGTGCTAGAGTTGGTTCACGCATCGGCGTGTGGAGGTCACTTCAGTGGACACAAGACGGGCCACCGGGTTCTGTCATCCGGGTTGTTTTGGCCCACGCTTTTCAAGGATGCGTTTGAGTTCGTGAAGCATTGCACAAGATGTCAGCAGATGGGAAGCATCACAAAGCGTGATGAGATGCCTTTGCAACCAATCTTGGTTGTAGAGATTTTTGATGTTTGGGGCATAGATTTTATGGGCCCTTTCCCTAACTCTAATGGTTTTCTTTACATTCTAGTAGCGGTAGATTATGTGTCTAAATGGATAGAGGCCATAGCTACTAAGACCAATGACCATAGCGTAGTTTGCAAATTTGTCCAACAAAACATTTTCTCTAGATTTGGAATCCCTCGTGTGATCATAAGTGATGGGGGGTCCCATTTCAAGAACTTTCGATTTGGCAAACTACTCAAGAAGTATGGCATAGACCACCGAATTGCAACCCCATATCATCCGCAAACAAGCGGTCAAGTGGAGGTTTCCAATCGGCAAATCAAAGAGATTTTACAGAAAACTGTGCGAATCGACCGCAAGGATTGGTCTTCCAAGTTGAATGACGCCTTGTGGGCGTATCGCACTGCTTTTGAAACGCCTATTGGAACCACTCCCTATCGGTTGGTCTATGGGAAGGGATGTCATTTACCTGTTGAGTTAGCTCACAGAGCATTATGGGCTGTGAAAGAAGTTAACTTGGATTATGATGCTGCAGGTAGAGAAAGGAAGCTCCAGCTGGGAGAATTGGAAGAGTTACGCGATGAGGCGTACGAGAGTGCCGATGCCTACAAGAATAAGATGAAGAAAGTGCATGATGCACGATTGAAGAAGATGGACTTCCAGGTAGGTCAAAAGGTTTGGTTATTTAACTCACGGTTGAAATTGTTTCCAGGTAAGCTGAAAAGCAAATGGACGGGGCCATTCCGCATCACAAGTGTGGGGGGATATGGTAATTTCGAGATTGAAGACATGGATGACCACCTGAGGCAGGTAGTGAATGGGCACAGGTTGAAGCCGTATCTGGACTCGGCAGACATTCACGGGCGAATCGACAAAGATGATTACTTCTTGGCGCCCGCTTCTGAAAGCCCTGAAACGTGAAAGGGAAGTACGGTCTGGCTGAAGACCTTAAAAACTTAGCGCTAACTGGGAGGCAACCCAGCGGTTTGTTTTTTGTTTTATTTTGTGTGTTTTCGTAGTTTTGTTAGATTTTACGTTTTTTGTGTGTTTTCAGGAAATCGGAAAGCTCGGGAGTGAATATGTGCCATAAACTGCATTCCAGGTAAGTTTTAATGAAAATTTTGCAATACACATGCTCGGTGGTGCAAAAGTGGTGTTTTACCAGAGATAGAAAATTTTTGAGGCTCTAAAATTTCCAAACTTTCTGCCAAAATAGGGCCAGGGCGGTACGCCCAGGGTGAACCAAAATAGGGCGGTACGCCCGGAAATTTTCTCAAAATAAACTGATTTTTAATTAGGGGCGGTACGCCCACCGCCTAGGAGATTGGGGCGGTACGCCCGGATTTTAAACGAAGAAAAAAAATTACAAAACAGCGGTGGGTCGGTTTTTCACCAAACACCACCGCCCCTTTCTCTCTCGATCAAAGCCACCACCGTTCCACCGTTCCACCACACACCACCGCTCCTGTCCCCTCCTGTCACCACCGAGACCCACCATCACCACTGACCGCCGCCGCTGTTGCGCAACCGCCACAGTCGCCGACACCACCACAGTCCATCCGATCGATTTGCACCATCGGGTTCGCGATAGAGGCCAACCACCGCGTCGCCGGTGAATTTGCTACGTCCGACCATTTCACAGTTCACATTCGAGCAATCCAGGTTCCCCTTCTCGTTCTTTTGTGTTTAATGTCATTAGCGTAGTTTTTTTTTTAGTTTTAGCTTAGATTGGATTTTTTGGGTGTTGAAAACCCGATTTATGAACCGATTTGTGTGAGAAATGAGGTTGTCTGAGTGTGGGAATAGGATATTCGATCGGTTAAAACCGATTTCGTTTTTTTTAGCTTCAGTTTGGGCGGCGTACCGCCTAGGTTACCCACATTTTGGGCGGTACGCCCCAAATTGAAATTAGGGTTTCTGAACCAAATTGGGCGGCGTACCGCCCCTATTGAGCAAGTTTTGGGCGGTACGCCCAGAATGGATTTTCACAGAATGGATTTTCACAGAATTTTTCAATTTTTCAAAAATCCCAATTTTTGTCGTTTTTGATTTTTAGTTTTAAATTTTGTTTTCTTTTTCGTTTAATTTTGTTTTTTCTTTATAAAATTTTTGAAAAAACCAAAAAAATTAAAAAATCGAAAAAACCAAAAATAGTTGGTGAATGTGACAATCAATTGCAGGAAGGCCCGGTTTTACATGATTATTGTTATTTTGTGCTAACTTGTTGATTTCAGGATGTCGGACCGGCAAGGGTCTAGTTCTGGGACACGCGGTCCCAAGAGGAGACGCCGTGGAGATCCGGATGCCGCTGTTCCGGTTCCCCCATTCAGACGGAGGATTATCAACTACTGGGGGCCCGAGATCTTGCCTGAGGCTGATGTGTTGCCACCTCCTGTTGCGAGGAGGAACCACGCGCACCATTCCTTTCTGAGGTTCGAGCGCGACTCTCATGAGGATAGGCAGATGAGGAGGTTCATTGAGATGCCGCTGTTGCACCATAGGACGATCGACTGGGGTTTGTTGGCTCAGCTAGGACAGCTGGAGCGTATTAGAGGACTAGTGACTGATCGCTGGAGGAGGGCGTTGACCCCAGATGACCACCAGTATGTGGAGCTGACTGTTGAGTTCCTGGCGACGTTTCAGGTGGGTCCGGGTAAGTTTGGAGATGGGAACGCGTTATCGTTTGCTTTGGGCCGTCGGACTCATCACATGAGCATACCCGAGTTCGCGGTCGCATCGGGACTGTATACACAGGAGGAGGTTGAGGCGCCGGTGTTTGCAGAGCTGCCGAGGGGGCTTTTTAGCCGACCACACCCCCAGGGGGTTACTGATTTACAGCTTACAGCGTTCTGGGATGCGATTGGATCGGTCCCGTACTTGGACAGTGTAGTGGAGTCGCAGATTAGGGACCCGGTGCTGCGATATATTCATAGGATAGTTGCGTGTACTCTTCTCGGTCGTCGTTCTGGCGTCGAGAAGGTCACGAAGCTAGATTTAGCGGTTCTGCGGTCGATTGTTGAGGGACATGACCTCAATGTTGCTGGGGTTTTGATTTCATCATTTGCGAGGAGGAGGACGTCGGGAAAGGGCGCCCATCTTAGTATGGGGCCCTATGTGACTAGACTGGCCAGGAGATTGGGTGTTTTTGAGCCGGGTAGGTATTTGGAGACTCACTTGACGATTGGGGCTGAGACTTCTCATTACGAGTTGGGCGATATGCGGCTGGCATCGATGGTTACTATGACTGATCCCCCGCAGTGGGAGGCCGTTAGGGGTGTGATTGTTCAGGGAGACGAGGCTGCTAGGGCTGCGAGGCGGCATAGGATATTACACCAGGTTGAGAGGCCGCTGAGGCAGAGACCAGAGAGGCCGCCGAGGGCCGATCAGGTTACATTGGATATGGTCCAGGAGACAGTGCTCGATTATGTGGATGTTCGTTTTGAGAGGATAGAGCGGGCTATGCGTCATATGATGTCACATCAGGGTATATCTATCCCTGATTTCTTTCAGGAGCCTGATGCTGATGATGCTGGTGGAGATGAGGGCGGTGATCCAGATGCAGGTCCTAGTGGTACAGGTGGAGATGCTGGAGATGCTGGAGAGGATGAGGAGGAGTAGGTGCTGATCATGCTGACTTCACTACCATTGCCGATCGGTTTTGTTTCTTTGACCCTTGTACTTTTTGGTTATTTTGTTTTTGCTAGATCATGGTCTGTATGATATGATATTATATTGTAACTGGGGGTACTGTACGGGGTAACCGGTTGGGTGGTTGTGATTTTATTTTGGTTGTATATATATGTGGTATGATGTGTTTGTTCTGTGGTAGCACCATGGTTGAGATGTGATATCCATACATTACTTCTTCCATCCGATTTCTGGAATTCACGATCTACGCAAGAGGGTGTTGGACGACTTCTGAGGAGCTTTTCACGATGTTATCAGGGGAGTGTGTTCCAACTTTTGCTTTTTATTTATTTTCGTCTTTTTATTTTTTGCATTCTTCATTTATTTTTATTTTATCGTTCGTGTCTGTTTATACGTTGTGCGTGTTCCTATCACATTGAGGGCAATGTCGATCTTAAGTGTGGGGAGGGGGACAGGACGTCAGTTTTTAAATTTTTAGGTAGTTGTGTTATTTAAAAAAAAAAAAGTAAAAAAAAAAAAAAACATCAAAAATCCAAAAAGATTTTGCAATTTTTGAGTCATTTTTAGCTTAAGTGTTTGAGTCAAATCTGTTTTGTGAAAATTGCCGGTACATGGAAAATGATAGTACAATTGGGAGTCAATTTTCAGAATAAAAATTAAGAAATAAATTGTAAAGAAAGAAAGGGAAAAGTGGTAAGAAAAGGAGAGAATGGAAAATATATCTAATTTGTGATGTGTCGGTAGGCCCAGCTGATCTAGTAAAGCTTAATTATCCTTTGGTGTTTATGTGTGTATAAAAATGTAATTAATTCAGTTGCTAGTGGGTTCCCATTTTAGAGGTAATAGTGAGGTTGAAACTGATGATTAGGAGGAAAGAGACCTTTTTAGATTAGAGACTTATATATCCTCAGAATAAATTGGCACGTTATGATCTTTTTGCGAAAGCAAATCCGAGAAATAACGGCGCCCCATTTTTCCATCTTTTGAGCATATTAGGTAATAATTGGTTAATGAATTAGAGTGAAGGGACAGAATACTCACGTATGATTTCGGGGGTAAGACCTTGTGAAAGAATACCTCTGATGATGTTTCGGATCTCGCGGGCAAAACACTCACGTATGATTTCGGGGGTAAGACCTTGTGAAAGAATGCCTCTGATGATGTCCGTTGGTAAGTATAGTTAAAATTAACCAACTATAAAAAAAATATATAATAATATAATGAAAAAAAAAAGAGAAAAAGAAAAAAAAAATAGAAAGAAATAGTAGAGGAATAAATGCTCAACAACTTCATTCATCCATTTAAATCCACCATTCTTGGGATATATGAGTATCTGATTTAACTAGGGTGGGGAACATATAAATAATACATCTTTATCACCCTTTGCTTTGACCGAATTTGAGTCGGGATTAGACTAAGCTAGGACTTTCTGAATGTGGGACACATAAGCGAGTTGATACAAATAATTGGTAATTTTTGTAAACACCCTGGGGGCTCAAAGATCAGTGGTTGGGTTTAGTCGGATAGAAATACCGGTGATTGCATTTAGTATATATGAATACATTTTGGAATGTGGAATGGAAAAAGGTTGATAAAGTGAAAAGTCAAAAGATTTTGAGATTGATTTTCCCGATTATGATTCCATGGCAGTTTTTCCGAGACGGAAAAAGTCAAGTGTGGGGATGTGATGTTAATCCAATGTGTCGTCATTATTATGCTTATATTATCTTATTTAATAACAATAATGGTTGGATTACATGGCATTTTCACGGGTTTTTGTATTGTGAGGTACCACGAGCTTAAGTAGCTAACAATGGAGTTTTATGAAGAACTGGAAGCTGCTGGTACAAGGATCGAGAATCGAGCGGGAACGAGTGAAGACTTAGAAGAAATTGAAGAAAGTTCCTGAGATCCAGATCTGGGCGGTACGCCCAGAAGTGAAGATAATAGGGCGGTACGCCCTAAAAGTTAGATATGCGGCCGAAGATTTGCAATCCGGGCGGTACGCCCAGAATCCCCAACTTTGGGGCGGTACGCCCCGAATCAGCCGGCAGAAGTTTTAGATTAGGGTTTTCTATTTAAACTTGTTCTTTAAGTTTTTGTCATTCATTCATTGTTTTCAGACGACCAGAGGCTTAGGGTTTGCGAATTCCACCATTGTTTTGGAGATTTTGAAGCATTCTAATCATTCGGTACGTTAGTTTAATGCAATCTTTTATTATGTTCATGTTTGTTTCATTAGCCATGTCCGGCTAATCCACCACTAACCGCTTTTGGTGATTGGTTGGTGGATTCGTTCTATGATTAACCTATTTCTTAACTAGTTATTCCGGAATACTTGCTACCGTTGAATACCTACATGCGGAATTGTTAAAATTAACTAGTAATCTAGGGTTTTAGTGGTCCACTGTTTATTGATCTAGCACTTTCTTGCGGCAGGACTAATCAGCCCATTAGGAAACTAGATTATTAGGTCAAGGAAGCAATTGGGGGGCATGTCTATGTGTCACGGTTAAGGAATTAGGTTTTTCTAGATCGGTAGCCAACCAGGATCCAGAAGTGGTTAGATTTGTCTCATTTGATAGTTCAAGTAATGTTCTAGATTAAAGTTAGTAACTTTGTTAGTTAGTTCACCCAATCAATCAAAACAGCTAAGTGGCAAAGTAGGTAATTTTAGGTTAATCAGTAATTTTAGTTAATTTAGTTAATCAACTAATCAATTTCCACATATTCCCTAGGTTCGATAACCCTAACTTCCACTACTACAAAATCAATCTAGTTGGGGATTTGAAACGGCCTGACAAACCGTTATCACCTTCACCTCACAAATCAAGAAGCTCGTCTAGTAGTTCATCAATAGCCGACGGTGGTCCCGGTGAGCCTGGTGGGAGTCGTCCAGCGGTAAGAGATAATTACACTACTATACCGCTTCAATGTCTGATTCTCACAGCAACGAATTACACGATTTGGGCGGTAAAACTTCGTGCTATTTTCAATGTGCACGATTTGTGGGAGGTGATTGAACCAGCTGAAGGAGCAGAAGTTGACAAGAGGAAGAATGCAACCGCTATTGCCTATCTATATCAAGCTATGCCTGAAGACTTGATTCTCCAAGTGGCAAATTTGGAATCTGCTAAAGAGGTATGGGATTCCATTAAAACTAGGCATATAGGAGTATAAAGGTTAAGAAGGCTAGGCTGCAAACTCTTAAATGTGAATATGATGCATTGAGAATGAAGGAGGGAGACAACATAGATGAGTTTGCAGGAAGGTTGAGTTCTATAGCTACAAGATCAGCCGATCTTGGATCCAAAATAGAGGAAGGAGTCCTTGTTTGGAAGCTATTTGACTCAGTGCCTGAAAGGTTTCTTCAACTAGTTGCCTCCATTAAGCAATTTGTTGATTTAGACTCAATGGTGTTTCAAGAGGCTGTGAGTAGGTTGAAAGCATTTGAGGAGCGCACAAGAATGAAGTCAAAGGAGAATGTATCTAAAGATGAACAAGTATTACTCACATACACAGATTGGAAGGCAAGATACAAGGATTCTAAAACTAAAGGAAAATGGGAAAAGAAGGGAAAGACTCAAAGTGGTGAGTCAGATGGTATGAGCAAGCAGTCTAGTTCAAAGCCCGGTGAGAATTCAAGAAATGGACAGAGGCAAGGCAGTAAACCAAAGAAGGACAAGTCAAAGATGAAGTGTTTCAAGTGTGAGAAGATGGGACATTATGCAAGTGAATGTGGAAAACTGAAGCCAAAGGATAAAGAATCTTATCTAACTGAAGTTGATGAGGAACCAGTTTTGTTGATGTTAGAAGGAAGAACTGAGAAGGAAGAAGTTTTTCTTGAAGAACTCAAGGTGGATCCTTCCAAATATGCTTCAGAGGGTCAAGAAGTGTGGATTCTAGATAGTGGAGCTTCAAACCACATGTCTGGTAATGAAGGTCTGTTTTCTACTCTTGATAAAAATGTGACAGGGCAAGTCACATTTGGGGATGGGTCCAAATTGAAAATTAATGGAAAAGGGTCCATCATATTGGAAGGGAAAAAGGGTGAACAAAGGATGCTAAGTAATGTATATCACATTCCTAGCCTAAATAGTAACATAATAAGTTTAGGCTAGATCACAGAAACAGGATGTGAGGTACATTTGAAAGGGAATTATATGTGGCTATATGAACAAAATGGTTCTCTACTGATGAAAGTAGAGAAGGCAGCAAATAGGCTGTATAAAATAGGTCTTAAGGCAGGTTCACCAATTTGTTTCCATGCTAGTTTGTCTGATGAGACTAGGCTTTGGCATGGAAGATTGGGGCACATTAACTTTCAAACTCTAGTTGAGATGGCAGGGAAGGAGTTAGTTAGCGGTATTCCTAAGTTGAAGCCAATAAGTCAAATATGTGATGCATGTTTGAAGGGAAAGAGGCTAGGCATAGTTTCCCTAAGGAATCAACCTTTAGGGCTAAAAATCCATTAGAACTGGTGTCTATGGACCTATGTGGTCCTATTTCACCTGCAACCAAAGCAGGGAATAGGTATATCATGCTTTTGGTTGATGACTGCAGCAGGTATATGTGGGTTTATATACTGCAGTCAAAGGATCAAGCCTTTGGCACTTTCAAGAGGTTTAAGACTGAGAATGAAAGTAAATGGGGCTGCAAAGTAAGAGGTTTGAGATCAGATGGGGGGGGAGTTTACCTCTACTGAATTCAATGAATATTATGAGAAGGAAGGTATAACCAGGCTGCTAACAGCCCCATACTCTCCACAACAAAATGGAACTTTTGAAAGGAGAAACAGGACAATTCTAAATATGACCATGTGTATGCTTAAGGCAATGGATGTAAAGCAAGAATTGTGGGCTGAGAGTGTTAGGCATGCAGTGTATATCTTGAACAGGTGTCCTACTAAAGTTTTAAAGGGTGTGAC
Organism: Deinandra increscens subsp. villosa; assembly: GCA_039602395.1. Lineage (NCBI taxonomy): Eukaryota > Viridiplantae > Streptophyta > Magnoliopsida > Asterales > Asteraceae > Deinandra > Deinandra increscens. Next base: position 66,918,602 of record JBCNJP010000008.1, on the reverse strand, counting down.
TCCTTATGAAGTTTTGAAGAAAAGAAAACCTAATTTGAGTCATCTTAGAGTGTTTAGATGTGTTGGATTTGTGAAAACAGTCAAGCCAGGGATTAAGAAGTTGGAAGACAGAAGTGTACCCATGGTTTACTTAGGAGTGCAGGAGGGCACCAAGGCAAATAGGATGTTGGATGTAAGTACAAGAAAGATTGTTGTAAGCAGGGATATCAAGTTTGATGAAAACAGGAAGTGGTCTTGGAATGATAATGGAATTCAAGATGTTTAGAGCTCATCAATCAAAGAATGGACTATACCAGTTCATTTAGAGGAAGATGTTCCAAATCAAGTTGACTCTCATGATGAGGTTCAAGAGCTGCCTGATATGAGTGACAATGAAGATTCAGGGCTAGAGGATGAAGAGCAACACATGCAGGAAGACCAAGTTACTCAGGAAGAGCAAGTTACTACTAATGAAGGTCCTGCTGCAGTGAGAAGGTCAAGCAGAGTGAGTACTGCACCTCAAAAGTTGCAGGATTATGTGTTGGATCCCAAAATTAGAATTGGTGCTCAAAGACTAGAAGAAAACAATCAGATAGAGCTGTTATTAGTATAAGAGAATGAACCAACATCTTATAAGGAAGTTGTGAAACACAAGGAGTGGAGAATAGCAATAAAGAATGAGTTATATGCTATAGAGAGGAACAATACTTGGTATCTAACAGAGCCTCCTACAAATTGTAACCCAATTGGCTTAAAATGGATGTTTAAAATCAAGAAAGATGCACAAGGAAATATAACTAAATACAAGGCAAGATTGGTGGCCAAGGGGTATGTGCAATAATATGGAGTAGACTATGAGGAAGTCTTTGCTCCTGTAGCAAGAATGGAGTCAATCAGGCTAATACTAGCACATGCTGCAAAATTGAAATGGAAGGTTTACCATTTGGATGTGAAGGCAGCTTTCCTTCATGGAGAGTTAGGTGAAACAGTCTATGTTAAGCAGCCTGAAGGCTTTGAGAAGACAGGGCAAGAGAGTAAGGTTTATAAACTAACTAAAGCTCTATATGGGTTGAAACAGGCTCCAAGAGCCTGGAACATCAAATTGGATATAGAGTTGAAAAGGATGGGTTTTAGAAGATGCAAGCATGAATAGGCTGTGTATACAAGAAATCAGAAAGGTTCAAGCTTGATAATAGGAGTTTATGTGGATGATCTTCTGGCAACAGGAAATGATGAAAATGAAGTAAATAAGTTCAAACAGCAGATGAGGCAGAAGTTTGAAATGACTGATTTGGGTTTACTTTGCTATTACTTGGGTATAGAAGTAAAACAAACAGAAGAAGGTATTGAGTTAAAACAGTCAGCTTATGCTTCTAAGATTGTGAAATTGGCTGGGATGGAAGAATGCAATGCTGTAAGAGTTCCCATGGAACCAGGATTGAAGTTGAGAAAAGAAGTGGGAGGTGTGGATGTGGAAGCTACAGGCTTTAGAAGGTTAATTGGGAGCTTGAGGTATTTAACTCATACTAGGCCAAACATATGCTATGCAGTAGGCATAATTAGCAGGTTCATGCAGTCACCTAAGGAAGTTCATATGAAGGCAATCAAACATTTGATTAGATATGTGAAAGGGACAATTGATCATGGGTTGTTCTATAAGAAGGGTGGCAATAAAGGCTTAGTTGGGTTCAGTGATAGCAATCACATGATGGACAGTGAAGATAGTAAGAGTACCTCAGGTAGTGTGTTCTTCTATAATAGGTCAATAATCACATGGAATTCACAGAAGCAAAGAACAGTGGCACTTTCAAGTTGTGAGGCTGAATTATTGCAGCAAACAATGCTGCATGTCAGGCTTTATGGTTGAGTGGTTTAATCTCTGAATTAACTGGAAAAGTTCAAGAGAAAACAGTGTTATTTGTGGATAATAAGTCTGCTATAGCACTTATGAAAACCCCAGTTTTCCATGGAAGGTCCAAGCATATCAACCTAAGGTATCACTTCATTAGGGAGTGTATAGAGGATGAGCTAATTTCTGTTGAATTTGTTTGCAGTAACTTGCAGAAAGTTGATTCAATGACAAAAGCTCTTACTAGAGCTAAATTTGAGAACATGAGAACTCTGCTTGGAGTTCAAAAGGTGACATGTGAAGCAAGTTCAAGTTCTGTATCTTAAAGGACATGAGTGTAGCACATCAATGTACATAAATCCAATTTGGATCACTGGTGCATGATGCTAATGCTAGATTCTTGTTGTTTCTGATCTCAGGACTATGAAAGAATAGTTGCACCTTTGCTGGAATTAGAGGGGAGAATGTTAGAAGAAGTTTTGTTAAGTTTGGAGCTGTTTGTAATTCTGCGCAAAGTTTAGGGGGTTTAGTGTAAATTTTTAATTGTTTGTTACTTACCGTTAATCATTGTGTATAAGTAGGTTTAAGCTGTGGTAACTGCAATTCGATCTTATTGTTGTATTCTCATCAGTTTATCAATAAGAATTCTCTCTAATTCCATCATCTTTGTTGTTCGTGATTCTGGTTTTTGTATTCAGTGTTTAAAAAAAATGTTGTATGTAAAAGTTATGAACTTTTAAAAATAAGAGGAGTTGATAAGAAGTCAAAAATGTCTTTCCATCTTTTTTTTCTCTCTCTTTTTCTATATAAAAAACTTTGAACCATTAATCTTAATTCAATTGAAGATCTAAATCTTAATTTAATTGAAGATCGGCCAAGGGCTTCTTAGCCTTCTTATCCTTCTTATAACTTATTAGAATAACCTTACTCTATGTTTTGGTTATAATGATTTATAAACGCTTTTGACAATTCCATACGCTTCTAATTTCAAGCATTTTAGGGACAGTTTTACGGGAAAAAAAAACAGTATTATAAAAAGATAATTTTTTTAAGTAAAAAAATAAATTATAGAACCTGTTTAGTATATTAAACTTCAAACATTTTGTTGCTTCAACTTTATGGTCAGGTGTGAATCATAAAAAAAATCTGAAAATTGTCATTTTGTGAAAACAAGGATGCTACCATTTTGATACCTTTTAACGTTTACTGGATGAATGCTTTTTGTTATATTTAAACACGTCTTCAACATAAACGCGTTTTCTATCATGTCCACATCCATCCCCGTTTCCATGAAAAACTTAGGAAAGGTTATATTTTATAAGTCGTCGATCATTTTCTTATATATCTAAAATCATCATTCATTCATCTCTTTCAAATTATACTTCTAGCAACCTCATCAATAAATTATGTTTGTTGGTACAAGCAATGAAACCGAACCGTCGAGCTTCACTAGCACCTCTGCCTCCTCCTCGTCCTCCTCCTCTGTGCAACGATCACAACTTTGCCGACAATTTGAATTTCATGAAATTCTTTCGGCAACTAAAAACTTTGACGAATCATCAGTAATTGGGCGTGGAGGCTTTGGGAAAGTTTATAAAGGTGATATAAACATTGGATCAACTTTTGTCGTTGCGGCCATTAAACGACTGGATGCAATGTCAAATCAGGGGCCATCCGAGTTCTGGGCAGAAGTAGAAATGCTATCCAAGTTGCGTCACTGTCATCTCGTGTCTTTGATTGGATATTGTAACTATGAAACAGAGATGATCCTTGTGTATGAATACATGCCCAATGGTACACTTGAAGATCATCTCCACAAAAATGGCACTCCTCTTTCTTGGTGTCAACGACTCAAGATGTGCATAGGTGCAGCTCGTGGTTTAGACTACCTCCACACTGGTACGGGAATCAAGACTGGCATCATACACCGAGATGTCAAAAGCTCCAATATTTTGTTGGATGAATGCTGGGGAGCTAAAGTTTCGGATTTTGGGTTGTCTAAAATAAGCCCACGAAACCAGCCATCTACTCATGTCAGCACACTTGTCAAAGGCACTTTTGGGTATTTTGATCCAAATTATTTCGCCACTGGACGGCTAACGACAAAGTCTGATGTGTACGCTTTTGGGGTGGTGTTGTTAGAGGTGCTATGTCGGAAAAGGGCAGTGGATGATAGCCTTGAATGGGGATTAGCGGCATGGGCTCAAGACTCTATCAAAGAAGGCCGTTTGAGAAATATAGTTGATCTTGATATAAGAAGTGAAATATCTACAAAATGTTTGAAGGGGTTTGCTCGAATAGCGGAAAAATGTTTGGAGGAACATCCGAAGAACCGCGCTACCATGGCTGAGGTTGTCCTTCGTCTAGAATGTGTATTAGCATTCCAAGAGAAATCCAATAATTTGTTGCAAACAACAGGCAAGTCAATATTTGGTAGAGTGAGTGATATGTTTTCCTTCACAGACAACTCAGGTATTCCAATCTCTAGTTTTTTTGTGCACTAATTCTTTCACCTTCTGTCTGTTTGCACAAAGTACTTGCGAAAACATAAAAAAAGCAACTTTCTTGTAGGGGAATTTTTTTACTTGTGTTGTTGGGTTGTGGATATATCTTCCTAGTTTTCTATTCGAGAGAAAGTAATGTTAATGCGTTCATAATTCATAGGTATGGAGATGTCCACAAATCTGAATATAGGTTCGGATCTTGGATCACTCATGCCCAAGAAACCCTATATAGGTATGGATTTTGGATCCCTCAATCCCTACAAGAACAAGAAGAAGCAACTTATGGCAGAAAGAAAACAATTCTTCCTTAAAAATGGTTCTCTATTATTGGAAGATAAACTAAGAAACAGTCTTGGTTTGGTAAAATTCTTCGGAGCAGATGATATAGAAAAGGCGACGATGAATTACGCAGAAAATATGGTTCTTGGAAGAGGTGGTTCCGGTAATGTGTACAAGGGAATTCTACCAGATGAGCGTGTGGTAGCAATCAAGAGGGCAAGAATAATGGACCAAGAACATATAACTGAGCAATTTATAAATGAAATTGCAATTCTTGGGCAAATTAATCACAGGAACTTGGTGCAGGTTTTGGGATGTTGTTTGGAAACTGAGGTCCCTTTACTAATTTATGAATTTGTTTCTAATGGCAATCTATACGAAATCATTCATGGTAATATAAGCACAGAAAGACTTTCATGGGATAACCGATTAAGAATAGCACATGAAACGGCTGGTGCACTTGCTTATCTTCACTCAGACACAACAGTGACCATCATACATAGAGATGTGAAGTCATCTAACATTTTGTTGGATGAAAATTACACCGCAAAAGTTGCTGATTTTGGTGGCTCGAAGTTACTCCCATTCGGTGAAGATCATCTCAGCACACAAGTTTATGGGACACCAGGTTACTTGGCTCCTGAATATATGATTTCTGGTCAACTAACAGAAAAGAGTGATGTTTATAGCTTTGGAGTAGTTCTTGCCGAACTCCTGACAGGATTAAAGCCAATTGATCACGAAAGATATGATCAAGATCATCCGAATCTTGCAACACTTTTTATGAGGGCAGAGAGGGAAAATTGGTTGCCTCGGATTGTTGATCTTCAAGTTTTGGAGGAGGCAACTGATGAGCAGATAGAAGCAACATGTCAACTGACATACAGATGCCTTCACAAGAAAGGTGATGGTAGACCTAGCATGAAAGAAGTGGCCATGGAGCTTGAAAGAATAAAGCAGTTGAACATACAGCCTTGGGGTCCTCAAGACAACTACGTGGAAAGTAGCGAGACCTTTACAACCTATCTAAATGAAGAAGATTGTTATTCTGTTTTTTCTGATGCTTCTGATGATAGTGAGACCCTTGTTGTTGGAAGATAAACTTGACCCATTATCAGAAGCATATTTAGTGACCATGTACATAAATAATAAGTGTCCCATTTCGCATATTCTCTTCCAGGTTGAAAATTCCAGGTTTAGATGGTTTGGTGTGAAAGAATGCTTCGATGGATATGGCCGGGGGAGAAATGACCTGATTGTAGGTTGATGGGGAGACTTAAAATGAAGAGATCGAGGCTTGGAATATAAAGTTGAAGGAGGCTTTGAACTTAGAAAAGGAGGAGTTACCTTAAATGGTACAATCATTCCTTCTTCTTCGTAAGTTCGTTTGACTAACAGAAAAATTGTAAGGATAAGTCGTGATATAAAGATGTTGTGAATGCTCTTACATGAGTATGTAAAATATATGTAGGTGCGTACTTACTTTCTTTGTTTTTTTGCTCAAACTACATACGTAGTATGTAAAATTATAAGTTACTTGTATCTTCACAATTTTTAGTTTGCCTCTTATTTATTCCAAATGTTGTTCAGAGCTTAAACACTTGCCTGTGTTTGTGGACTCGTCTTCAAAGAAATAAAGGGTTTGCTATTTTATATTGTGGTCGGCGCAACACGCAACCTTAATTTAAACTAGTTATAGTTACGAATAAAGAACTTTTTATAACAATAATTTCTAGATTTCTAAGATAAATAAACTAATATACACTTTAGAGAATTTAAATCTTCATTTTTTCGTTCTGAAATATGCGAACTAACCAGTTAGAGCATCTGTAACGCTAATAACCGTCATTCTCACAAACAGTCTCAATCATCGGCCACATCAGTTTTTACTCGCTCTTGACACAAACTTTTTACTCCCAATTGAGCACTTCGTAACACAATCCAAATGATATTCTATAATATTGTATGTGAGTGGAAACTAAAAATCATTACAATATACCATATCAATCGTATGGACAATTATGTAAGGTTTATAGGTCAAATCAGCTCTCCCACCTATAATACTATTCTTTTAGGTTGAGTTCTATTTGTTATGTAACACCATGTTAAGTCCTAGCCATAACCACCATATTCAATGACCAGATAGGCTCAGGAGGCGAGTGGCCCAAGGCCTAAGTTTAACAGTTGGCCAGTTGCATCCTCGTCAATTCATCATCATCATCATCTATTTACATGTTCAGATCTTGTAGCTTATTCTACTTCACATTTCAACATTGGAATTTTAGTGCCATAAGATACCAAAACAAATCTTTAGAAATATTTGAAAAGATGATATAGATACCAGATAACAATAAGGTATATATTTTATAAATACAAGTTTGAAACAGGCTTATACATTTACCGATTTACATCCAAAGCCTTTCTAGCCTAAGATCAAAATTGTTCATTCGATAAGCGATATAAAGAGGGCAACCGACATACCCGATACCAAGGAGGTTAACTGTATCACACTAGTTCTCCATGAGGAGCTGCCATTGTTCACTTCTGCCATCACTCCGATCGCGATGTATATGAATCCGCCTGCTGTAACTCCCTGTACAATTCACGACCAAAAACGGAGCCGAGTTAACTCAGATCATTATTTTTCACTAATGTTCTTGAATTTCAACATTTTTTATACCAAAACCCTCTATTAAGAGCCCCTGTCAATTTTCACTTTTTTCCTATTTTTTGTGTTTCTATTGTATATTTTCCTTTATTTGTTTCTTTCTTAAAGAATTTTTTTTAAATAGTTAACTTTTATGTTTCTTTTTTTTTTTTTAAGAATCGTCACAAGGCACGTTCATGGGTGAAAACCGCATAAGCAGATAATTTAATGATAACTGTTCATGTGAGGACTGAAAGAACTTGTACCTCAATTAAAGATGATTGCCCTAGATCTTGTCCCAATGACAATGCCTAAAACATGTTAATGGTAAAAAAGTAATTATTTTTCATGGGTTTATTAAAAGATAGAATATATATTTGGGTAATTTATGGGAAGGAATAAGTGAATAACTAACCAATGCAGTTCCTGCTAAAGCCACCAATGCAGATAAGAAGTTGAAGAAGAGGGCTTTAGATACAGTGAAACCAGATCTCACTAAGATTCCAAAATCACCTATCTGCAATAGTTATCAGCAACCGATGATCTATTTTAGTGACCATATTGTCTTGAAGTGAGGTCGGGTTAACCCGCAACCCACCTTTTGTCCCTTTTTCTAAAATAAATACTGAATGTGCTAATAAAGATTGCAGAAACGATTTTGCTACAATAATAATCTAAATCTTGAACTAAAACTTCTTAGGAGGTTGTATACCCCGTTCCCCTTTTAGCTAAAAAACTTTATTTGACTCGTTTCAGATAGAACACAACCGACATCTGAAGTGAAGAACATAAGTGTTCAATTAAAATCAATGCCATGGGTAATATGTTATCAAGAAAGTAGTCAGTTGTTTTAACAAGTAACTTTAGCTTGCAAATTTTCAAAACAAAAAAAAAAAAAAAGAAAAAAAAAAGAAAAGAAAAGAAAGAAAGAAAAAGAAGAGAATAATAAACGGTAAATAGTGTGTATATTGTATATGAATACATATAATAAACATGTATACTAGCACATGCTGCAAAATTGAAATGGAAGGTTTACCATTTGGAGGTGAAGGCAGCTTTCCTTCATGGAGAGTTAGGTGAAACAGTCTATGTTAAGCAGCCTGAAGGCTTTGAGAAGACAGGGCAAGAGAGTAAGGTTTATAAACTAACTAAAGCTCTATATGGGTTGAAACAGGCTCCAAGAGCCTGGAACATCAAATTGGATATAGAGTTGAAAAGGATGGGTTTTAGAAGATGCAAGCATGAATAGGCTGTGTATACAAGAAATCAGAAAGGTTCAAGCTTGATAATAGGAGTTTATGTGGATGATCTTCTCGTAACAGTAAATGATGAAAATGAAGTAAACAAGTTCAAACATCAGATGAGGCAGAAGTTTGAAATGACTGATTTGGGTTTACTTTGCTATTACTTGGGTATAGAAGTAAAACAAACAGAAGAATGCATTGAGTTAAAACAGTCAGCTTATGCTTCTAAGATTGTGAAATTGGCTGGGATGGAAGAATGCAATGCTGTAAGAGTTCCCATGGAACCAGGATTGAAGTTGAGAAAAGAAGTGGGAGGTGTGGATGTGGAAGCTACAGGCTTTAGAAGGTTAATTGGGAGCTTGAGGTATTTAACTCATACTAGGCCAAACATATGCTATGCAGTAGGCATAATTAGCAGGTTCATGCAGTCACCTAAGGAAGTTCATATGAAGGCAATCAAACATTTGATTAGATATGTGAAAGGGACAATTGATTATGGGTTGTTCTATAAGAAGGGTGGCAATGAAGGCTTAGTTGGGTTCAGTGATAGCAATCACATGATGGACAGTGAAGATAGTAAGAGTACCTCAGGTAGTGTGTTCTTCTATAATAGGTCAATAATCACATGGAATTCACAGAAGCAAAGAACGGTGGCACTTTCAAGTTGTGAGGCTGAATTTATTGCAGCAAACAATGCTGCATGTCAGGCTTTATGGTTGAGTGGTTTAATCTCTGAATTAACTGGAAAAGTTCAAGAGAAAACAGTGTTATTTGTGGATAATAAGTCTGCTATAGCACTTATGAAAAACCCAGTTTTCCATGGAAGGTCTAAGCATATCAACCTAAGGTATCACTTCATTAGGGAGTGTATAGAGGATGAGCTAATTTATGTTGAATTTGTTTGCAGTAACTTGCAGAAAGCTGATTCAATGACAAAAGCTCTTACTAGAGCTAAATTTGAGAACATGAGAACTCTGCTCGGAGTTCAAAAGGTGACATGTGAAGCAAGTTCAAGTTTTGTATCTTAAAGGACATGAGTGTAGCACATCAATGTACATAAATCCAATTTGGATCACTGGTGCATGATGCTAATGCTAGATTCTTGTTGTTTCCGATCTCAGGACTATGAAAGAATAGTTGCACCTTTGCTGGAATTAGAGGGGAGAATGTTAGAAGAAGTTTTGTTAAGTTTGGAGTTGTTTGTAATTTTGCGCAAAGTTTAGGGGGTTTAGTGTAAATTTTTAATTGTTTGTTACTTACCGTTAATCATTGTGTATAAGTAGGTTTAAGCTGTGGTAACTGCAATTCGATCTTATTGTTGTATTCTCATCAGTTTATCAATAAGAATTCTCTCTAATTCCATCATCTTTGTTGTTCGTGATTCTGGTTTTTGTATGAAGTGTTTAAAAAAAAATGTTGTATGTAAAAGTTATGAATTTTTAAAAATAAGAGGAGTTGATAAGAAGTCAAAAATGTCTTTCCATCTTTTTTTTCTTTCTTTTTCTATATAAAAAAATTTGAACCATTAATCTTAATTTAATTAAAGATCTAAATCTTAATTAGGGCTTCTTAGCCTTCTTATCTTTCTTATAAGTTATTAGAATAACCTTACTCTATGTTTTTTTTGGTTATAACGATTTATAAACTCTTTTGACAATTCCATACGCTTCTAATTTCAAGCATTTTAGGGGCAGTTTTACGAAGAAAAAAAAAACAGTATTATAAAAAGATAATTTTTTTAAGTAAAAAAATAAATTATAGAACCTGTTTAGTATATTAAACTTTAAAAATTTTGTTGCTTCAATTAGGGGTGTTCATTATTCGAGTTGGACTCGAATAATTTGAAATTCGATTCGATTCGAATTCGAATAACTTATTCGAATTCGAATGTCGAGTTATTCGAGTCGAATCCTGATTCGAACCAAATAACTTATTCGAATTCGAGTCGAATTCGAGTCTGATTTTTCCAAACCAATTCGACTTGAATAACTCGAATAAGCATTATATATATTTTTTAAATATTATATATATATATATATATATAATATTAGTTTTTTATAATTTATAAACCAATATTCATTTGGGCTGGGCTTGTCTATTGTCTAAATGGGGCCGCATACAAACTTACAAATATACAATCGACGATATTTCCTAACCCTAGAATATACAATCGGATCAATAGTTCAACCGCTACTTGGCTACTTGCTTGCGTTTGTTGTTCATCAGTGCTCAGTTCATCCATATTCTCCCATCTTCCATGGTTCCTCCACTGATTTCTAACGCCAAAGCCGCACACATCTTCGGTCTTCCATCAGTCCATCGTTTCATTACAGCCGTAGGCCCGCCGCCAGCATACATCAGTTGACAAAACTTTTCTTCGGCTAATATAGCACCATGTTTTTGGCTAATTTTATAGTAGGTTTATGTCTAATATAAATGCAGATTTTTTGCTAATTTGGCTAATATAGTAACATGTTTTTAGTTAATATAACAGTAGTTTCTAGGCTAATATAGCGGGGGGTTTTGTTAATATTTGTACCATTTTTTTGGCTAATATTTTTTCTTCCTAATTTGGTTTATTCGAATAGATTCGAATTCGACTCGAATTCGAATAAGCTTATTCGAATCGGTTTTGGTAAATTTTATTCGAATTCGAGTCGAATTCGAATCCAGTTTTAAAATTTTCAAATTCGAATAACTCGATTCGAATAACTCGAATAACTCGAATTCGACTCGATGAACACCCCTAACTTCAACTTTATGGTCAGGTGTGAATCATAAAAAAAATCTGAAAATTGTCATTTTGTGAAAACAAGGATGCTACCATTTTGATACCTTTTAACGTTTACTGGATGAATGCTTTTTGTTATTTTTAAACACGTCTTCAACATAAACGCGTTTTCTATCATGTCCACATCCATCCCCGTTTCCATGAAAAACTTAGGAAAGGTTATATTTTATTAGTCGTCGATCATTTTCTTATATATCTAAAATCATCATTCATTCATCTCTTTCAAATTATACTTCTAGCAACCTCATCAATAATTATGTTTGTTGCTACAAGCAATGAAACCGAACCGTCGAGCTTCACTAACACCTCTGCCTCCTCCTCGTCCTCCTCCTCTGTGCAACGATCACAACTTTGCCGACAATTTGAATTTCATGAAATTCTTTCGGCAACTAAAAACTTTGACGAATCATCAGTAATTGGGCGTGGAGGCTTTGGGAAAGTTTATAAAGGTGATATAAACATTGGATCAACTTTTGTCGTTGCGGCCATTAAACGACTGGATGCAATGTCAAATCAGGGGCCATCCGAGTTCTGGGCGGAAGTAGAAATGCTATCCAAGTTACGTCACTGTCATCTCGTGTCTTTGATTGGGTATTGTAACTATGAAACAGAGATGATCCTTGTGTATGAATACATGCCCAATGGTACACTTGAAGATCATCTCCACAAAAATGGTACTCCTCTTTCTTGGTGTCAACGACTCAAGATGTGCATAGGCGCAGCTCGTGGTTTAGACTACCTCCACACTGGTACCGGAATCAAGACTGGCATCATACACCGAGATGTCAAGAGCTCCAATATTTTGTTGGATGAATGCTGGGGAGCTAAAGTTTCGGATTTTGGGTTGTCTAAAATAAGCCCACGAAACCAGCCATCTACTCACGTCAGCACACTTGTCAAAGGCACTTTTGGGTATTTTGATCCAAATTATTTCGCCACTGGAAAGCTGACAACAAAGTCTGATGTGTACGCTTTTGGGGTGGTGTTGTTAGAGGTGCTATGTCGGAAAAGGGCAGTGGATGATAGCCTTGAATGGGGATTAGCGACATGGGCTCAAGACTCTATCAAAGAAGGCCGTTTGAGAAATATAGTTGATCCTGATATAAGAAGTGAAATATCTACAAAATGTTTGAAGGGGTTTGCTCGAATAGCGGAAAAATGTTTGGAGGAACATCCGAAGAACCGCGCTACCATGGCTGAGGTTGTCCTTCGTCTAGAATGTGTACTAAACTTCCAAGAGAAATCTAATAATTTGTTGCAAACAACAGGCAAGTCAATATTTGGTAGAGTGAGTGATATGTTTTCCTTCACAGACAACTCAGGTATTCCAATCTCTAGTTTTTTTGTGCACTAATTCTTTCACCTTCTGTCTGTTTGCACAAAGTACTTGCGAAAACATAAAAAAAGCAACTTTCTTGTAGGGGAATTTTTTTACTTGTGTTGTTGGGTTGTGGATATATCTTCCTAGTTTTCTATTCGAGAGAAAGTAATGTTAATGCGTTCATAATTCATAGGTATGGAGATGTCCACAAATCTGAATATAGGTTCGGATCTTGGATCACTCATGCCCAAGAAACCCTATATAGGTCTGGATTTTGGATCCCTCAATCCCTACAAGAACAAGAAGAAGCAACTTATGGCAGCAAGAAAACAATTCTTCCTTAAAAATGGTTCTCTATTATTGGAAGATAAACTAAGAAACAGTCTTGGTTTGGTAAAATTCTTCGGAGCAGATGATATAGAAAAGGCGACTATGAATTATGCGGAAAATATGGTTCTTGGAAGAGGTGGTTCCGGTAATGTGTACAAGGGAATTCTACCAGATGAGCGTGTGGTAGCAATCAAGAGGGCAAGAATAATGGACCAAGAACATATAACTGAGCAATTTATAAATGAAATTGCAATTCTTGGGCAAATTAATCACAGGAACTTGGTGCAGGTTTTGGGATGTTGTTTGGAAACTGAGGTCCCTTTACTAATTTATGAATTTGTTTCTAATGGCAATCTATACGAAATCATTCATGGTAATATAAGCACAGGAAGACTTTCATGGGATAACCGATTAAGAATAGCACATGAAACGGCTGGTGCACTTGCTTATCTTCACTCAGACACAACAGTGACCATCATACATAGAGATGTGAAGTCATCTAACATTTTGTTGGATGAAAATTACACCGCAAAAGTTGCAGATTTTGGTGGCTCGAAGTTACTCCCATTCGGTGAAGATCATCTCAGCACACAAGTTTATGGGACACTAGGTTACTTGGCTCCTGAATATATGATTTGTGGTCAACTAACAGAAAAGAGTGATGTTTATAGCTTTGGAGTAGTTCTTGCCGAACTCCTGACAGGATTAAAGCCAATTGATCACAAAAGATATGATCAAGATCATCCGAATCTTGCAACACTTTTTATGAGGGCAGAGAGGGAAAATTGGTTGCCTCGGATTGTTGATCTTCAAGTTTTGGAGGAGGCAACTGATGAGCAGATAGAAGCAACATGTCAACTGACATGTAGATGCCTTCGCGAGAAAGGTGACGGTAGACCTAGCATGAAAGAAGTGGCCATGGAGCTTGAAAGAATAAAGAAGTTGAACATACAGCCTTGGGGTCCTCAAGACAACTACGTGGAAAGTAGCGAAACCTTTACAACCTATCTAAATGAAGAAGATTGTTATTCTGTTTTTTCTGATGCTTCTGATGATAGTGAGACCCTTTTTGGAAGATAAACTTGACCCATTATCAGAAGCATATTTACTGACCATGTACATAAATAATAAGTGTCCCATTTCACATATTCTCTTCCAGGTTGAAAATTCCAGGTTTAGATGGTTTGGTGTGAAAGAATGCTTCGATGGATATTGGCCGGGGGAGAAACGACCTGATTGTAGGTTGATGGGGAGACTTAAAATGAAGAGATCGAGGCTTGGAATATAAAGTTGAAGGAGGCTTTGAACTTAGAAAAGGAGGAGTTACCTTAAATGGTGATATAAAGATACTCTTGTGAATGATCTTACATGAGTATGTAAAATATATGTAGGTGCGCACTTACTTTCTTTGTTTTTTGCTCAAACTACATACGTCAGTATGTAAAATTATAAGTTACTTGTATCTTCACAATCTTTAGTTTGCCTCTTATTTATTCCAAATGTTGTTGTTCAGAGTTTAAACACTTGCCTATGTTTGTGGACTCGTCTTCAAAGAAATAAAGGGTTTGCTATTTTATATTGTGGCCGGCGCAACACGCAACCTTAATTTAAACTAGTTATAGTTACGAATAAAGAACTTTTTATAACAATAATTTCTAGATTTCTAAGATAAATAAACTAATATACACTTTAGAGAATTTAAATCTTCATTTTTTCGTTCTGAAATATGCGAACTAACCAGTTAGACCATCTGTAACGCTAATAACCGCCATTCTCACAAACAGTCTCAATCATCGGCCACATCAGTTTTTACTCGCTCTTGACACAAACAACTTTTTACTCCCAACTGAGCACTTCGTAACACACTCCAAATGATATTCTATAATATTGTATGTGAGTGGAAATTAAAAATCATTACAATATACCATATCAATCGTATGGACAATTATGTAAGGTTTATAGGTCAAATCAGCTCTCCCACCCATAATACATATTCTTTTAGGTTGAGTTCTATTTGTAATGTAACACCATGTTAAGTCCTAGCCATAACCACCATATTCAATGACCAGATAGGCTCAGGAGGCGAGTGGCCCGAGGCCTAAGTTTAACAGTTGGCCAGTTGCATCCTCGTCAATTCATCATCATCATCTATTTACATGTTCAGATCTTCTAGCTTATTCTACTTCACATTTCAACATTGGAATTTTAGTGCCATAAGATACCAAAACAAATCTTTAGAAATATTTAAAAAGATGATATAGATACCAGTTAACAAAAAGGTATATTTTTTATAAATACAAATTTGAAACAGGCTTATACATTTACATAATTACATCCTGAGCCTTTCTAGCCTAAGATCAAAATAGTTCATTCAATAAGCGATATAAAGAGGGCAGCCAACATACCCATTAACAAGGAGGTTAACTGTTTCACACTAGTTCTCCATGAGGAGCTGCCATTATTCATTTCTGCCATCACCCCAATTGCAATGTATATGAATCTGCCTGCTGTAAATGAGTAAATCCCTGTACAATTCAAACAAAAAACAGAGCCGAGTTAACTCAGTTCATTAATTTTCACTAATGTTCTTGAATTCCAACATTTTTATACCCAAAACCCTCTATTAAGAGCATCTGCAACTAATGGACGTTTGTGAGAATTCTACAAACAATGTTATTAGTGAAGGTAATGACAAAACTTGCAAAACGTGCAAACTTAAAGGACAAAATTTGCAATTTACCCTATATTTTAAAGAATTGTTTAAATTGTGAACTCTTAAAAACTTGTAAACTTTTTTAAACTAAAACTTAAGAATTTATTTTTAGAACTTGCATAAGATTTAAAAATTTGTAAAATTAATTACTTTATAAACATTTTATATATTTATTTTTACATACACTATGTAAAAATAGTATATTATAATACACAATATGGATATGAAAAATGAAGGTAAAAGAGGTGGTGATGATGTGGAAAACGTTAAGGCGACTTGAAGGACAAATGGGATGTGTCATGTCACAAGGCACGGTCATGGGTGAAAACCGCCCCTTCAGATAGCCTAATGATAATTGTTCATGAAAGTGACTTAAAGAACTTGTACCTCAATCAAAGATGATTGCCCTGGATCTTGTCCCAATGACAATGCCTAAAACATGTTAATGGTAAAAAAGGTAATTATTTTTCATGGGTTTATTAAAAGATAGAATATATATTTG
This sequence comes from Deinandra increscens subsp. villosa, assembly GCA_039602395.1. NCBI lineage: Eukaryota > Viridiplantae > Streptophyta > Magnoliopsida > Asterales > Asteraceae > Deinandra > Deinandra increscens. Next base: position 66,902,443 of record JBCNJP010000008.1, on the reverse strand, counting down.
GGTAATTTATGGGAAGGAATAAGTGAATAACTAACCAATGCAGCAATTCCTGCTAATGCCACCAATGCAGATAAGAAGTTGAAGAAGAGGGCTTTAGATACAGTGAAACCAGATCTCACTAAGATTCCAAAATCACCTCTCTGCAATAGTTATCAGCAACCGATGATCTAGTTTAGTGACCATATTGTCTTGAAGTGAGGTAGAGGTGGTAAGATGAACATGTCAGGTAATGGGTCGGGTTGAGATTGATCGGGATGGGTTGACCCGCAACCCACCTTTTGTCCCTTTTTTTAAAAATAAATAATGAATGTGCAACATAATAAATCTTGAACTAAAACTTCTTAGGAGGTTGTATACATTATTTAGGTCACTTTCAACTGGTTCCCCTTTTAGTCAAAATTGGAGCCTCTGAAGTGAGGTATAGAAGTGTTCAATTAAATTCAGTGACATGAGTAATATGTTATCAAGAAAGTAACAAGTAACTTTAGCTTGCAAATTTTCAAAAAAATAAATAAATAAATAAAGAACAATAAACTGTAACTAGAGTGTATATTATATATGAATACATAGCATATTATATATGTATACACTTTTCTTAATTTGGAAATGATGTCAAGTTTATGCATCCATCAACTACAACATAAACTGAAAGTAAATTAATGGATTAATTAAGGTTTAAAAGTGGTAACAGAGTAAGATAGTAAGGAACAATACCTCTTGAGGAAGCTCGTGTGCTAGTAGAAAAAATGTTCTTGAGCACCCACCGACAGACCCGTATAAATGGAAAGCACTTCCTAAAGCCATGCCATCAGTGAAATTATGCTGCAAGGGGTCCATGTTATCAAAACCCATAAGTACCATTTCGCAAAAGTTGAACATATGCTATCGAAACTATTAACCATAAATCCATAATGGTATAATACAAAATGTAATATGCCACCAGCTCGGGTTAGCAAGGTATTAGTAGGGTCCCGTGAGTTAATATGCAAAACAACATTTCCATTGAAGGTGAAAAGAAAAGAAAAAGGTTAAGAGACACATACAACGCCATCGGAAAACAGATTAAGATAATCAAACACCAGATATGATGGATGTGGTTAAGGTTCGGCCTTAATCATGGATTTCATATTACTTTCATTTCCATTTTCAGAAGTTGAATCTCCAACACTCTCATTACTAGTGTTTCTCTGCAAAGTAAATTGTGTTATAGATAAGTACTATACTCATTGTGACACATATTTTACCATTTGGGTAACCAACAACCTTGGTTTAAAAGGCGTGAGGTGCTCCGAGGCATTTAGGCCCTGAAAACCGAGAAGCCTGTGGCACACTTTTTAAAACCAAGCTAACAATTGTTAAAGACATGATTACGCCCGGTGTAATTTTGACTACATAGATAGATAGATCACAAGATTTGAAATTTGTGTTTTGTTATACCAAATGAATGTGGTAATTGATGAAGAAAAGTATCCCGGGCGCAAGCCTGATGAAGCCTGGGCGTGAGCTTGATGACACCCAGGCACGAGCCTCATCAATGCCTGGGCGCAATCTTGATCACGCCCGGGCACTTTTGACTACATAGATTGATAGATCACAAGATTTGAAATTTGTGTTTCTATTATTATACCAAATGAATGTGGCAATTGATGAAGAAAAGCATCCCAAGCATTACTCCAGCCTAAAACACCAACAAAGGCTAATAATTTATCAACCAGAACACTAGCAGAGTTAAGAACATGATCAAGAATCTAACCCCAAATACAGCCAGTTAAATCAACAACAATCTTTCAAGGTTTTCCTTCAACTGCAAGAAGTAACAAATTCCACTATTTTTTATTCAAATCAAACCCACATTACAAGCAGCAAAAAAGAAACATAACAACAGCTAATCAAACTCACAGATCATCAAAGGCAGTAAAATTAAACAAATTGTGAAGAAGATGAAAAATAGGAGTGAAGTGTTGTAGATTTGGGGTTTCAGGAAGAGCGGCGTTTGCAGGTAGCTTCGATGGTGATGAAGAAGACGATGATAAAGAAGAGGATTATGATCCCCACGATGATGCCGAACGTTACTGCATCCATTGAGCAGATTAATGGTGTGTTTTTTTTTAACTTTTTTAGAGAAGTGGAACCAAATAATTCGGTTACTATAACTAACGAACACGAACCGATTGGTCTGATTACCGATTAATCAAACTTAAATCCCAGTGAAACGGAATCTGAATCTTGTTTTTGTTCGGTAATCTACTTGAAATTTTGAGAATCGGTGAACCCGATGATGGATTTTAATCTTAAAAGATATGATTTCCAAACTGATTAATTTCATTAACCAAGGCTCCTAATATAGGAGAAATATTTACACATAAATACCCTATACAATAAAACTAACTAGAATATACACCGTAAATACAATAATACATATTCTAGCTATTACACCCCCGCAGTCGAAGCGGGAGGAGGGCGGATGCTGAGACTGGATCGAAAATCTTCGAAAAGAATGCGTGGTAACCCTTTCGTAAAGATGTCTGCAATCTGGAACCGAGAGGGCACATGAAGGACACGAACCAAACCACGCTGTACCTGTTCACGAACAAAGTGAATGTCCAGCTCAATGTGTTTTGTACGTTGATGTTGAACCGGATTCCCCGACAGATAAATGGCGCTGATGTTATCACAGTAAACAATAGAAGCACGTGTCAGCGGTCTACGAAGCTCAAGAAGGAGGTTCCGAATCCAGCATAATTCGGCAACCACATTAGCGACCCCACGGTATTCAGCCTCGGCGCTGGATCGAGAAATAGTGGACTGCCGTTTTGAGGACCAGGAGATTAAGTTATCTCCAAGATAGACACAATATCCCGACGTGGAACGACGGGTGTCAGGACAACCGGCCCAGTCAGCGTCAGTATAAGCACGAAGGTCAAGAGAAGAAGACCGGTCCAAAGTGAGACCCAGATGATGAGACCCCTGTAAGTAACGTATAATACGCTTCAAAGCGTTCCAATGATCCAGCTTTGGCGCGTGCATATGCATACATACCTGTTGAACAGCATAAATAATATCCGGACGAGTGAACGTCAAGTATTGGAGTGCTCCTGCAAGACTGCGAAACAAAGTGGGATTATCGAAATCGGCACCCGAATCCAAGCCGAGTTTCGAGCTAGTATCAACAGGAGTTGCAACTGGGTTACAAGTTGTCATGCCGGCACGCTCGATAATGTCCCGAGCATAAGCAGACTGAGAAAGAAATAAGCGGTCACCGGTACGAGTAACAGAGATGCCCAAGAAGTAACTGAGAGGCCCCAAATCTTTCATCGCAAACTCCCCTGAAAGAGAACCCATAAGAGACTCACGAAGCTTGTCAGAGCTCGTGGTTAGTATAATATCATCAACATATATCAACAAGTATGCAATGTCAGTGCCATGATGATAAATAAACAACGAGTTGTCACACCGACTCTGAGCAAACCCCAAAGTAAGGACAAAGTCAGTGAACCGTTGGTACCATGCACGGGGAGCCTGCTTCAACCCGTAAAGAGATTTCCGTAGGAGGCAGACATGATCAGGAAAATCTCGGTGGCGAAAACCCATGGGCTGATGCATGTAAACAGTCTCATGGAGATTCCCATGAAGAAAAGCGTTGGAGACGTCCAACTGATGAATCTTCCAAGACTGAGAAACTGCAAGTGATAGAACCAACCGAATGGTAGAGGGTTTGACGACGGGGCTGAAAGTCTCACCGCAGTCAATACCAACCTGTTGTGTGCGACCGTCACAAACCAACCGAGCCTTATACCGCTCAAGTGTCCCGTCTGATTTAAATTTATGCTTAAATAACCATATGCTGCGGATAACATTCATGTTCTCATGACGAGGAACCAGTTCCCATGTCTTATTTTTAAGAAGGGCATTAAACTCATCGGCCATAGCAGCACGCCATTCAGGACTGGACAAGGCGGTTCGGGGATCTTTTGGGATGGGGACGATGGACGAGGTGTGAAGATCGAAAATGGGTTTGGGCCTCTGGATACCTGACATCGAACGTGTGTGGATCGTCCGAGTAGGCGGGGGCGGGGAGGGATTGGGCTGCGGTGTGGGAGAGGTGGTGGTAGATGCAACCGAAGGAGGGGTGGGAGGAGAGGACGGCGGCGCAGCGCTGCCGGCCGAGGGGGAGGGGGGCGGCGTCGGCGGCTGTGGAGCCGTGGGCTGGGCAGGGGAGGGGGAGTCACCGGCGGACCAGAGGTGGGGGTTAGGGTCGTCGGTGAAAACCCGGTACGAGGGTGGGTTCGGGTGGGGGGATCTTTGCTGATAGGGAAAGACGGTCTCGTCGAAGGTGACGTGACGGGAGATGAGAATGGTGTTGGTGGCTAAGTCAAGGCACTTAAAACCACGATGGTTGGGTGGATAACCCAAGAAGACACAAGGCATGGAGCGATGTTGGAGTTTGTGGAGAGAAGTATGAGGAATGAGAGGGTAACAAAGGCACCCGAAAACCCGTAGGTTCTCGTATGCGGGAGTCCGATGATAGAGAAGAGAAGTGGGAGTGGAGTAGTGGCGAGTTTTGGCAGGAAGAATGTTAAGGATATAGGTGGCCATGGCAAGGGCATGGTGCCAAAACGTGAGGGGGAGGGATGCTTGTGAGAGGAGAGTTCGAACGATGTTGTTGATGGTGCGTATGGTGCGTTCGGCTTTCCCATTTTGGGAAGAGGTGTATGGACAAGAAAACCGAAACGACATGCCATTTAGTTTACAAAAATTTTCAAAGTTAATGTTCGAATATTCTTTACCGTTATCACATTGGAATTGTTTGATTTTTCGTTCAAATTGGGTGGAAATATAGTTGGAGAATTGGGAGAAAGTAGCAAAGACTTGAGATTTGTGTGCTAAGGGAAAAGTCCACAAGAAGTTAGTAAAATCATCAATAAACAATATGTAATAACGGTGACCATTAGTGCTCAAAATAGGTGAAGTCCATAGATCACTATGAATAATGTCAAACGGATTACAAGTGAAATTATTAGAATCCTTAAAAGGTAAACGAACACTTTTGCCAAAAACACAAGACTGACAAAGTGATTTATTAACTTTAGAATAATCAATGTTTTTATTTTTCTTGAGTTGATGAAGAAGCTCGGGACCAGGATGACCAAGACGACGATGCCAAAGTTGATGTGAGGTAGCAGCGAAAGTTGATGGAGAATGAAGGTTGGAGAGGAGATGTGGATGCAATGGGTAAAGATCACCCGTGCTATTGCATCGGAGGATAGGCGCCTTGGTCTTGAGATCCTTGACAAAAAAACCAAACGGGTCAAACTCAATCGAAACATGATTATCAGTAGTTAAACGACGAACAGAGAGAAGGTTTTTAATGAGGTGAGGGGCTAAAAGAACATTTTTTAGGTGTAAAGGCGGAAAAGGGGAAGAGAGGGTGTGATTGCCTTGTCCAGTTACCGGAATAGATGCCCCATTACCAACAGTAATATTTCGTAAAATGCCAGTATTAAAAACAGACGTAAGGTTACCTGGATTGTTCGTCATGTGTGAGGTCGCCCCGGTGTCCATGTACCAATTATTATCTGAGTAGTATTGTGACATGGAGTACAGAGCCTGATTCATGTCAGTGGGAGTATAACCATAGCCATCTGGGGGTCCGTACATTGGTGGAGCATAGCCGGCATGAAGAGCTTGGTTCGGGCGCGGACCGAGAATACCCGGAGAGGGATTGGGCTGAACCGTCGGGTATGGGCAAGGAGGGGCAGTCATAGGAGGAGCCCAAGTGGGTCTGGGCTGGTAAGGAAGGGGCTGGCCGGCCCAGGGGTAGGAACCGGCCCACTGTGGCGGTAAAAAGCCCAACGAGGGGGGAGTACCGCGGCCTGGTCCACGCTGACGACGATTCCCGGAGTTCCGGTTGCGACCCGTGTTGCGCCGAGAGGAGCCGGCCGACCCATTTGTGGGTGGCGGAGTAGCCGCAGGTGGCGGCACAGAACCTGAAGTGGCAGAGCCGGCGGCGTGGAGTGCCTGGCCGGCGGCTTGAGCGCTCTTGAGAGCCGTGGTGTTCTTCCGAGTTTCTTCGAGGATCAACTTCGACCGGGCTTCGTAGAAGTCCGGGAGAGGATTACTCTGCTGAATAAGCATAGCAATGCCTTCGTATTGTTCCGATAACCCCGACACCATCTGTAGGACTAAGCGCTGATTCGAGACAGGAGAATCAACGTTAGCCAGTTGATCCGACAGGCTTTTTAGTTCCTGACAGTATGCACTAACGTTGGGGAACTGATCCAGACGCATGTTGCAGAGTTTTTGATCGAGTTGGAGAGCCCGAGAGGTTTTGTTGTCGCCAAAAAGATTCTGAAGGGCAATCCAAAGATCGTATGCGGTCATGTCTTTCTTCATGATCGTGCCAACCAGTTCAGGGGAGATGGTGCCATATAGCCATGTGAGGACCACGGCATCGAGCCGGTCCCAATCTGTTGCGGACGTGGAAGCAGAGGCCGAAGCAGGTTCGGCGGGTTTGGGTTTGAGGTGATCGGAAACAAGGTACGCCCGACAGTGTATCTTGAATAACTCAGCCCACTGACCATACAGTTGGGTACCCATCTCGAGAGTAATGGGGATGAGGCTACGAATGTTAGTAACGGTCACAGCGGGATGGAGTTTGGATTCCATTGCTGTAACAAAGAGGAAGCAGAAGTCGAAGACAGGAAAGGGGAGGGCGACGGCGGCCTTGGGGAGATGGCAGCCGAAAAAATTAGGGTTAGGGAGAGGGAGAGGATCGAAAAAGATGGTCTATGATACCATAAAAGATATGATTTCCAAACTGATTAATTTCATTAACCAAGGCTCCTAATATAGGAGAAATATTTACACATAAATACCCTATACAATAAAACTAACTAGAATATACACCGTAAATACAATAATACATATTCTAG